>JANATF010000013.1:1200000-1679916 GCA_029449245.1 Mortierella alpina | reverse complement strand
CCTAAAAAAACCCTAAAAAACCCTAAAAAACCCTAAAAAACCCTAAAAAACCCTAAAAAACCTAAAAAACCCTAAAAAACCCTAAAAAAACCCTAAAAAACCCTAAAAAACCCTAAAAAACCCTAAAAAAACCCTAAAAAACCCTAAAAAAACCCTAAAAAAACCCTAAAAAACCCTAAAAAACCCTAAAAAACCCTAAAAAACCCTAAAAAACCCTAAAAAACCCTAAAAAACCCTAAAAAACCCTAAAAAACCCTAAAAAACCCTAAAAAACCCTAAAAAAACCCTAAAAAAAACCCTAAAAAACCCTAAAAAAACCCTAAAAAACCCTGGAATAAACCTTAAATTGGGCTCTCAATTCACAAGAAAAGGTCATTTGAATTGAAACTCTTGATTGAATGACGATCGTCAAATGAAATTGTGCGTTCAATTGGCATTTGAACATTAAATGAGATTTGCTTATTCGATCGATATGAAATTGACAAATCACATTATAAATTTAATACGCCTGTAGCAGTTCCTACAATAATTGTGAAAATACAGAAGTGTAAAATTTAGACAAGTGTTAAAATATCAGGAACGGAGCATTTTGAGATTCGAGGGGTGTTGGATAACTGTTGCGCACCTTCAATTGCTTTCAAATAAAAAATCGAGAAAGTGTGACATTTCGAGAAGTGTGAAAATCACAGCAATCATGTATTTTGAGCTTCGATGGGTGTTGGAAACTGTTGCACACCTCCAATTGCTCTGAAATATGAAATCGGGGAAGTGTGAAATTTTTGAGAAGTGAGAAAATCTCAGCAACCGAATATTTAGGGCTTCGAGGGGTGTTGGGGAACTATTGCACACCTTCAATTGCTCTCGAATATGAATCGAAGAAGTGTGAAAATTTAATGAGTTGTGAAATTCTAAAGAGAAGTAAGATTCAGGGTAACCAGTATTGGGGCAAGCAACTGGAGTACTTCAACTGCTCAAAAATACGAGAATACGGAAATGGTGTTCCTGACGGTTTGGGTGAAGAATTGTAGACGGATTATTTGGAGTGCGCCTACCATGTGGATGATCTCCTTAAGCTCGCATTCATTTGCAGAAGGTTGTCGATTACAGAGGGCGTTCGATTACTAAGGGTTGGATATTAGAGAGGGAACCAATTACAGAGGTTTTCGAATTAGAGGGGTATTCGAAAAAGAGAAGTTTTCATTTTAGGAGGTCTTGCACTTAGAGAGATCTTGCACTTAGAGAGTAGCCTTGCACTTAGAGAGGGACCTTGCACTTGCAGAGAGTTTGAGGAAATGGTGCTTTCAGCTCGTTGAGGTTGCTTCTGCTGTTCAAGAACTGTTTGGCTCGCTGAAGAGGATGGTGTTTTTATGGAGGAAGCATATGTGGGACAGCCGGTTAGGCCAATATAGATTGAAAATGCTTCGGGAAGCTAAAAATCGTTTTAGAAGGGTGCGAGGAGTAAACAAGTTCATGAAAGTGGACGAACTCCTGGACAGTGCAGAATGTAAGTTGTCGGAGGACTTTGACAGAGCAGCTGTTGCAGACGAGGACATACCTTACTGGGGAACACAGAGGAGAGAGGAAAGCTGTGGAAAGCAAAGCTAGCGAAGTAAATGTTGAGGAGGTGGAAGGTGAGAACGTGAAAGGTGGGAAGAGGAAAACCAAAGGGAGAAAGAGGGAGAAGAGAGGTATGTCTGAGAATACAGGTCGTAATAAACCCCGTAATCCAAGGTCACATATGGTCTGCATTGTAGCCTCTGCTTACTTTATGCTCTTCGTCTTCCCTCCTGCCTGCTCCTTTCCTGCCACCCGCCCTTACTCGTCTTTGATACAGCTAAGGTAAGCTTCAGGCTCCCTCCCACAAGAACAGGTACCACGGTTTGTAGTATAGGCTCTGGGAGGTCTTTGGTTTCCTGGAGTCTGTGCATTTTTGGAGTGGACAAGCACAGTAGAGAGAGCTTTCTTTTGACTCGTGTTACGAGCTTTCCCTAGTCTTACCAGCAGCATGGAGCAGGATGATAGCATCGCAGTAGCCTGGCATGCTCATTTGCAAATTGATGGCAAGCGCTGGAGAGGTAAAAACCAGGATTGCAGCGCTGATTGAGGAATCAAATTTGGAATGAGCTTGACTCATTCACCAACTGCATTGAAATTCCTTGTGCTCACGATGATGCTTTTCTTCTCTTATGTGTAACGACAGCATACACGGGCGTGTCTGTACTTCGTGACGCAGCGTCTTCGGCTGAGTGGCTCGAGAAAAGTGATTTTATGCTCTGCACAAGCTTTTCTTTTCTTTCCTCCTCTCTTCGCTACTTGTTCACCTCTTTTCAGCAGCACGCAAGGTAAGCTTCATCTCTTTGGATACTCCTCTCAAGCACATCCTTCGTCAAAGTCATGCCACTGCAGCTCAACAAACTCTGTTTTCCTGAAATGAGGAATGAGCCAGCTCAATTGACAAGCTTTTTTTTTTTTTTTTTGGCTTTTTCTCATTTCCTCAGTGTCGCTAGCAAAATGGAAGGCAAGGCAGCGGGGGACCTCTCGCTATAACAAACCGAGGGCAAGGCAGCGGGTCCACTTCCCCGCTGGTGAAATATGGAAGGCAAGGTACGGGATTATCACTTCTTCGCTCTACAAATGCAAAGTGAAAGTGGAGTCAACCACTATAAAAAACAGTGGAGTAAACCACAGTCAGTGGAGACTATTAAAAATCAGTGGAGTCAACCACCTCAAAAAACACACTCTCTTTCTTGCAGCAGCATATGAAGACGGTTGCGCAACTACGACAGAAGGTAAAAAGCGAGAATATCTGGAATGCGGCTTTCGATGAGGATTGGCTCTTTATGTTGTCTTCTAACCCCCAGACGTTTGCTCTACGTTTATTATCTTCCTCTCAGTACGCTCAGAATATCGGTCGGTCGGCAAGCGAGGACAAAGCGCAAAGGAAGAGTGTCGTTGAAAGCGTACCCCACTTTTGGTGGATGGTAACTTGGTAAGTAACTTGGTAGGACCAGTTGACCTTGGATTTATACTTTTGAATGAGGATGATTCATCTCTATGTTGGGTTTATTGAACAAGCATCTAACAACTCTCTCTACGGTACTATCACCCTGTAGACTTCGCCGTACGTGTACAGACGGTCTTTTTCAAGAGGCAGGGCCCTCTAATAACCGCTGTTGTTCCACGATCCTAGGGTAAGTGGTTTCTGGTCATAGTGTTGGTGTCCAGCCAGTGTCTGTACAATTTGCCAGTGCCTACGCGAGGGTCTTGGTCAGTTGCCTAGGCGAGTGCTATTTCCAAGGCTCAGTCACTGTAAGAATCAGATGCAATAGCCAGCGTAGATGTGAGTGTCGACAGCAACTGGGCCAAAGAGGGTGTCAAAGCGAGCGCAATTGTCAGTGCTGGCGTGGACGCCGGATAGAGAGCCTTAAACCGTGTTCTCCTGAGCCTGTAGTAGTCAAAGACTAACACTTTTTTCATCGCATTCTATCCCCCGAGTATGTGTAGCGCTTCTCCAGTGCGTCGAGTCGGAAGGTGGACTAGCTGTGGTCACGACCTCGTTCCAGCATGCTGCAGTACCTGCCACATTACCGGAACGGGTTGTTGATTGCGGCTGGCTGGTTTCCAGTCTCGTCGCACTGGTTCAGCTGGAACGATAGAATTCCCGGATCCTTTTTGTCCACAGGTACATTTAGCAAAGCACTCCAGGCATCTCGTGTTCGTGAAAGAGAAGATCCATCTCGCCAGGGTAGCATAAGAGGGAAGGGTTAACCAACGGGAACTTTGGAGAAAAAGGCATGGCTGGGCTGGAGAGTAAAGGCATTGGAGCAGCGTAGGCAGGGGAGTTGTGATCAGGAAGGGATGAGGAAAGGCGTGGTGGATCTGAAGGTGGACGCACTTTTTTTCTTTTGTAGTGGTCCGAAGGGAATTTATGAGGTTGAAGCGAGTGAGGAATGTGATGAGTGATGGGGGCGAACGTGAAGAGCACCGTGCCATAGGTGTGCGAGGTGCGAAGGAATAGCTGTGCAAAAAGAACGAGGCAAGAAAGAAAAAAAATTGATGAGGTGCTTGATCTAGGCCTGTGTGTGTGACAATCGTTGAAGGGCAAGGGAAACAAAGGTGGGAGAGGATTCAGGGTCCCGCATCATCAAGGGAGAGTAAAGATGAAGCTTGGTTGTGGGAGAGATGGTGTCGAGTTTGTGTTTGTTCCATGCTGAAGCGAGTAAGGTGCCTGAAGAGTTGAAATGAACGCGAGATTCTGTGAGGAATCTACAGACGATCAATGGCGCGGTGATGAGCAGTGTGTGTGAGAGAGTCAGTGAGGGACAGTGAGTGCAGAGATGGGCTGCGAGGAAGAGTGTCAGGGTAGTATCAACTCAAGATGCGAGTGAGATGATTCGGGGCGAGAAGAATACACTGAGTGATGGATGTCGGACTTGTTTGCACAAGCAAGAGATGAGATGAAAGTGTGTGCAATAATAGCGAAGCGGCTGATGTCATAAAGAGAAAGGCAAATCGAATTGAGGAGAGAAGAGAGATCATTCTGAGGTGTCCTGAGCTCTGGTGCGTGCCGTCGATGGCGAAGAAGCAGAAAGGAGAAGAGGAGAGGTAGCGCGCAGTGGCTCAAAAGGCGATGGATGCTAATGGCGCGTCCTTGAGTGCCGTGAGAGTGAGTGCATCCACGTTTGCGTCTGAACAAAGCCTGAACATGGAGACCGATGGTGAGCTGTTCATCGGCTCATCTTAAGACTGATGTGAAAGAGGGGAATGAGTGAACGAGGACACGAAGGCAAAGAAGGTCGTGGAAGGTTGTTGGAAGGTTGTCGTGGAAGTGAAATGAGAAAAGAGGGGTGAGAGAGAAGAGAAAGTGAAAGGTCCAAGGTTTAGCCTGTCAGACAACCACGTTCGTTCTCACTACTCTTACGCTACCTCAAGTAGGACCTGGCTGTTGTCCATCGAATTGACTAGCGCTAGGCTTACGCAGAAGGATAAGCAGATCGCGTGTTTGCTGGCGTGCACTTTCATCAGGCAACTAAATCTTTTTGAGGTGATCCTCCAGAAGAGAGACCCGAGACGAGATCAGCTTTATCTCAGAGAGACGTGTAGGAGTGGTGTGAGGTGGTGTTGCACAGTGAGCGATGTGCGTGAGAAGTAAGGTAGGGAAATATATGAAGTCAAACAGTCTAGTTCTAGCGCAAGCAAGATGTCACGCGATACCGAGGGTTGCCATGGTACAGCCTTCGCACGGGAACTTAGCATGCATGGAGGTGAGAACACCAATGGTATAATGAATAATGCTGCTTATATCTATGTATGATGGCTATTTCCGCTTGGAGCGCGACTCAATGGGTGAATGAAGTCCTGTTTGAGCCGCAGCAGCGGTCTCTAGGGCCTCGCGCAAGGCCTGCTTTTCCTCGGGCGTGAGTCCTGTAATCTCGTCCAGGTTGGGTATCTTGGCTTTGGGGGCTGGTCTGCGAAAGGCGACCTCCAACTGCATCTTCTCTTTGTCACTCAATGCGCCTGATTTGGCAAGTTCCTCCTTGGAGGGCATCATGGGCTTGGGCGCCTTCAGAGTCTCGTTAGGGTTAATCTTGAGCGATCGTTGGTGCAGGATGGCCTCTTCCTTGTCCAGGAAGGACTCGGATGTAATCTTGAGACCCATGAGCTTCATGAGCAGCGGGATTTTCACACGGTAGTCCAGGTGGCCCTCGACATGCGTGGTCAGATCCATGTTGGTCAGGCCAGGGACATTGTTGATTGGCCGCAATCCCGCTACGGTGCCGAGCCCTCCTGTTGTAGCGCGGAATAGGAAGCCAAGCACCCAGTCGTTCCGCAGATATCCGTTGACAAAGTCCCCTGCCACTGCACTCCTTGCCTGGCGCCATTGAGTCTGGGAGGCTGTGATAGGCGCACCAAATAGATAGGCATCCTCCACGATCCCAAAGGCATCAAGTCTCCCCAGCTCGAGCAGACAATAAAAAATAACTCGGGCACCAAGGCTGTATCCGACCTTACAAACGGGCGCATTCCGGGCGCATGAAGAAAAAAAAGGTTAGCGAGAGCAAACTGGGTTGAAGCGCAGAAAGCATAGCATGCAACTACTCCTTGTAAACTTACGAGAGTCACTGGACGGAAGCCAAGATAGGAGCGCATGAGCAAAGAGTCCGCCAAAACGAGACCTGCTAGTTTGGCGCGATCCAGTGCGATACTCCAGGGGTTGTCGATGAGATAACCAAGCCGAGTGAGGGCCATGGGCCAGGCTAGGGCCGAAAGCAGCGCCGACAGAAGCGTATGCTTTAGAATCTCTTGAGCCGTCAAAGTGATAACCTCAGTAGCCAACAAGCCGAGTGCATTTCCCACTGCCAAATTACCGCCATAGATCGTCAAAAAAGGAGAGGAAAATAACAGTTAGTAAATCGTCTCTCGTGTTCGAGCATTGGACCTTCAGGTGCGCCCGCAAGCTTACATTGCATCAGCATCTCTGGCTCCCAAAAGAGCGCAAAGTGGTCGCCGTTAACAGGATCTAATGTCGAAAAGGGCAAGGATGCATCCTCGTCGCCGATATCCAGCCAGCCTGAAATTGTCAAAACCACGTTGACTCTTTTGTTGTCGGTGATGTTGAGAAACTCAAACGTGTCGATGCCTGCAGTTCTCCGGGCCATTTTTTTCATGGCCAATCCAGATCCTGTAACGGCGGCTCCACTAGTGATGACGGCAATGCCTCCACTGCCTGCCAAGAACGCCGAGGCAGCTGTGGCAGTTGCCCCTGTAATGTGCGCCCCTGCAAGCGCCGCTCCAATTCCTGCTCCAATAACCGGCGCGAATAATCCTGCAGATAATCCGAGCACGAGGCCCCCTCCTACGGTCGCAAGTCCCATCATGATCATCCTTCTCTTTCGCGACTCGTCATTCCTAGATTTTGTATCCGGTTTCAAGAGTCCATCGCTGGTTGTCGACTGCTGCAGTTGCTTCATGATACCCTTCTCAAACTGGACAATTTCACTCCACTCCAGTCCAAGATGACGACCGACAGTCTTGAGCAGGACACGGGCGCGTGAATCATAGACGGAATCCGAGATGGATATCAGAAAAAGGTCTGCAATCAAAGTCCACCGCAAGTCCACAGTAATGGCTCTCTGACTGCTCGTTGACACTCTTGAACTCAAAAACGACTCGTTTGCAGTCGTCGATGAACGGCTCTGAGCACCACTCTCATCAGTCGCTTGAGAGTGCACATTATTCAGAGGCTCAGCGTTGACTCCTTCTGCAGACGAGCGGCTACCCGGATTGGGGCAACCCTGAGACGAAATGGACGGGCGAGGTCCACTCGAGACAGGTGGCCTTGATGAAGCCGATGTGTCGCTCCTGATGGTGGGATACGTCGGCACGAACGGTTCTTGTGGTTGTGGTAAACTGTTGATGCTGGCGAGACTGGTGTTGGAGGGCTGTCTCGAATGTCTCCCGACGACGGGTGAAGGTGGACCACTAGAGGAGGACAAACTGACTTGATCCACCTGCTGGGATGACACTACGCGTTGGGTCCCGTCCGCAAGAAAGGTCTCGAGCAGGTCCTCAGGCTGAATCATCATTTGCGGTAATTGGGCAATCGTTCTTTGTGCTAAGCGGTAGGTGCATCAATGAAACAGTTAGTGCCATGAACAAACACGCTCCAAGGTATATGGATACGAGGCCATGGTATATTGAAGTGCTGATGTCATGCGGGTTGAAAAAGCTGGTAGTGCGTGAGAGCAGCATCGGCAGGGGGGGGGGGGAGGTTAAAAACGAAGGGCAATAAAGCAATAAAGCAAGAAAAGGCTCACCAACAGGCTGCACACAAATTTGACAATTGAGAGTTTCGAACCAAAAGAATTATGGTATGAATGAAAGAGTTCCAGGGGTCAACACTTACTACTGGCATCGATGTCAAGGTGCCGATAGAGACGGTTAATGAGCTTGGATACGAAGCTTTCGAGACTCTCCTTGGCGTGGGCTGTCTCCGTGCCTTCGAGCGCTTGAAAGAGTGTGTTGGCGGTCACGAGACAGAGGCCCACGTAGGCAAATGCTTGGCCCTCGGTAAGAATATCCTTGGAGGCATCAATGTCGCATGGACGCGATGCAAGCTCTGTGGCACCTGTTGAAGCTGTAGATGCCGTTGTCGTTGATGCTGCGGATGAAGAGGAGGACGAGGATGTGCAATTGCTCTCATTATCGTGGTCACGATTGCTCAGGGGTACAGGGCCCTCTGACCGCTCGCGTGGCAACCCTGCCTCGGTACTGGGGTCCTCCAGATAGATCTCGGCCTGGCAGGGTTGCAGGTCACTCTCACTTTCCTTGCCCTCTGTGGAGATAAAGGCGTTCGGCTCAATGGCCAAGCCAACGAGCTTGCTCATGGTACTCTCAGCTACAGTCGCCTGCGACCTGCTGCTGTTCCTGTCGCTGCAAGACTCCATCTCGTGCGCAATGACGTTGAAGCCGCATTCATCTTCTTCGTCGCCGTCCTCATCGCTCAGGAGCTCACTGTTTCTGGGTCGAGTCTTTTGCCGAGGGTTGTTGTCGTCGTTGTCCATGTAAAATGCAGAGTCCTGGACGACGGGGGCGTTCTCTTCCCCTGCCTCCTGCGACCCCTTACTGGCAGCATCAAGGCTTGAGGTGCGTGCTGATGCTTCTGAAAATAACACGGGCGAATCCAGCGATGCTCCAGCAAAGGACGGCGTCGTCTGTAGTGGTTGCATCTAACCACGTCGGAATGAATCAGAGCATTGAAAGTGAGTACGTTTGGGTCCCAGTTGTCTCTTTGCGCACACGTTTTGCTCCAAAGGGGGGAGAAAGACCAGAGATACAATGAGTATTGAAAAAAAAGAAGGAACAGATGAGGGATCCTATGATTACTCCTCAATGTCGACCCCTCGCTCGATGCGAAGGTCGATAGGGCGAAGCTAATGGCAGGCAGTGGGAGTAGAGGCAAAAAAAAAAAAAAAAAAAAAAAAAAAAAAAAAAACGGAGCCTCCAAGGGAGGACGTAGGATACGCTTTTACCTGGGACGAGGCGTGTTGGCTGACCATTTCTAACACGTCCGTGGATGTTGATGTTGTAATGGCAGCACCTGCAAGAGGAGGGGGTGGTGGGGATGGAGCATCATGCTCTTCGGTGGGCATGACAGCCTAACTGCAGCAGAGCGGGATTGAAGAGATGGGCGAGTGGAGGATGGCGAGCGGGAACGCAGAGACGAGAGAGCAGCAGAATAGAATAAAAAAAAGACAAGGAAGGCCCGTCAATGAGCGTGGCAGGTGGGTTGGTGAAGGCAGTAAGAGAACAAGGAGACAGCGATTGGCACGGGACAGAGAGGAATGCCGTGATGACGAGAGCAGGGAAGGCTGCAAGGCAGGCAGGAAGGCAGGAATAAGGAATGGCAGACAGAAGAGATGGAGTGAAGGGAAAAGAGGAGTCGAGGAGGGTGACGAGCGGACGAGTAATAACAGGAGCCATAGAAAGACTCTGTGAGCACTTGAAAACAAAGCTGAAATTAGGGCGATCCCATACCTCGCAGACCTCATATCCACAGTTTTCATTTTGCAATTTCTCCGGGGTCCTTTTGGGTTCCCGGCTCTTCTCTCTCCCTCGCTCTCTCTCTCTCTTTCTCTCTCTCGCTCTCTCGCTCTCTCTCTTGGAGTCTCTTCTCGCTCTCTCTCGTCAAATATATACAATATACGATCCTCATCCCCATTTCATGCAGCTGTGATCGTTCATCCCTGTTCTTTGGGGCAAATGCGCGATACAATGATGCCCCACACAGGATGCAGATTAGGCTGTTCCTGTAATCGAAGGAAGCACAGCCTAGACGTGAGGGCTGCAGCCATTCGGATACAGGATGTCTGGATGATCCTTTGATCCGATTGCACAAAGGCGCGGTGGGGCTTGATCAAGAGTCGGTCGCATGCAAACGGACCAACGCTGGATTCCTTTCCTTGTTCCATTTTTAAAATCTGTACCTATTTTCGTACCCAGAAAAAAGAACAAGGAGAAAGATCTGCGTATTTTTGCTTTGACTGCACAACAACACACAGTGGGTCGTAAAGTCAACTATGGAGCCTGCAGATCCAGAGGGGGAAAGAGGAGCACACGTCTGTGCGGTGGAATGGCGAGTGATTGAGTACTAGCACGCAACTACACTCGAATCTTGAGCAACGAGGCCAGGACCTGCGACGCGACCGCTCTGTTTTCATCCAATGGTTGGTGCGTGGAATGTCCTGGACGCAGGTCTCGCGCGACCGCGTACAGGAAAAATGTATCTGCGTCCCTCTCAAAATTTCTTTTCTCTCCCTCACCTTCACCACCTCCTTTTCCTTCAGGAGGACCAGCAACATATGGACACGATGAATCTTCCACTAGAACTGTGGCATCATGTATACCAGTACTTGTCGCAATCAGATCTGCTTCAAGGCGCCCTCGTTTCGCCCACTCTCCCCCTGTCACTGTATTGCCAATCCAGGATTTGGGCCAGAGTGGAAGTTGAGGACTGGATCTTTGAGAGCTTCCACCAAGGACTGGCGAGGAATTTGCGATTGATTCGCCGTGTTGCATGCAGTTCAAAAGCGCGGCTCGAGATCCTTACTGCACCGGAATGCGGCTTCATCACCCATCTGGATGTAGAAAGGATGCCCTTCTTGTCCAGTACGGTCCTGGAAAGCATTTTGGAGCACAATCACCAACAACTTCAAAGTCTTCGGGTCAGGTTGGACCGGACCAACTTTCAAATGGTGACAGACAAGGTCAGGCGGATGGGGGAACTCAAGGAGCTGTCTCTACAGCGCTGGGAGGGCATCCACCAGGAGGCAGTGGAAACCATTCTGGAAGCTTGCCCACAGATTGAGCTTCTCTCTCTCGGCCACAACTCGTTGTACCCATTTACACTGGAGAATATGAAGCAGGGTCGGCACTTGCACCAACCTCGGCTCAGAATCAGGTCTCTTGTTCTTGATGGCGCTGTACTCTTCCACGAGGAGCTAGTTCTCAACCTGGTTTCACGTTGTCCAGACTTGAAAAGTTTATGCATGCAAGGATGCTTTGGGATTCGCCTTTCACCCGCCTTTATCTCAAACTTGGCGGTATTGTGCCCGAGACTGGAGCGAGTGAACTTTGCAAATCAATCAACGGCGGACGGATTCTATGCAGCCTTGTTCCGTGCCATTCCAGGTCTGAGAGAGATCAAGGCAACGGGATCGATCCTCACGGACATTGAGATTCAGACTTTGGTTCAACATTGCTCAGCGACTTTGGAGTCACTCGACGTCGGCTACTGCACTTCACTGGAGAGTCGTTCTATTCTCTCGATCCTGACGGGATGCCCTGGCTTGGTCCAACTTGATGCTCGAGGGGTCGATTTCAACCCACGAGACATGGACGCAGCAGATACATGGGTGTGCACAAAGCTACAGTCGCTCTACTTGGAGATTCTATTGCCAAAGCGCGCACACTATGTACCAGGAGAGCCAGAGGCGATCAGGAATAGGCTGTATCAGCAACTGGCACGCCTAACGCGACTGCAGTTCCTTCAACTAGGAGCAGGTTCAAGGGACAGAGGCATAAACATCCTGGAGATGTCACTTTTGACGGGATTATCATCGTTGTCGTCCTTGACTCAACTGAGGCGGCTGGACATCAAACGGCTAAATCACGCAGTACGAGGCTCTGAGGTCGTCTGGATGCTTAAACATTGGCCTCGATTGCAGGCTTTGGGCATTCTTTTGGACACCAACGCAGACATGGAACTCGTTCGAGCCGCCCATCAAAAGTGCAGTACAATTCATGTGTGGTAAAAGGAACAATAAAAAGCGCTTGAACTCCCATTCTTTTGACCAGTAGCGTTGGTTTAGTAACAACGAATGTCCATCCCTGGACGCGTGCGCGTCAGCCACTCGATCGCTTTATTCGTGTTGTCGCTGCCCGAGGCGCGACGTTTGCTGGTATCTAGCTGTCGAAATCTTGGCCAGTGCTGAACCATCCACGCAAAGTCCTCCTGCCCAACGGCAGGCGCCAACCGTCTAATATCCAGTCGCTCCAGGCACTCAAGTGATGTCAACTTTGCAATTCCACTGGCCAAGGTCAGATCAATGCCACGCTCTGTTCCAACGGCATGACCTCCTCCAAGACCCAGCATTTGTAGACGGTTCAAGTCCGCCAGTCGACCGTATATGCGCTCCCGAACGCTGTGAATGCTTCTTGCTGTCAGTGTCGTCGTTGATGCATGTGCTCCTGTAGACGTTGCATATATTTCGATATCGAGCACCAACGTTTCCAGTCCACGACATGCCCATGCTGGTCCATTGTTCAGGTCGTACCCGTTCAAAACAACGCCATGAGCGCTGAGCGCCTTCAGAGAACCACAAGTCGAGAGGACCTTTGCAAGGGCGGCACTTTGAACTCCACGAGCACCATCCAGATTCAAGCTGACAATGTCCTTGCAATGCAGACGAACCGAATCCAGTGCGGAGTGACTAAATCCGGTTTTTCCAGCATGGATCCACTCGAGCCGAGGGAACCGACTGCAGAGGGATGCAAAAAACTCATCCTGAAGGTCCAGTGCTTGCTCTCGAAACTCAAGCCGCCTGAGGTGAGGACAGATCTGAGAAAGGACCGATGCGAATCTGGAAGTAGGATAGAACCCCCAACCATCTAGCAGGGAAAGATGCTCCAAGCTAGGGCACATCCTCACAAGGTTCACAAGAAACTCTTGCCGAAGCCCAGCCTGGCACAGACTGAGGCTTTTGATCTGACTCCAGGGTGCCAACTCAGAGTGGTCGTGGTCCTTTTGTGAGAGAGGTGATTGCTGGCTAGCGGGAGAGCCTTCCTGCAGTGCTGCGTGTTCCTTGGGTGCTAGAGTCGGCGAGGGGGTATAAAGGACAGCCTGCTTACTTCCGATGTCCAACAAGTCCTGACTAGCGCTGTACGGCCCGCTCTTGGTCTTAATTGGATCGTCATAAGGCTCAAATCTGATCATTGCCTCCTTTGGATCTGAGGGCATTGCCATGGAATTGGTGGGTTGATTTGCCGTACATTGGGCAATGGTCTGGAGCGTGAAGCGGGTAAAGTCGTTCTCACCGAGGGATAGGTGTGAGAGCTGCGGGCAGGTTTCCATGATCAGCGCCAGTGAATACTCTTGGAAATCCTGCCATCCATTCAGAGAGAGAACCCTGAGGCGTTCCTGCTGAGCTAGAGCCTCGAGCAGCATCAATGGGATCCTTCCAGATGGCCGGAACTTTAGGCATTGTAGATTCTGGTTGCTGTGGATAATACGAACGAGTTTTGTTGCCAATACCATGAACGATCTGTATGAATCCACATCCGTAGCTTGGCGTCTATCCTTGTAATCGGCTGTGTCATCCTGCGCACTGGGCAGCTTTCTAGGCACTGCTGGACAACCACTAGCGATCCGGCCGCCTCTCGCGGCGATCGACCCTCGTCTACACGAGATATCCAGCGAAACAAGGTGGCGGCAGTACAGAGCCACGCGCACGAGATCGACACCAGAGCCACACTGAAGAAACCGTATCTTGGAGCCATGCTTGTGCCAGTTGTCCTGAAAGTACCCGTTGTCCCAGGCGTGCTCGGGCACTGTGACCCATAACAGAGGTTGGCAACAGGCCCGAAACATCTTCGAGACACGGCAGGCGTGCATTATGGCTGGTCGGTCAAGGTATGAGCACATCTCATGGAGCAACTCTGGAATGTAGAGAGGATTGGGTCTCGATGTCGCTCTCCCATGGTCCCTGTCGCTGCCATGACTACGCATTAGTCTTAGAGGCTGTGGAGACAATATAGCAGGTATCAGACTTGCCGGGACGGGATTGACGCATGGGCAAGGAGACGTGGTATGGCCCAGAGGTGTGGAGGGGCGCGGTTGTGGACGAGAAGGAGCAAGGTTGGCGGAGTTTGCAGCAGCTGGGTTTGGAGATGCTGAGGATGAGCCAGTTGCAGCGCGAGGTGATGGGGTCGAGCGGGGATTAGGGCGCGGTCCCAGAGCCTGCATGCCGGATCCTCTAGGTCGGGACGATGACGGCAGAGCCACGAAAGCGCGCTCCCAGTTCCCGGAGGACAATGAGGAGCAGGGTGGGTAGATGGGTAGATGGGTGGAAGGGCTGAAGGGCTGAAGGACTGAAGGCAAGGCAAGGCAAGGCAAAGGAAGATGAGGACGGTGGGAATGGAGCACTGGCTGCGTGTCTATTGTGGTCTATATAGGGTATAAGGGCGGGGAGAGCAGAGAGGGGGAACAGCAAAGAAGGAGGAGACGAGGAAAAGAGGCGGGGAGGAGAGAAAGAGACGAGGGCCGTACATAGGGCCATACATAGGGCTATTGCTGTGGCTGCTGTTGCTGTTGCTGTTGCTGTTGCTACTGGTGCACCCGTTCTTCTTTTTATCCATCTCCACGCCAGAGAACACCATCTCTGACTCTGCCTGCCTTGCCTGCCAGCACAGTCCTCAGCCGAGGCAGTACAGCTTGATCGGGTGTGGCCAGCAGTGATTGCTGTCCTGGACCCGGATCTTCTTCCTCATGGTAAAGTGACAGACGTGCTCCAGCCAGGTATATACTGCAGGTCTTATAGGTCTCGATCAGCCAGCCATACGAGTCCCACCAACACCAAGGTAACTTCCAACTTCCCACTTCCCACGATCAAGGATCAAGAGGAGGCTTGCGTGCTTTGGATCAAGAGCGATGGCCAAAGGCTTCTGCCCGTGGGAATATTCAGGCGCACAATCTCGCAATACACTGTGTGCGACAACTTAGAGTTTGGACCTGAGATGAGATCGCATTTGCTGCTGACTGCAGACTTGCAGCCAAGCCTGCCAACCTATGGTCTACCCTCACACATTGCTTTCGCCTGGTTTATTCGTCGCTGAAATCAACTTCGCTATCGCCCGATGCCTCCCCCTCGTCAATATTCTCCCACTCATTCTCTCCAAGGCCATCGTCGCCTACTAATACACCGTAGCAGCCCTCCAGATTCAACGATGAAAGTTGTGTTGCACCTAACCGAAGGCCTTTGATTCCAGTGTCTGTGATCATTGTGCAATGCGACAGATCTAGGCTCTTTAGGGATTGAGACATTCCCTGCATACAAGTTCCCGTTGACGTCTCTCCAGAATGCATGGGTTCAGTCGATCCGTCCTGGACTTGTTTACACGATGAACTGGAGTCGCTCGGAATGGACAACACGGCTGATCCAAGCTCGAGCACCGATATATCACCAATGCGATCACATCCTGCCAACTCTAAGTTTTCTATCCGAATCGCATGCGCACAGAGCGAGAGAATGCCGAGGTCTGATATTTTGGTGCATCCTGAGAGAACCAAGGACTTTAGTAGCCGAGGACCAAGATGCTCTGCTATGAGTTGGACCGCATTATCACGGAGTCGGACACAGTTGCTTAGATCCAGACTGCAGAGGAATGGGCATCCGCGCACAATCACCTCGACATGACCATAGTGCACATCCTCCCATCGATGTGGAAGCATGGAAAGATCGAGCGTAGTAACGAGAGCTCCTGCTGGTATACGTGACGATAAGAATGACAGCGGTGGACTCGACGGGGCGTGATCTGTGCTCTCTAGGTTTTGTTGCGATCCTATTGTCCTAGAGTGTGTGCGATGCCCAAGAGCTGATAGGCACGTTGGTGAGGCAGCACTTCTCTCCTTATGGGACTGAGGGCCATTAGTTTTTGTGTCCGGGGTGTCTATGGTGGTGAGGAATGCCATGAGGGCAGGCAGGCGCTGTAACTTAGGCCGTCGATAGAGCGCTGGGCGTGTGAGTGCATGCCATCGTCTGCTAACTCGATTGCAGTTGGCGAGGGTCGATTGCTCATTGGTGACGCGGTCGATGATGGCAAGCAGCAGCTCTGTGGGTAGTGCATCCATGCTTTTTCCTCGGGTGGTGAAGTGTGTTGCAGGTCAAATGGCTCAAAAGGGTCAAAAGGCGCAGGCGCAGAGGAAAAATTTGTTTGAGTGGGTCAGCGTAAGAAACGCCACTATTTTTTTTGGCAACGGAAAGAACGCGCTTGCATTTTGTTTACTCCCATCCAACCTTATCCCAAGCTACATCTCTTCATCAACGCAAAGGATCCTCGGCGGATAACTCAGGACTCGATTGTCATTCACCCGAGGAAAAGAAGGAAAACAAACAACCGCCTCCTCTGAACTGCTCCTTCAAATCGCCCTCATGACAGGCCAACAGATTTCAGAGGACGTCGAGATGAACGAGGACAACCTGTTGCAGGAGAAGGAGAAGGTCGAAAAGAGAAGGATCAGACAGGAGTACCGCAGACTCATTACGGACACGGAAGGCATGTTGATCAGCTCTACACGGCGAATCACTATTCATGCGGCCTTCAGCTGCCAATGTCCCCACTCACGCCCAACTCCTAACCTATGCGCGCTCGATACCTTTATCCACATAGTCAATCGAAAAGAGCTGATGGAGCCTACAAACAATGGGCTTTCAGGGACGGTAGACGAAGCAGACAGACTCTACAAAAATGGTATTGGATTAATCCCTGGCCATGAAATGCGACAGAGTCGGTCGTAACGACGATTTCTAACTAACCTAAAAAAATGATAGTGTCTGGTACACATGAGGCAACGTTGGATGCAAAGCTTTTGGTACTGTCGGCCGATCTAGGCATGCAAAAAGCAAAGCATATCCGAATGGGACAGGGAGGATTTGACGAGACAGAGTTTATCACCCGTATTGTCAGTACAATGGGTGGACATGAAATAGACAGCGATCAGGTAGGCATGGATTGGTCCAAGGTCGGCCGCATGGCTGTTAAATGGACGAGGAGAGCCCCCTCGATGGATTTCATGTAAGCTCTGGCCTTCTTACTGCCTCTGGTGTACCGCAAGTGGTGGTGCGCGTTTAGCTAATACTTGGCCATTCTGAATATCATCCAGGCTGGGCCCAATGTCCGTGGAGCACAAGTCAAGGACAGTTACTCAAAGGGCAAGGATAATCAGAGACCCCAAGGCGATGAGGAAACCACAGGAGCTACGGGAGGAAGATATTGCGCGACAGGAGAACGAGACGACCAAGAACGTCATGCAAATTGCCGACATATTGGAGCAGTTCACTGAAAGCGTTAATTTGTTCGAGCTCGTCATTAATCCAGAGTCGTTTGGGCAGACCATCGAGAACATCTTTTACCTGTCATTTTTGGTTCGAGATGGAAAAGTGAGTGTCCAAGAGGAGGACATGGATGATCCTAACCGCGGTCAGTATGACGATGATGAGGAGAGAGAGCCAAGGGAAGGCGCCAATATGCAGCCCATGGTCCAGCTGACAGAGGCGCCTACTGCAGAGGATTATGCCGGCGGGTTACTGAAGAAGCAAATGGTGATGGAGCTCGACATGGCCACATGGAGGGTGAGTTGACACGAGTTCCACAATATTATTTCAGCATATGTTGCGAGAGTCCGCGACATGAACTAATACCTAAACACTGAAATACCGTATTCAATTAGCAACTCATTGAGGTGTACAACATCAAAAAGTCGATGATCCCAACGCGCATCGCAAAGGAGAAGGTCGAGAAGGGCAAGTGGTACGGCTAGGCCAAGCCAGGCGAGGACAGTGATTATTTTGCAAGGCATTTCACAAATAACATATATCATTCAATCGATCTGCGGTACCTGTATGTGGACGACTTGTACTTTTTTTTTTTTTTTTTTTTGTGGTGCGACCTATACTACACTTAGTAGAGCTCTCCGAATTCCGTTGGGTCTACTGAGAACCCTTGATCGCTCAGCAGCCTGTTCTTGATCTTGTCGCGCTTTAGTCTCGCTTCCATCTCCTCCCGCTGAACTTGCAAAATCTCTTCTACTGGCACCTCCCTGAGAGGCGATTCGTCCTCCTTGTCCAGATCCTATGTGCAATCACCAAAAAAAAAAAAAAAAAAAAAAGCCTTGGTCAAAGGCGGCTGATATTGAAAGCGCACGAGCGCCGTATCAAACGAGTTTCTTACGATTTCCCCAAGCAGAACCACATTTTCGCCTCGAATGATGAAGATGCCGCGAGGAATATCTCCATAGGCGTCGCCCACGTATATCCGCTCAATCGTATCCTGTAGTACCAGATTCGCTAATATTGAATTGCGTATCCAAGAGTAGTCAGCACGCGATGGCCATTGAGCTGTCAGGATAGCGTTGGGAGGCACGCAAGCGCAAGTGGCAAGGCGTACCAAACTGGTCGAACGAGCGTAGAATACCAATGAGCTTTCGTCCGTCCCTCAGCGCCACCAAAAGCTTCTCTAAACGAATAGGACGCAAGGGCCATTAGCTCGCGTGTGTGGGCTGATCCTGTCCCAGGCAGGACCTGCGCGCATGAGGATTCTGCAGGATGGGAAGGTTCGTTGCACTGCTCACGTACTATCGACGCTGTCGACAAGACTGGTGGATGTCGTGAATATCTGAAAGCTGTCCATGCTGCCTCCGACTGTGATTCGACTCTTGTTCTACGCGCCTTGTTGTCCAATGCAAGCCCACAGATGGCGAGAAAAAGGGACTTTCAAGATCGAAGTGACGTGCTGAGAGAGGACTGAGCATTCATATTTCTTCGCCTTCCTGTTCGACTCTTTGCTCATCTTTCTCCTCACCCCCTTCCCACACACGCTCACACACGCTCACACACGCACGCGTTCGATCCTCAACCACCATGGCTTACAATCCACACAACTACCAGCAGCAGCAGTATGGCCAGCAGCCACCCCCAGGAGGCTACCAGCAGCAACAGCAGACTCCCTACAACCAGTACGCCCCCCCTCCTGCACAGCAGCACGCCCAGCCAGGCTACGGCTACCAGACTCAAGCCCCCCCACCCCACCAGGCCCCAGCCCAGCCGCCAGGTGTGTAGTCTGCCACAGTGCTCCAGTTCATCTTGTACTGGCTAGCCTCTCCTTGGGATTGCTCTTTTCTCCTTCTCGTTCACACTGCACTTCAAGCTTTTAAGCTTGTCTGAATGTGGGCTCGAGTGGCATCGAGACAGGTGTACTTTCGACAACAAGTTGTGCACCGCGTATTTGTTAATGAATCTGACGAATCCTCCTTGACAATTTCTTATCTCGTGTGATAGCACCTGCAACGACACCAGAGGCGAACCTGCGATACTGGTTTGACGCAGTAGACTCGGATCGCTCTGGACAACTGAGCACCGAAGAGCTCCAGCGCGCCCTTGTTAATGGTAAGAAACACTACTATACAGCATCTGCGCATGTTCAACGCGGCGGTCACTGCCGTTTGGCTTGGCAGGAAGGGTCGTGTGGATATCAAATCCAAAGAAGCGGACAATGACGGTGTCGTGCCAGTACAACCCCTGGCAAGCAAAGTTGCGCCTTATTTACTGCCTATTCACAGCCTACCCAACCAATCACACAACATTGCATTTACCCGCTACCGTCCGTGGAACGCCAGACTGACGTCTACTCTTTCACGTTCTTTTGTTCCTCGCTCTAGGTGACTGGACCCCCTTCAACATCGAGACTGTGCGTCTGATGATGAACATGTTTGACACGGGTAAGCATATCGGACGTTTTGTTGGAAGGCCAGGGCATCGTTGTTGGGTGCGGATGCAATGACTCTTGGTAATCGTCATTAACAGGCACGAATTATCGGTGCGCTTTGTAGACAACTCGGGTCTCATCAACTTTGCCGAGTTTGCGGGTCTTTGGAAGTATATTGAGGACTGGCGTGGATGCTTCCAAGCTTTCGATCAGGACAAGAGTGGATACATTGACTTCAATGAGCTCAAGACCGCCATGCAGTCCTTCCGCTACAACCTGTCGGACAACTTTTTGAAGCTGATCATCAAGAAGTTCGACAAGCGAGGTAATATACCCAAAGTGGACTCTACTTTTTTTTTTTTTTTGCACAACTCTGCATGGACACAAAGTGCGCAAATACACCAAAACAATGGATCCCTGATACTGATACATCTTAGGCAAAAACCCTCAAGGTCGCGGCGATGTCTCGTTCGACAACTTTGTACAGATCGCCGTCACTGTCAAGAGTCTGACCGATGCCTTCCAGAGAATCGATCGGGAAGGCAAGGGTTATGCCACTATTGGCTATGAGCAGGTAAGCGACCGTCCTCACTGACGTTGGCGCGTTTGTCTAGCCATGTCAACTCACCCTACCCTCTGCAAACATTCTAGTTCCTGGAGCTCGTCGTCAGCAATCGTTAAGGTTTTCCAATTCAGAACCACGGCTAAATAGCTGGCAACTTGAAATAAAGACAACACTGGATTTTTTTTATATATTCGCAGGACTTCAATACTTTGGAAAGTCGGGATCGATACGATCAGCCCACCGATCAAGGCCGCCAACGAGATCCTTGATATCTCCAGTAGTGATCCCATTCTCTTGCAATATCCTGACTGCAGGCTGCGAATCATTGCCTCGACGACAGACCACATACACTGTAAAGGACAAATGTTGAGGAAAAGAAAAGCATTAACATTCTATCCACATGCACTTGTTTGAGCGACCCAAAAAAAAAAAGCGTATAAGAGTGTGCAATAGAAAATGGGAATTTTTGCCGTACCAGGCTGATCCGTGTTGTTTCCAAGACGGGTCTTGACCTTTTCCATCTCATCCGGAAGATCTTTCAGAGGAATGTCTACAACGAAAGGATACGACGAATTGTCAGATCGCACAATCCCTCAACCATTGTGAAAAGTCGCGATACCATGAGAATAGGCGAGCATCTTGCATACTTAGAGAAGAAGGCAGGCTGCAGATATCAAACTGCACTTTTTCACGGACATCCAGCAGTAGATGAGGCCTCTGCTCCTCACGGATCTTTTTGTAGGTCTATTTGGGTGCAACAAGATTTGAATGGGTGAGTAGGTATGAAACTTGCGAGAGAGATAATGTGGTCCCGTAGTCCTTTCCTATTTTTCAAAGACATACATCACAAGTGAGCCTCTCTTGTAACGGAATCAAGAGCAGATCTGGTGTCTTGTCCGTTGCACTGCTCCCGCAGAACCTGACATAGTCGATCAGCTTGGTGATCGTGGGTGCGTCGCCACATACGATGCACTCGCTCTTCCGCTTGCGCAGCTTGATGGTTCTGAACATGGTTGATGTGTTCGCCGAGAACAGGGTCATGGTGGGCGGGTCCTTGGCTAATTGGGCAGTAGTTCCGAAAGAGTTGGGGTAGAAGTCAGTGAAAAACAGCCCTGCACATTACTTTGAACACGCCAAGGGCATAAGGGATGAGGTTGCCTACCGCTCATCCCAGTTGCGATCTTGATGGCCTCCAACGCTTGCAGACATCCGATTGTTCCGGGTACTATTATGATGTTCAAGCAAAGTCGCCTCTCAAATATCAGCTCGTGCCACCATCGCCATTCTTCCAAGAGTTGATCCAAAGGAAAAAGTAAAACTCACCAACACCAAGCACCCCTCCATCCGAACAGTTTGTTACGGTTTCTGCCGGTGGGGGTGTTGGGAACAAACAGCGGTAGCATGGGCCGCCGTTGTAGTTGTAAACTGTGAGCTGCCCATCCAAACGCAGTGCTGATCCAGACACCAAAGGCTTGCGACCGAGTACACATGCATCGTTCAAAAGATAGCGCGTCGCGACGTTGTCTGTGGCGTCAATAACGATATCGTAAGCGTCAATGATGGGTTGCGCGTTCGAGCTTTCCAGAACCAGGTTGTGGACGATCACTTCGCAATGAGGGTTCAACCTAGTAAGATAAAAAAGAGTGAGCCAACGGCGCAGTGCTTGCAGCATATGGCGTGAAAAGAAAGACGGAAGGGCTCCCCCTCCCTCCATCCTCATTACAGAAGGCTTGCCTTGACACACGACAGACTTACAGACGAACGGAGAGAGCCGCAGACTCTGCCTTGGACATGCCCTGGCGTGCCTCATTGTGGATAACCTGTCGATGTAGATTTGAAATGTCAACTGTATCATGGTCCACAATGCCCAGGCGACCTACGCCAGATGCACCCAAGTACAACGCACTGGACGCCCCGAGACCTCCTGCTCCAACGATGAGCATCGAGCAGTTCCTCAAGTCCATCTGGCCTGCGGATCATGTAAGAAAACTACAAGTCAGCACCTAACCAAAATCCCTATCACCATGGCTATGGCTATGTAGCTGCAACAAGGTGTGTAAACGAAGTCTACCTTGGATGCCAAAGCCAGGGAGGATCAATTGCCGTCCGTAGCGCGCGATCTCGGGGTTGGTGAGCTGTGCAACCTTGTGAAGCGGGTCTAAGGGATGATCGGGACTGGGCTCCAGCACTTGTGCTGCGTCATAAGCCTGCTTCTTTTCCAGGCGCAGCGCATCGATCTCCTGCTGGAGAGCCTGGTTCTCGTGCTGCAAGCGGCGGAGGTGCTGCTCAAGGGACGAGTGTGCAGCTGGCTGCGCTGCATTGCTGGTGTCCATGAGTGGGGGCGAAGCTGCAGAATGCTTCAAGGCGAGTGAGAGAGGAATGGGTGAGTGAGTGAGTGAGTGAGTAAGTGACTGAATGGATGAATCAAGGGTGAGCTGACGAGGAGTGGATGAATGCAGGCAAGAGTCGAGCTAAAGAGATCCTGGCGAGTGGAGATCAGAGTGGAGATCAAAAGTGGAGACAAAAAGTGGAGTCCCGTCAGTTGCGGGACAGGCAAATACGGAGTAGTGTCCAAGGGTGCCACCAAAAACCTTATTATCTTGTATTATTTTCTAGACAATCAGCTCTCTATATGCCGTCAGTGCTGACCAGCTTGACCATGGTCTCGACCACAGGACTCTCAGAGACATTGAGATCTGGATTCGAGATCTTGGCCTGCAAGACCGCGTCCAGAAGCTTCTTGAGCTGGTTCACAAGAACACCAATTCGCGCAAAAGCACGCAGCTTGATGAACCCATCGCCGATTTCAAGCCCACGTCCCAAGTGGTCCACATGCACCGCTCCTCCAAACAGAAGCAGCCCATACATCGGGACCATGGTAGCATCGTGCACAAAGATCTTGGTCGTCTCCAGCTTGGAAAAGTAAACGAGGAATGGCACTTGGTACTGGTTGCTCTGGAACAGGATCGAGGAAGGGTGCAGGAACACGCGGCCATCGTCCTTGGTGAACATCCGGATCTCCTTGGTCACCGTCTCACGCTCAACCGCTCCAGCAATCATCTTGTCAAACTTGGCATCCGGCATCTTGATCTTGATCACGTTCGGGTATAATCCAGATAGGATAATTGCCTTCACCAGCGCCATATTGTCCGAGTTGGCGTTGTCCTGCTCGCAAGAATATCTTTCAGACCGACGACGGCTCCTGCTCTGATCCGCGTCCTTGGAGGTAAAGCCGATAGACTCCAGAACTTCTAGATACTGCACCTTGAGGTTCTGAATCTCAAAGAGCGTGTTGGTCGACAGGTAGTTTTCTTCACAGAACGACTTGAGTTCTGCTCGCCCCGCACCGGACTCACGCAGCTTATCCCACGTGTCGTAGGCCTTCCATGCAGTCAACAGATCCGACTTGGCTGTCGCAAACTGCATCTTCTTGGCCTGAGCCTCCGTCCTCTTTTCCATGGGCGAGAGGAACGGGCTCTTCACACTCATGCACGCGGCGACGACCAAGACCGGCTCAAGGCACCTGAACACTGACCCAAAGATCAACATCTTGGCGATACGCAGATCCGCAGGAATATCTGCCATGTGGCGACCCAAGGGTGTCAATTCTCCAGAGGCTCCATCCAGTGCATTGAGATCCTCCAGAGTCTTGAGTGCAGACTGTATCGCTGTCAAAGAAGGTGGGGTGAGTGCTCTGCTGAGGAAGCTCTCGACATTCTTTTCGCCCATCGCCTTGACGGAAAGACACAGCTGCTCCAAAGGTATCCGAAGAATCTCGGGGTCCTGTTGTGCTGCCAGCTTCAGAGATTGCTTCCGTGAAAACAGCTTATAGACAATACCGGGTCGAGTACGACCCGCACGACCCTTTCGCTGACGTGTAGAGGCAAACGACGTCCACGTCTCGACAAGCTTGGTCATGTTGTTCTCCATCCGTGTCTCCTTGACGCGTCCAGAGTCAACCACATAGACAACTCCATCGCTATAGTTCAAAGTCAGTGGGGTGTTAAAGATGTTAATCTATGGGTCAGACATAGGGTGAACAAAAGTCGGCAACGACGCGCAGACAAGACCTTACATTGTGATACTGGTTTCGGCAACGTTAGTAGCAACCACAATTTTTCGTACACCTTTGCGAACAGGTGCAAAGATGCTGTTCTGCTCCTTCGGCGTCAAGGCTGCGTGGAGTGGCATAATGTCGAGGGTCTGAGAAACTGTCCTCGAGAACAAGGAGAGCGCATCGATACACTTTTTGATCTCCATCACACCTAATACGTTGCAAAGAGATTCCAAATTCAATGTCTTTTTTTCCACCCCACTCGGATTTCATAGCACCGCCCTTGCGTATGCACTTCGCTTTCTTACCTGGCATAAAGATGAGAATGGCGCCATCTACACTGCCTGCTGGCTCCTTGCGCTTCAAGATATCACTCACACTGGCAACAATGAGGTCGTAATCTATACGTTCGGCGTAGAGCTCCATGGTCTTGACCTTGGCGATTGTCTCCTCGTTCAGCCCCTCGCTTGCATATTGCGCCTTTGTTCTCTCCCACTCCTCCTCCATGGCTTCTGTCATTTTTGTGCGCTTCACATTCGACCCTCTAAAGTCTGGATTGTGACCCGTGCGCGCAACGATCTGCTCCATATACAGCTCCTCGACTGGATGAGTAAATCCAGGAATCTCGATCACTGGACAGCCATCAAAGTATCCAGAAAAGAACTCGCTGTTGATTGTGGCCGACATGAGAATGAGCTTGAGATCCTTTCGCTTGCGAATAAGATCACGGAGGAGAATAAGAAGGAAATCAGAGTCCACAGAGCGCTCGTGGACCTCATCGACCATGACATGGGTGACATTCTGCAACGTCGGGTCCGAGTGCAGACGGCGCAAGAGGATACCAGTTGTGCAGAACAGAAGATTCGTGTTCCTACTCGACTTGTTTTCACCACGAATGGCGTATCCGACTTGCTTTCCAATATCGGTCGCTCGCTCTACGGCAACACGCTCCGCCACTCCGATCGCAGCAATACGTCGCGGCTGTGTGCACACAATGTTGGCATGCTCTCCTATACAATCCTGAATCCAGCTATCCAGAATGAACTGTGGCACCTGGGTTGTCTTTCCGCATCCAGTCTCTCCGCACACAATCACCACTGAATTGTCCTTGACTGCCTTGACAAGCTGATCCTTGAAGCCCCAGGCTGGCAGCTTGGAACGTGCCATTTGAAGAGCCTGAAAGGAAACATTGCTGGCACACAGAGTCTCATAGTTCTTGAGCATAGCGATCGATCCAGGACCGTTGGGTTTGATATTCAATCGCCTAGCTCCTCTCTTGTTGTCTTTCCGAGTAGCAGACCCATTAAGAGAGAGCTTGGTTTGTGTTGTCTTCACCAAAAGCGACTCACTGGCCTGAGGGTCCGCCAACGCTGCCAGAGAATCCTGGCTCTCCTCCTCCTGGGATACATCTACAGAAATCAGGCCCTCTGTCAGCTGCACCAAGCTGGGCGGGTTATCCAGAATCCCTCGAAGGTTGTCCTGGATCCACTCGACCACATCATACACAATTGGTCCTCCCATTGCCAAAACCATGGACCTATATGCATACTGCATTGTCCTTTGAATGATGCTAAGGCGCAGGTATGATGGGAGATCGGGCTCGTTGATGATGAAAAGCGGAGGCTGGTTGAAGGGGTACGTGGAAGATTTGGGTATCCTGATTTCCAGCTCAATTTTGGGTGCGTTCTTTGTGTTGTGAAGAGTCGTATCCAGCTTGATCCGTGCGCCGGCTGGCCCGTCTCGAGCGAACCGATCATCATAGATACTCTCCAAAGCTAACATCTCGTCTTCCCGAAGTTCCTGGAGCTGCTCGGATGACTCGGGCTCCATCTCAATGTCTTGTACCATGTCCTCAGGAACTTGTCCTTTTGGAAATGCGAGTCGTCTGAATAGTTCCTCCATGGCTTTATCCTCATCACCTCCGACCAGATCATATATCTGACCACATGTAGTCGATGTGAATCCAATAGCCGACAAGCGTTTGATGGCATATTCGCGTCCCAAAGATGCAGACGTATGGTTGATGGTGGTGATGGTTGGGTTGTAGTTGGATTGAAGGAAGCTGACGGGCAGGTCGTCCTCAGGTACATGCAGGCCTAGGATGCAGGAGGAGCGAGTTGAGATTACGTTAGTGGGTCTAGGATACAAGAAGAATAAAGTATCCAGCAGCCTAGACGATGCCTCTCGTAGACTTACAGAGCCAGTCGAGAGCGGATGACTGATCATTGCAGTACTGAAGAGCTTCGGCCACATGTCGGTCACGGAATCCCATGCGCGTAAGGGTCTTGGAGAGCATTGTGTTGTACTGGGGCTCGCCATGGGAGCCATACTCTTCCACGTACTATGTGCGGATATCCCGTAAAGAATGCAAGACTTGTCAGTATTTCTCGTCTCGACGTTGTGTTTCCGCCAACATGTTTCCGAAAGGATCTCAATAGCGCATCTATACCATTTGGTAGAGTTCTCCTGCCATCTGCTTCTTGACGACATCCTCGACCTCAGCTCGCATTTCCTGGTTCATGTGGACCATGGGTAGCTTGTCCCAGTTCTTTTTGATCTGGCTGTCGTTTGACTGATCTCCAAATGCTGAGCGACTGGTGTATTCGCTAGGGCCATGCTGGACGGTGACCTCTTGATTATCCTTGGTGGGAGTTGCTGACCTTGCCCTTGCCTTTTCCTGCAGAGCCTGCTGGTGCTGCTGTTGTTGATGCTGGAGCTTGGCCGCCTGTGAGATGAAAGGGTCGGCGAGGTAGAGGTGCTGCTCACTGGAACCAGCCTTTGCCTTTTCGCCATCCAGCTGCGACCAGAGGTCCCGGGGTCCAGGAGGCAACACCATCATCAAACTCTTATGACTGTTTACTCTGTGAAGGGCATAGGTTGCACCATAGTGGCGAGCTTCAACTGCTGTAGGCTTGAAGTTGTCCTGAAGCGTAAAGCTGGCGGTCTCGATCTGTCCAGTCTTTTTGTTGCGTTTTCCCAGCACGACTGTGGAGACGAATCCGCGCGGTGTACGTTTCTAATATGAGTGTAAGAGAGAAGGCGGATCAGTCGAGGAGTCAGAATGCAAGCAGAGGATACAAGCACGGTTCTTTGTGCGTTCAGACTTTACCACGTCGAATGTTGGCTTCTCCCAGCCCATCTTTTGGCAATGTTCGTGCATCAGTGACGACGGGGTCTTGCCGGTCCATCCTGGGAAGATGGAGCGTGCTGGCTCGGGCGCAGCAGGTGCATCGAGAACGATTCCTTTGCCACCTTTACCGCTCGAGCCTTTCGATCCTGCCTTGATGGGGGTACTCTCTGGTGCCGCAGCCTTTCCTGGATTCGAGAAATCGGATCGAGTCAGTTTTTTTGCGCTGCTCAGACAATTTGGCTGAGCAAGAAAAATGCATGCATAACAAGGCAGAGGCGAGCAGCAAGACAGTGAGAAGCGCAAAAGTGTGACATGACGAGGGAAGAGCGAAGGAGGAGGAGGGGAAGCACGAGGGATCGCGGCTGTACCTTTCTTGGCTGTGTTTTTAGACATGAAAGTGAGAGATCTGGTGAAGAGCAGGAGAGCGAGCTCTGCGGGCTACTAGACTATTTATTTGTGACCGGGCAGATGTGATGGAGCGATGGAGCGAATACCTCCGCCAGGCTGCTCTTGAAAAGAACTTGGCTCCGGAGACTCCAACAAACACACAGCAGCACTTGCTCCACCGACGCGTCACGCCGCTTGGATCTGGAGGTAGACGCGGGCAAGGCATGGATGTCAACAACAACCGCGCGCCGTCCACAGTATCAAGACACACAAAGCGATTGGAGTGGCCTTTCCATCATCACATATCGAACATGCAACGAAGCGAGAGCATGAAGTAGAGTTGGCACCACCCATGATGGATAGCGATACAAAGAGCGCGTGTGATGATCTATAACAGCCAGAAGAGTGGGTGTGAGGAGTGAAAGGAGGGTATAAGTACCGTATGGCGCGCCCCAGCCTACGAAGTACGAAGTAAGCCCCGCGCAGCTAACGGGCGCACCTCCTTGCCCGCAGTTGCTAAAGACTCAACAGTGTACAGCTGACTGCAGCGGGCACTTTGACCTCGCTTCACAGTTCTCCTGTACTGATAACGCCCCATGGTGCTGCCATCGATCATTTCCGCCACGTCACGCGAAGTTTCTTGGCTATGTTGCTGTTGACTCCAACTCTTTACTTTTCTCCTCGCGTCCACTCTTTTCTCCTCGCGTCCACTCTTTTCTCCTCGCGTCCACTCATTTCTCCTCGAGTCCACTCTTTTCTCCTCGCATCCACTCTTTTCTCCTCGCATCCACTCATTTCTCCTCGAGTCCACTCTTTTCTCCTCGCATCCACTCCCTACACTCCCTAGGCCATTGTCCCCCCCCTTCAAGTACACCCTTGGTAAGTTTTTGTTGATAGACGTATTCTCAAAGTGGTCGTCACCAACGTATGGGAACATTGCTGACGCGGGGCATTCAGCTCATGCTAAAGGTCAAGCATTGAAGAGTGTGCTCTTCCGCCGGGTTGGTCGGGCGTATACGTATGTCCGACTGAGTCCCCTTTCCAGTCATGGCTACTATTGCCAATGCCATTTTGTATATTCGGACCCCTGGTTGACCTTGGGCGAGATGGATATACAGGTGGCAAAGCTACTGGTCTGGGGGCGTCATCCCAGGCTTCAATGTTCCTAGAACAGGGTGTGTTGCTGACGCGGGGCATTCAACTCATGCTAAAGGTCAAGCATTGAGGGGTGTGCTCTTCCGCCGGGTTGGTCGGGCGTATACGTATGTCCGACTGAGTCCCCTTTCCAGTCATGGTTACTGTTGCCAATGCCATTTTGTATTTTCGGACCCCTAGTTGACCTTGGGCGAGATGGAGATATAGGTGGCAAAGCTACTGGTTTGGGGGCGTCATCCCAGGCTTCAACACATTCTGGCGAGGAGCGGGCGGCTATAGCAAATATGGCTGCTATCATATCAACACCAGCTATTGCAAGCCATATTCCTCCAGCATATTGAGACCAGTTCTTTCGCAGAAATGATAATGACTCTTAACATCAAACTTTTTCTCTGTATAAACATGAATACCAAACGTCGGTCCGAGATGAATGTAAATGTGGCGCCTTCTCCGAACGGTAAAGGCTATGCGTATTCATAAGTATGGATATGACTCAATCGTCAGCAGCATCGCGGCATAGTTACCAACAGGAGGACCATAGCAGGGAGATTTATTGAACGGACGGGGATCCACAACGCAGCCGGTCTCCTTTCCCAAGAATTCTCGAAATCAAGCGACGTCGCCGCCAGGGTCTTGTACAAGAAAGGCGCCAGAATAAACCACATTCTTTTGTTGCACATTATTGACAGGGAGTTATAATAAGGTGGATATCGACACGACAGTGGGCTGAAACGTTCTCGTCCTTCAGAGGATGTCGGTAGCAATGCACATTGCAGAGAAGCTGCTGTTCAAGTTTTGAAACTGGTACTGCATATAGGTGCCTGGTGCTGTTGCTGCTGCGGCTGGAAATGTTCCTGGGCGCCAGAGTGATAGTGAGGCATAGCAGATGATTCGGGCGTGCTGTGCTGATCATACGGCGGCGGTGAACTCTGCAATCCCTGATCCTGCTCCTGGCCCTGGTCCTCGTCTCAGTGTTCCGAGTCCGAAGTTCTAACATTCCATGATAGACATGATCAATTTAACGGCTCTGTAGGCCTTCAAGATCATAATGCAGCTACAAGGTTGTGAATCTAGGGGACGTTAGTGATGCCGGTAGAAAGGTGGGCTGCATCGTGAGAGACATCGAACTATCGAGCATATCGAGCTCAAAAAAAACGAGAGCACAAGCGAACAACGGGACTGACTTGATCATCAACCAAAAATAAATATATATTTTCAAACCATCTCTCTATCGCGAATTTCGTTCCTTTTCAACGCACCATCCATGTCATCCAGCAACACCACGTAAGGCACTGCCAAAAGAGATGCACACGGAAAACAAAATAGCGACATCATCCTGGACGCCAGTCTTCTCACATTCTTCTCGCATCCCACTCTGCATCCTACAGAATTGTCTCTGCGCCGGGCAAGGTCCTGCTCGCAGGAGGCTATCTCGTCCTCGACCGCGCATTCTCTGGACTCGTGGTCGCAACAGACGCTCGCTTTTATACCCTCGTGCGCCCTAGCGATCACTCAAGAGATGCATCAACAGAGGCCTACAGAATCACCGTCCGCTCGCCCCAGTTTGAGAATGCAACCTGGAATTACCTGATCAGAGTCCAAGGACAGGATGTTACACTCACTGCAAGGTAAAAAGAAGCCTTTGTCCCTTGTCCTCTTTAGCTCAAGGCGACCTGTCCCATGAAAACCGGGGTTCCCTCCAAAGCTGACCGCAAGCCACGTTTTAACTCGGCTTTGCTTGTTCAATAGTCCCGAGGATGAGTCCAAGAACACGTTTGTCGAGTTGGCATTGACGTACTCGTTGGCGATGCTAGGACACTTGATTCCATCTGAAAGAATCGCCGAGACACTAAAGTCAGGACTGGAGATTGTCATTGCAGGAAACAACGACTTTTATTCTCAGCGAAAGGAGGTACAGTGCATCTGCTTCAGATGCTAGAAGGGACCTCCCTGTTGAAGCTGCAACCATGGCTGTTGACTCCCTATTCACTTTTCTGTCTCTTCGCCGCTAGCTCGAGACCAGGGGATTGAGCCTCAACACAGGATCGCTGCGACAAATCCCCCTCTTTGCCTCAACACATACAACACTGGGAAAGGTTCACAAGACAGGACTAGGATCCTCAGCAGCACTGATCACATCGCTGGTCTCGGCCGTTTTTATTCACTTCAAGGCGTCCACCATCGGACAGGACGATGCGCTTCAGAACAAGTTCCTTCACAACGTGGCTCAGTTCGTGCACTGCTTGGCCCAAGGAAAAGTTGGGAGTGGATTCGATGTCTCCTCTGCAGTCTGGGGCAGCCACACATACAGGCGATTCAGCCCAGAGGTCATTCAGGATGTGATGAACCAGGATGCCAGGAACGATATCCCCGCCTTGCTCAGAGTGCTGGATCCAAAGCAGACAGAGTGGGATAACGTTGTGGTGCCATTCAAATTGGCTCCAAGGCTTCATCTCATGTTGGCGGATATCGATGCTGGCAGCCATACCCCCACCTTGGTCTCTAATGTCCTCAAGTGGCGCAAGACCAAGCCCGAAGAGGCTAATGGTCTTTGGGCACATCTCGGACGTACGAACGACGCTGTGGTGGCGCTGCTCAAGAAACTGGAGATGTTGGCGAAGGATCACCCAACAGAGTACGATCTGGCGGTTCAAAAAGCGAGCGCATTGCCAGCATCAGAGTGGAGCTCGCTGGTGAACCAGAGCATTACGGGACATGATGCCACGGCAGAGCTGCTGGTCCAGATCAACCTCGAGTTCCTGATGGTCCGTCGCTACTTGAGGGAGATGAGTCAGCTGTCGAAAGTGCCTGTCGAACCTGAAGAGCAGACACGACTTTTGGACGCATGCCTGTCAGTCCCCGGTGTTTTGATGGCAGGCGTGCCCGGAGGTAACGAGCTATAGAGTTGTAAAGAGTCGTTCTGACTGATTGGTGTGTGCTGTCTGATCTTGGCTAACACCCTTCTTTTTCCTTTTATGATTACCAGCGGGAGGCTTTGATGCCATCTTTTGCATCGTGCTGTCGGAGGAGTCGAGGCAAGGTGTGGAGGCTGTGTGGTCCAACTTTGAGGAGATGAGCGTGGGGCCACTGCTGTGCCAGGAGTCTGTCGAGGGTGGCCTCGTGCTAGAACTGGGCCAGGACAAGCCGTTGTCAGGACAGGACCCTATTGTTCAGCGACTGTTGGGTGTGTAGAGCGGCCATAGAGTAGACTGCAGTTTTAAGGTGATTAGAAATCGCTTGCAATGTCCCGAGAAAGCGCAGTGGGGTGCGTTCACCCGTCGATTGGTCTCACCGCGAACCTTGTTCCCAAAGCGACCCACAATGCCTGTCTGCGCAAAACTCCGCTCGACATGCGTATCGAGTCCATTGCATGTGGCATTGGCCCATCGCTTCGGTCTTTGCTTATCCACACAGACCTGCAGAGCTCAAGGTGGACAGTGCAACCAGCCCCTGCGTGTGGTGTTGAGGCAGGAGGGATGCTTCTCTCACGAGGAGTGTTGACAACCCCAACTGGACTAGGGTCACTCGGGATAGCGCAGCTCGGATTGAAATCTGGTTGATTCTCGTGAGATTCTTCTCAACGACTTTTCTCGCTCGAACCACCTTTCCTTCATCAGCGTCGTCTGCTTGGTAACTTCAATCCTAGGTCCCAACTGCCTCGCACGCAGCTTGTGCCACTTTTTTTTGCGCGCCGGCCTAAAAATGTAAGCAAGACGTGGCCCATGTTCTCGTAAGGCAGAGGGAGAGTCGGGGGAGGGGGAGGAGGGGGTGTTACATGTTCTTCCTCGACAACCACATCTGCATTGATCCCAATACGACGTATGCGAAGCATGTGAGAAGAGGACAGTGCAGAGGACGAGACGCAGCTTTGTGAAAAGAGAGAGCGAGAATGTGTGCGCCAGTTGCTCAGTGATAAATCAGCACAGGGAAAAATAAAATATCCGCTGGGTTGGCCATGCTGAACGTCATAGCCCTGTGAACCAGTCCTTCGGGCCGCTGACAGTTGACAGAAGCATTGCGTCAAGGGGGTAAGGCTGCGTTGTCAGCAACGGCAGCTGCGACGAGGCAATTGCGCAGAGGGAGTGTGTTGTTGATGTGTTTTTGTGATGAGGCGAGAGACGTGAGAGGGTGGGCAGTAACGATGTGTCTGTCTGTGTCTGTCTGTGTCTGTCTGTGTCTGTCTGTGTCTGTCTGAGCCAGCCGGCGGTCAGTGCTTTGCAAGACCCGCTAATGAAAATCCGCTTTTTTGTATCTCTTTGCCCTCGTTCTTTCTCTTTCGTTCTCTCTTTTTCGATCTTCTCTCTTTCCGTCTTCACTCGCCCCCCTTCTGCCTTGAACCCCGTCTGCTCCCTTCCGGCCTCTCCACTCTCTCCTTCCGGCAAACAGACAACGCAGAGCAGCCGCACAGGAACAAGCGACCGGGATCCCAGGCTTCTGTCTAGACGACTCACTCACGCACCTTGGCCACATCCGCTCACTTCCGTGGAAAGGCGAAAACCACCCACCGGCATCATACAACACGCGCGCGCGTTTCCACATGAAGGACTCGATCGTGCCAACCCCCTTAGTACCCACCCCTGCTCACAGAGCCTCTCTCCACAGCACCAGCACGATGGCAGACTCCACTCCACGGCCGTCAGCCCGAGAGCGGTCCAACTCGTTCAGGCGCAAGGCCAGCATCGATATCCAGACAGGACAGCCTCATCACTACCACCACCGGCGACACCATCACCATGACCCGACCAAAGGACGACCCCCATCGCCTCCTGAAGGTCATCAACGGCTCAGTGCAGTAGAACCACACTATGACACTAGCGGGAGTCTCGTTCCAGTTCAACAGAAGGTCGAGCAATCCTGGGCGTCGTTTCTGATCCAGCACCAACTGGTCCTCGCCTCGTCCGTCGTGCTGGCTATTGTGGCGGCACATGTGCTCATCCTTTCAAAAGCAGGCCGGGATGGGCACTCTGTAGACTGGGTCGGGAGTCTGTCAGCCTTGATCCCACCGCCTCTCTGGCAAAGCATGCCCCGATCATGGACCCGAGCGACGCTTCCAGGCCCAGCCTTGATCATGAAATGGAACCCAAAGCAAGGCGAGTTGTTTGATCCAAATCAAGCGTGGTCCTCGCTAGCCTTGGCACTTCAGTACAAAACTGTCTCGGTCGACCCGGCGACAGGGATGGAGCAGGTGCTTTATGGAAAAGGCTGGAACGATCTTTACATGGTTCTGCTCTGGGTCACGATCTGGACGGCACTCCGGGAGGCTGCCATGACTTTTGTCTTTATCCCCCTTGGACAACACTTCGGAGTTGGAGAAAACCTTAAAAAGACCACGAAGGCCCCGTCCTCGGCCACGAAGGCTTTTAGCAACGGAGAAACAGCGACGGTCATGCTGTCAGAGATGAAAAACAAGCGCAAGCAGGAGGAGCATGCCCGCGACGGAAAGCTTTTGCGCTTTGCTGAGCAAGGTCCGTATTAGTCATTGGCTTCACAGGGGAGTGGTTCCTGTCCTTGTCACAGGGAAGGTACAGAGGGGTGTTCGCCTACTAATCCCCTATCCACTCTTTCTATTCTTTGCCTCTTCAGGCTGGCTTGTTCTTTACGACGGATGCATGTGGACCTTTGGCATGGTGAGACCTGAAAGGAGGTATTGAAATGTTGGGGCTACAACAAAGTCAGTGTCTAACCACCTCTTTTTTTCATCACCTCCTCAAAACGGTGTACATTTGCACATGCGATAGTACCTCCTTTACAACTCCCAGTACTGGTCAGACACGACCTACTACTGGCGCGACTACCCAAAGACGCAGCTAGACGCGACCATGAAGTGGTATTACCTCATCCAGTTTGCGTTCTGGTTACAACAACTCTTACTCGCCATTCTCGGGATCGAAAAGCGTCGCAAGGACTTTATGGAGTTCATGATTCACCATATCATTACCTGCCTGTTGATTGGGTGTTCATATTCGTCCAATCTCACCTCCGTGGGGCATGCGGTTCTGTGTGTCATGGACTTTTCCGACATTGTGCTTGCAGCCTGCAAGATGCTCAAATACATGCACAAGGACCAATTAGCAGACGTGGGCTTTGTGTTCTTTGTCGTCACCTGGGTGCTCTCTCGCCACTATTACTATGGCCTGATCATCTGGTCCGTCTTTGTCGAGGCACCCAAGTACGCAAACATGGCTTGGGATCCTTCTAAGGGCCTGTATTTCGCACCGAGGGTTCATATGGGATTCATGTTCCTGCTTTGCAGTCTGTATACGGTCCTTCTTTTCTGGCTGGCCATGATTGCTCGAGTGGCCCTCAGGGTACTCAGGGGCGAGAACGGTGAGGATCTCCGAAGTGACGATGAGGAGGAAGAGAAAGTCGACAGACGTGTCGTGCAGGATGAGAAGACTGCCATGGGAAAGACAAGGGCCGCCAGCGCTGTCCAGGACGTGGCATCTCAGGACCGAGAGCACATGGCTGTCGACGCCTTGTCTTCCTGACCCGCCCCGATCCGTGTATCTTAAACCTCATCCCTACTATACTAGTCCATTTGACACAATAATATCGTTACATCCAAGGTTGCGAGTGTCGCCCTTTTTTATTTTAGTCTCACTGGTTTGGAAGTCTGCTCTTGATGGTCGATGGTGCTAGTCCAAACCCTTCGCTCAAAGCCATACCAAACTCGCCGCAAATGACCTTAATCATGGCAAAGTGATGGACCTAGAAAAACAAGAAAAAGAAGAGGGGGCAGAGATCATGGTGAGGGACTATTCCTGGATTCTTACTCCTTTGTTGTTCCACTGGCTCACTAGCTCATAGAGCACACTTACAGCATGCAGACTACAGAACCAGAGTTCCCTGCCGAACGTCGTCTGAAAACTAACGGGTGGATGACTGGGATCAATGGTGGCCTGCAACGTGATGGGTTGGAGAAGATTGGTAGGTACGGTGATATCCATAGGTTGCGATGGTGCAGAAGGATCGTTGGGGGTTTGGTATTTCTCCAGTATAAACTGTAACCGCTCCAGTTCCTGAATAGCATGGTCGATATCTGTCTCCATGGGCACCTAAGGCGTCAGAATCAGGATCGAAAACAATATAAGTTTTTCCCGTAAAAAGAGGTCCCTAGAACACCAACTATCATTCTGATGCATTTACCTCCCGCGAGCGTCGGTCGTAATCCAATATCCATTCGTCGCTCACGGATGAGTTCTAAGACGAGATCGAAAAAAAGAAAAGGCCGAGCGTTTAGTCGAGACCCTCGCAAAAGTACCTATCCGAATTTAAAACGGGCGGATACACAACTTGTTGCTTTTGGCCCCTCCCTCCTTCTTTTTCCCGTGCAATGCAGATGCATGCAGCTTCTCCCTGTGCGTATTACCTTGTTCGGTGGGTATGTCGAGAGAAGGAGTCGATAGTGATCATGCAAATGGCGGACATGCTTGCCTACGGTGCCCTGGCAGGCCAACACCGATGGTTTTGTGTACATCTCGGACCGCTTGCAAGGGGTGATGGCCCTTGGGAGTGCTGAGGGGGCCCTGTCTGCCGTGGGTTGAGGTGATTGCTGTTGTTGTTGCTGTTGCTGTTGCTGTTGTTGCTGTTGCTCATGATGCTGTGACGAACCATCTGAGCCGACCTCTGCTTCCTGTGAGGCCGACCGACTCATGTGGTGAATATCGCGCATGGACTTTCCAGCGGGATTAGGAGGACTAGTTTGGCTGTGTCCGTTGCTGAGGCCGTGTGTGCTTCCGTTTGTGCGACCAGCGGTCTCGTGGTGCTGTTGCTGCTGCTGCTGCTCCTCGCGCTCCTCTGCACTCATGGCGGCCTTGAGCGACAACAGCAACTCAACGCAGTCTCGTAGTGACCGCGCAGCGACTGTAAAGATGTGCTGCGAGTCGTTGGCGAGATCCGTGGCACGCGCTGCTGCTGCAGCGGTGTTCGTGGGAAGTGTGGAGGTGGTGGCCATGGTCGGGAGGGCTTGTGCGCTCGAAGAAAGAAGAAAAAAGGGTCTTGCCGCGAGTGGGGGTCAGCGCAGGAGGCTTTATGAATGAGTAGTCCAGTGGGCTGTATTACAGTGACAATCGGGGAGAGGGCGAGGCTGGCGAGGCTGGAGTGGATTGGAGTGGAGTGTAAAGGAATGGAATGGAATGGAGGAGAGGCAATGCGGGGAAGAGAAGGTAAAAGAGTGCAAAGGCGGAAAGCAGTGCAACTGAGGCCCATATGACGCCACCGAAGTGACGACGTCTGAGCAACCGAGGACCACAATCTGCAGGAAATAGTGTGCTGGCGGGCACACAAAGGGGGAACTAGTCTGGCTATGACCTATGGCTTCTTCTTCTTCCACCCTTGCTCCATGGAATCATCGTCCATTGGAGCGACCCTCTTGCTGCAGGTATTGCTGTTGTTGCTGCTGCTGGTATTGCTGTTGCTGCTGCTGCTGCTGCTGCTGCTGCTCATCCATGGATACCTTCCTGCCTCATCTCTTGGCTGCAGGTATAGAGGTCGTTGCTGATAAAGTAAGTGGCTGCGAACGATATTGCCGATGTTGTGTCCAGCCATTACGTCGCGGTGCAAATAGGTCCGGCAATGCTTGCAATATAAACGACGGATGTTGACCTGGCCTACGAAATTCTCGCACGTTGGGCACTTTTTCGAGGTGTAGTACTCATTTACACCCACGACTATGTATCCTAGAGATCTTGCTTAAAAAAAAAAAGAAGTGTTAGGCATGCACTTAGAGAGAGTTCCTGCAATACCGTGTAGGCGATACCACAATAAAACACTCCTTTTCACTTGCCGTCTGAACAAAGAACGAGAGGAATGATCCATGTAACGAGGATAGTCTGGCGCTGCTGGAAAACTGTCCTAGACCAATCGCTATCACGACCTTGTTGTCTTCTTTCCTCTGGGCACCAATTGAACCTCCAAGCAACTTCAGTAGGCGGTTGGTTATGATCTTGAACTCGTTCTCGATGGCCCTCTCCGCGTCCCATTTGTGGCTCTTGAAGCGCATGTTGTTGCCATTATAGAAGCCATCAAGCTGTTGTTCCACCTTTCGTAGTTCCTCGACAAAGTTGGCGTAGCTGGCGTCTTGGCCACGAAGAGGGGGCAGACTGCTCTCGATGTTGGAGATAGATCGAGTGGCACCCAAAGGAACGATTTCCTTTTGAGCCTCCATCCAGCGGCGGTGCTTGAAGATGGGTTGATAAACTGCCTTTTGTTTCACAGCTAGGTTATGGAATACACCAGAGCAGAGAGGCGGCATGGCAGGAGTAGCCGCGGTAGATTCAGCACAGGTCCCAGTCCCACCCTTGATAGCAGTGCCGGTGGCCGATTGGGATCGATCCTTTAACTTGGCGCAGGAAACAGAAGGAGCAGACTGCGGCAGTATTGCGCTTGCACCAACGACACACGCTTGACCCAAATCGATTCCAAGGATTTTGATGTCTTCAGGACGGCAGTCCGGCCAAAGCCGAGCGACATCTCCCTTGTTTTTCACGACATTACGAATCTCTGTAAGGTAGTAGTCCGTTCCTCCTATGGTGGATGTGAGTCGACAAGGCAGGGGCATCTCTGACGGTCGTTTAAAGCGAACTGACTGTAACTCCTTCAGCTTGTATGCAGTAAGATGCAAGCGGTGCCCGTCAGTACTAAACGATCCTCGAAGAATGTAGCCTTTTGTAGCGTGAGTGGTTGGGTCGTAGTCGGGTCGGCGAATGAGTTCAAGATGCTGTTTTATCTGATCGATAGACAGTAGATTCACCGCGGCTTTGTACCCTGCCTTACCCCGCTGTCGAACGGTAAGGCCCTCTTTGGCGACATTACAGAGGAGGCGTTTGATGAGGAACCCAGGTTCCTTGCTCCCAACCCATGTGCCCAGGTCGTCTTGGGATAGCCGACGAGAATCAGTGAGAGGGAAGTCGCTCGCGGCCAGTTGCTGCAGCTTGTCCCTTAACCGATCTGTCTTCCATAAGATGGATATCAGCTCTCTCTCGCTAAAGGTCATGAACCTGTGCTCCACAGATGACATGGGAGCAATTCTGCGGCCGTTCTTGCTGAACTTGTTCAAGGCGAGAAAGTTTTCGACGGCAGATATCTTCTCGTCAATCTGTATGACCGAGTCGTTGGGCAAGTGTCCTTTGTCCTTTTGGCATTTAAGCTGAAAGAAAAAGTCATTCATTAGTACATGCCTGCGGAACCAATTTCAACCAACCACTTGAATTTTTAAGTACCTTTTCGTATAGCACAAAGCTACCATTCTTGTAGATCTTCTTAAGCTCAGCAGAAAGCTGAGATGCGACAGATCGTATCAGAACGGACGGTGTGTAGGCCATCGACGATCTAAGGACTTTGTTGCCCTCGGTAATTAAGCCCAGGCCTTCCAATCGGGCAATGAACTTGTTCACCGCATTCCCAACACCCGTAGTTTTCGGATAGTTGCCAGAGTAGAGATATCGCAAAAGTGCAGCAATAAACTCCTGGTAGTTGTCGCCTTTTTCATCCAAGTCGCTTGTATCTTGGGGCTTGTCATCCTGATCAACGCTGCTCTCTGCGGCGGGAGCAATGTCGCTTGGAGATATGCGAGGGCAAATGCAATCCAACACATCTCTATCGGACGACTGAAACACACCTGGCTCACTGAGGCGCTCGATGTACCGACCGATGAGTCCCTGGCAAGCTCGCTTCACCTGAGATGCAGCACGCACGGCTTCGCGAATGCAATGAAGCACCTCCTGCTGTAGGGCGGGATCCTCCTGCAGAGCCTCTTTGCAATTGGCAGATAAAGTGCCAACCTTTAGTGTTACAGTTGGATGTTCCCAGTTCAAGGCATTGAGAAGCTGTTTCTTGGTCATGTCCGGCACAGGAGTGATTGTCTTCTTAGGCGAGGATTTCTTGGAGGTCTTGCTCTTGCGTTTGTTATTGGCACCATTGGGATCGACCGGACGTTCTGGCTGCTGTGTCCACGGCTTCCATTTGTACTGCTTCATGCCTTTGGGCTGGGGGTGTACTTTCCTTCGAATGCGACTCCTCACAGAGTATCGTGGACGGTGTCGAGAGCTCTTGGACTGAGACACAGGAACATTGGTGTCAACCGAGGCATTCCTGTCTTTCTTTGGAAGGAGGCTATCGATGGTGCGGTAGCGGTTGAACCTCTGGGAAGGCTTGTGCCTCCAAATCCTCTCTTCGGACGCCATGCTATGTTCGCCAAGATGAAATGAATGTCAGCGATTATAAAAAGGGTTTATGGCAATGTGCGATTCCATAGCGAGACATACCTCTGCTTAGCGAGCTTCTGCAGTTCTTTGGAATTGTGTTGACGTTCAGCATACAGCTCACGGAAAGCTTTGAAACTGGTCGTAATGCTTTCGAAGGTGAAGGACCCAAGATCGGACGCGTTATCACTTGTTACGCACGGCACTCGTGTTTGAACACCCTCAACAAAGACCCTCATGGCCTCATGAAATGATCGTTTGTCTGTGTTGAGCAAGACCACTTGTCCATCGCTGAGGTAATCGGCCAGCACTGAGGATTCATCTACTCACGGTGAAGCTCATCGTCAGTCAACATGACCATTTCTTAAAGTTGTTTGTATGCATTCGTGCACAGGGCAAACTTCTTACCTTTGACAGCCAACTTTTTAATGATGCTAAAGTTGGTGGCACATCCCAGTCCGTGGATGTTTCGGCCATAGTCGTTTTTTGACACCACGCCGAGCATGGTCAGTTGAACTCGACTGAGGCTCAGAGCCTTCAGCACATCTTGCAGCACATAGACCAGGAAATTTCCTTTGGATAATGGTCGCCAAATTATCGATACGTTCTTGTGTATGAGCATATCGCTGTCCCCAGAAATGACCACGTCGCTTGGCTGACAGTCGGAGGCAATTTTGACGTCAGCTTCGGTTGGGCACAAGGTTACATCCCACCCGCGCGACTCAAGGTAGCTCTTGAAAGATTGGCGCGCATCGAGTGACCAGTGAAAGGCCCTGGACAGATTTTTCTTGACGGTCAGGAACTGCTGTTTGCGAACGGGACGGTCGCCATTCACGCGCTCCCTCAACTCTACCAGTCCAGCATTAGCGGCCCGAAGGGATTTCTCTCGGAGTTCTTCACGATGGCGGTGCGTGAGTTCTTTTTCTTGGGCAGGGGCTCCATCTAAGTAGAGGACAGCCACAGTTCGGGATGCGAACTGTTCGAGTTTTCGCTCGACGGCTTCGTGGGCGGCTTCAAGCGTCGGGCAAGAGGTATAGGCGTTACGAATCGCAGAGTACATGCAACCTTGAACATCGATTCTGTGTCTAGCATTGGGCGCAAGGGGATGCAGAAGAACGGTACGCTGACTGAGAAAAGCCGGTTCGTAACCCTTCTTCCTTAGAAAGGGCCACAGCCCTGCAATTCCCATGGTCCAACAGAGGGGGATCAACTAGTAGTGAAGGGAAAAGTGAAAGGAATGTGAAAAGATGGTGAGGGTGTAAACGAAAGAACGTATTTGAATGCGTTGGTCCAAGTAGGAGAAATCCATTTGGTCCACGTCCAAGGAGGTGAAATCCATTTGGTCCACGTACACAACTGAGAGGGCTGGGGTCGAGACTACGCTTTGGCCTTCCTGCAAGACCAATGCATGTAGCACAACCCCGAAGAGAAGGTGCGGGACGAACGATCAACCGTCGTTAGTTTTCAGAACTACACTAAGATCCATCGTCCCCTATGTTCTTCCTTTTCAAGCTAAAGTGTATTGGAGTATCATGTACGAAAATACTTGTGCCCTCCCACTGGACGCTTTGGCCACCCGTTGCCCATTTACTTCCAAGGTGTGGATGTTTCTTGTGACAACCAGCAATTGGAAAACATGAAGACTGCCAAGGGAACCTGCTATACACTACTTTTGAGGGTCGCGAGCGAACCCTGCAATTGAAAATGAATGAGTGTATACAAGATGGGTCGGTTACTTTGACGACCCAAGGTGCCACGCAGATTCATGCTAAAGCGACTCTGGCGCGTTTTTGATGTGGACCTAAACCGCCCAGAACATTCACATGGAAGACTCTCAGCTCTTCCATGGAGCATGGTGAGTCAAGCACGCAAATGACGCGATTGTTGCGCACTGAACTGTATAGGTACAGTATTCACTCCTTCACCCCTGAGATTTGGCAAACCACGGACCCTCACTCCTTACTTCTCTCTCCATCGCTCACGTTCGCAAGGATGCAATCCCAATTTCTCAAACTTAAAGACATCCTACATTACGCTATAGATTATGATGCAATGAAGTCCATAGAGCCGCAAGCACTCCATAGAAATCCAAATTCCCCTCATCCTTACCGAGCGACATTTACTTGGGCAGAGTTCCGATCATTTTGGGATCAGGAAAGATATGCCTTTCAATGGGTATATAACTCGGAGAAAAACTCCCGGCCATTCTACGTAGACAATAACGGCCCAAACTCTCCTCTTCCAAGTTATGACAAGCCCCTCTTTATAACAAAGCTGGCCCAGGAGCGAGACGGCTCTACGACTGGTCTTTAAAGCATGTATGCAGGCACTCATGGGCCTGACGCGAAATTGCTTTCAAGCGCCAATCTGTCGGCCAGGGATGCAAGGCGTATATTCGGATGAAAAAAGCTCGTTGGGCAAGATCAAGTGGAAGTCGAGTACTTTGGAAACATTGTCATCCCACAGGCCCTAAGGTGGTATCTGAATTCCCTCTCGGTCGAAATGAATACCATTGGGTTCAGAATATGGTTCAAGAGAGCCATCTGTACGCCCAGACGACGATCAATTGCGCGTGGTATGTGTTTGTGATACGGGTCCCCCAGATGTCCGATAAGTTACATGCATGTTTTTGAAGTAGATTGAGAGTACTGGGACAGCTCCTTCGGGGTTTTTCATCAATATGATGATGTGCGTCAAGCCATCTACCGCAAGAGAAAGAGGAGCTCGCAAAAAAGCCCTGATGTACTGGCCATGTGGATTGAGGACGTTCAGTCAAAAGGAGGCAAAGGGATAGTCTCGCGCAACATTGATGGCCTTCCGAAGGAGCATTTCATGGTCGCTTGGTGTACCCACTTTCAGTTACCGGTACTACTTTCACTCAATTTGGTGCATGACAGGGAGTTTGTGCGACGAATTCCAAGTGAGGCCATTGCACACGATACTGGCACGGTGGGCCACATGCATCTAATTCGCACACTAGGTGATGGCAAATAACACCATGATTGCCTGCATGGACTCTACTCATAAAAGCGTCAAAAGCCTGCAACCTGTGGGCGACAACAACATGCACCTGTCCGCATATTTGTTCACCATTCTGATGAAGGATAAGTTCGTGTTAAAAGGTATTCCCATTGCCTTCATGACATGCAATTCAGAATAGCAGTAAGTTTTTCATGGTGATTTTTTTCATGTTGAGTTGGCGGAATGTTGTGAATATGCTCTAACCTAGGATCTATACTATTACATAGGTACATTCTTGTGAAATGGCTGCGATGGTTGAGGTCTGACTGCAATCTCCGAGCAGACAAATTCATGGTGGATTGTTCTGTAACTGAGGCTGAGGCGATCTTGAAAGCATTCCAGGGTTCGCGCATTTACTACTGCCACTTTCATGTAGGGCAACTGTGGGAACACCACCTGAAAAACAATCATTCGGTAAGCCGCTACACCTGGGCCTGCCTTCCTTTCTTATGTTATGGCCTACATGTACTGACAAGTTTGTTCATATAGGCAAGGCAGGTGAATGAGATGCGGCCACTACTGAATCAAGTTCGTAATGCGGACACGGAGGAGGAACTGCAGAATTCATGGCAGATGTTCACCACCACGTTCCCAGCAGCTCAAACACTCATCGAGAAGAATTGGATGCCAGAAACTCAAAAGCAGCGCTGGGTGAAGTTTGCCAGACCGGTACAAATTGATGTTCATGCTACTTTCCTGTACGTGCCCTGACCACTTGAAGCACAAGATTCCTTGCAAGCATCTCTACTTGGTCGAAAGAATCTTTGATGTCTTCGAGGTCAAACACACTCCTGATCCTGATCCAGAGGACAATGTGGTGGAAAACGATCAAGATGATTTCGCTGTTGACAATAACCCGCCTATTCCTGAAAGCATCCCTATAAACGTTCAGCTGTTACTGCGAGTTCAGCGAGCCCAGGAGCAGGAGCTTCGGAAGCGAAAACGCGAGGAGGAGGTTGCCCAGGCGTTTGCAGATTGTGAAACGAAGCCCAAGGAGCTGTGGATCAAGATGGGCAATCATATCTTGAGAGATGGAAGAGGCAGAAAGTGCACACTAGATTACATGCGGAGCACCGTGGCCACACTCGAGAGTGCATACCGCGATGTGAAAGGTGTGAATGAGATTGGTGCCGGGAGAAAGTGTCAATGAGGAACCCAAAAACTCAAAAAAACTTTATTTCCTTGTCATCTAATTGAGTTGCATTGGGTTTTGGGCCACCGGAGCACTACTTTCGCAAAGGTGATATGACGCCATCTGCATGCTACACGTGATTGGCGGGCATAGATCTGCCCTTTGCAACAACTATCTATGGTTCTATCGAAGCACGGCAAGGCCATCACCTCCGCGGGCGGGAGCTGGGCGACTCGCTCTCGATAATCTTCTGCAGCAGCTGCCTGGCCTGTGTGGGCTCGGGCACGATGCCCATCATCTCTCGCCGCACGATGCCATATTTCCAGATCAACTCTCGCGAGTAACCGCGCTTGGCCAGCATTTCCTCCAGAATATTGCGTGCCGTGAGAAGACCCACGTTGTCTCTCAGGGCCTGCATCAATTCATCCAGCCGCCTCTGGTCCTCCGCTTGGTCATCATTCTCAAGGCCATCCGCCTTGGCCGTGCCCTTGCTCTGCGTTTCCTCGGGAGCCAAATCCTCCCAGTCAGACTCAACCTCAGATCCATCGCTCGTCTTTTCGACATTCTTTTCTCCGTGTGATGGGTCAGTCCTGTCCCCCCAGCCTCGACGTAATGGCACTCCGTCGATTGATCTGTCGTCCTTGGTGATCCACGCGAGCACCGGATCGGCAAACAGGTTAACAGAGATAAAGTCTCGAGGGAGGATAGAGACGTCGTAGCCTTGCATCGCAAGCTCGGCGCGAACATGCTCGCTAACTCCTTTGTCCTTCACCTCTTTCAAGATCCGGTTAAAGCGCTCGGCATAGATCCTTCCAATTCGTAGGTTCGGCAGCGGACTAAACTTGACACTTGCATCCTCCAGATCCTCTGGGTTACTGCTTCCAGCTTGTTTGGCCTGGACATTGGAGGGCATCCCAGATGTGATCCATTTCCATGACACGCGAATGTAGTCCACCTGAAGCAACTGATAGTGCTGGACCGGTACGGCCTCCGCGTCCTGTTCAGTGGGAGATGCTAGATCACTCTCTGGTACTGTTGTGGGCTGGTCCCGAGATGGTGAAGGGCCTACAGTGATGGTATACCGCATCACGAAGTCGCTGTCTCCCACATAATGAACACCCTCTGAAAAATAAAACTTGTACAGCTTTTGCGAGGACAGGACCTCGGGTTCGACTGTGTGGATCAGTCGGTGTGCCTCCTCTGCCAACTGTGCAGCCGACATCCCGGGCCGTGTCTGCGAACTGTTGGATCCCGTGCCTGTAAAACCCAGAACCATCCGTGCAAAACGCATCATGTGGTTCTCTCCCTCGCCGCCGGCTTCACGAGGTGTGCTCGCACCCAACAGCGCAGAGAATCCAGAAGAGGCTCCTGACGATGTCCCCAGTGCGGAGGTGCCATGGTGACGAGTGGGTCTCATTCTCGCTAATGGGGTGACAGGTCCGTTACTGGCCAGCTCTTGCTCGATCTGATGTTCGGTGCCGCGGATGATGGATGCCTCGGTGATACTGGACCGTCTAGCGCGGGAGCCGGTACTGGATGACGCATGCTCCACGTCTTCGCTTCGGAGTGGCAGTGTCGGAGCCGTGACGAGCTCCCGCTGTTGCTCCCATAGATTTAAATCGAGCTTGCCCAGTGCATAGTCGGGGTATATGCCTGCGGCGGCTGCAGTCGCACTCGTTGCTGTATCAGGCTCTGGCGCAGATGCGTAGACCGGCCGGCCGGATTCTTTGATGACGACGGGGCCAGCTCTCTGGACAAACTCGAGATAGTTGTGCTGAGGGTTGTACTGATTAAAGACGACGGTGATGGGCTCCTCCTGGCGAAAGAGCGTGAAGCGGATATAGCAGGCGTCGCGGTCGTGCTTGCCCTTGAGAGTGATCATTTTTGTGGGGACCGCATGCGTCCTGCGGGCCGTTAGAGAACCATCGACACGGTCGTGAAAGCTCCTGGAAACGAGTCGCAGCTGAGCAAGGACATGGAGGCTGCAGAAGGAGCAGATTAGCTGGAATGCCTCGAGAGGAAGGGTGTCCATGGTGATGTGATTGGCGAGTGTGCAGCAGCGACGGCGGGCAATCGAGGAATGAGTGTAGCGATGAGAGAGAGGATGAGAGAGTGGATGAGAGAGTGGATGAGAGAGTGGATGAGAGAGTGGATGAGAGAGTGGATGAGTGAGTGGAGAGAGAAAGAGGAAAAGGTCAGAGTTGGAGCGTGTATAAGACGACAAGGAGCTGAAGACCATAGGAGATGGCCTGCTTGCCACCGGTCTACGTGGCAACGCTGCGGCTGGCCAGCATGCCGCGTGTTGGCTGGTCTAATACCGACTTGACTTTTGGAAACACCTGCAGGGTGCCGTGCAGGCAAATTGCATGTACCCTCTGCGGCACGGGCTGTGTGGCAATGCAGCGTGTTACACCAGTCAAGGTTTGTTTGCGTTGCTAGACTGAATAAGAAATGAGATAGCCTGCGGCTGCTCGGCAAGCTGCCGAGGCACGGCCTGCTCGGATCTATCCAGCCTGCCGACACGCGTGATGTGACAGATACTCGCTCTTGGTGTCTCGGGATGCGTCCTTGCCGCGGTGTTCTTGTCCAGGAGTGCTCGCCTTCAAATGAGAGAGATCCATGTCATGCGCACGGTGCGCGGTCAGAGGCACCCATGGGCGAAGAAGGAAGCCGAGGTCACAGCCAAAGCTGGCGATGGCAGGCACGATGGAGCGAACAAAGCGTGTTTATTGACTGTGAACGAATGTTCTCAAGCAAACCACATAACCACATAGCGATTCTTGGAGGCTGCGATCATCCTCGCAAAACATATAGAGACGGGAGGCTGGTGAGCCAAAGTTCGTTTGACAGAAGCAAAGTGCGTTAGCCTGGACTTCATGCTCAGGGAGCTGCGCGACACGGAAGGGATGACCAATGACGCGCCCCAGGGCCAAGCTCGCGATCCGTATTATTAAAGGGCACCTATCGGTCCTATCCAGGGAGTGAATGCTCTCTATGAAATAGAAAAAAAGGTTGGCGCGAGGAGTCGCTGAGGGCAGCCAAGGTCGTTGACCGATATCCGCTTGCAAAGGAGAAGCATCAAGAGGGATTTGGTAGGGAAAGAGAGGCAAAGAAAAGCAAGGAGACAGAGCGGGATGCGACAGCCCCTGATGGCCCATTGCCCGCACTCCCCTTCAGTCGTACACACCCTCTTTTTTGTTGCACAAGCACAACCTTGCGTAGCTTTGGTGTTGGCCCAGGGCTGCTGTCGACAGAAAGACGGAATGGCGAATGCACGAGGGCAGTGTTGCCTGCAGACCTACGGGCCACACTTTAGAGGGTAGGAGAGTATGTAAAGGCAAAGCGGAATAGAGAGCGACGGGGGGGTTGACACTCCTCCGCTGCCATGCTGCACCCTATGCTGCACTCAGTGCTCTGGCTCTGCACCTGCGAGAATGAGAGATGAACGAGCTCCGACGCTGGAGTGATCCGCCCTGTGCAGGAGCAGCTCTGCAGGCCACCCTGGTGCTATTCTTGTCCTCGAAAGTAGACGAAAGTGCTCACTCATTCCTTGCAGGGCCAACCGTCCATCGGAGCTCGCAGGGGGGTGTTCTTTGCATGAAACGCTGGCTGCGACCCGTGTGCCTGTTCCGACATGTGGGTTCCTCTGGTCGACAGCAGCAGCCGTGCTCAGCGACGGGAACCTGGATGCCTGGCCCACTCGACTCTCGTGCCTCTGGGGGGAGCGACGAGGAGCGAGGAGCGAGGGCGCCGAGGCACCCTTGGCGTGCCTTGTGCAGCTGGTGTCGGTGGCGCGCAACATGTGCGCAAGCGGTGCCGGCTGGCAGCAGCCAACGGAGGCGGGGTGCATGGGGTGCATGGGGTTGCATGGGTGCATATATTGCCATGAGCATTGCATGGCCAGCGCAGGCTATATCCAAATGGGCTGCAACTGCTCTGCTCCCACCGTGTCCCTTTTTCTCGCTTCTCTCTCTCGTCTCGTTCACGTCGTCCACGTCGTCCACTTCCTTTGCTTCCTTTGCTTCCTTCACTTCCTCCACTTCTTCCTCCACTTCTTCCTCCACTTCCTCCTCGTCCTCCTCTTCCTTCCCTCGTCGCCGCTCTTCTCCTTTTCCCTTCACTGTCTTTTTCTTCTTCCTTTCCTCCTTGTTTCTGCCTCTTCTGCCCTTCCGCTGCTTCCTGTCTTTCCCATCCCCATCCGCTTCCTCGTCCTCTTCCTCGTCCGCTGTCGACCTCTCTTTCAGGCCCTGCTGTTTTTAGCATTCCACACCGTACCAGCCGCCACACGCACGCAGCCCACTCACACGGCGGTCCCTGCTGTCAGTTGCCCTCTCTTCCTCGTCCTTGCCTTCTGTCCCTTTCTCCTTTCTCTTTGTTCTCTTTGTTCTCTTTGTTCTCTTTGTCCTCTTTGTCCCTTTGTCCTCGTCCACAAAGGCTACCTCACGACCCTGCACCCCACCATCCCCGATCCCTTCTCTTTCTCCCTCCCTCACTCTCTCTCTCTCACGCACACACATACTTTCTATCCCACTCTCTCTTTCTCGCCTGCATTGACCCTCCTACCGCTTCTTTGATCGCCAGCACTCCAACAAAAGCATAGCTCCAAAGATAGCTCGGTTTGCACCCCACCCACGAAGCTTTAGCCTCTTGCTCATTGAAGATCCACACATTCCATTCACTTCCCCCCCCCTCATTGCACCGCAGTTGTTTCAACAACAAACCAGCACAACAGGAGCACTCCAGCCAGAATCGACTCTCTCAAAGAAAAAGGCAGAAGCGACGCCCTCCTGTTTATTCAGCTCGGGATGGCAGTCAATGGAGGCGGAACAAGGGCCATGTCACTCTCGGACCATTTCCTCAGGTATGGTATGGTGTGACAAACAGGGTCCACCCAGCACACGCCTCTGCTCATTGAACTCTCCACAAGCTTGTCACCCATGGCCTCATGGCTGATCACAATGCTTCATTCTATTTTTCTGGCCTACTGTTCACGCTTTTAGCTACGAGACATTCAAGGTGCTTCGCGTGCACGAGTAAGTGCTAAGGATCGTCCTACAGCTACGGCTGCGGCTATTCCTCCCGCCCACACACCCCTTCCGTCATGTCCGCCTTTTTCCGTCACCATCTTTCTCCTTCCTCTCAGCTTTCGCTCTCGCTCGTTCCTCCTCTCTGCCTCGCAGATCTCTTGGGGAATAATGCATGCGTGGCCCATGGCCAGTTGCATGTCGCAAGCTGGATGGGCGAGAAGATAGAGTATTTTTAGTGCTAATGCCCTGCGAGAGGGTGTAATACTGACATTATCCGATTTGAGAAAAGAGGGGAGAGGGGTTGCAACTTGCAAGGGAAAAAAAAGGAAAAGGGAAAATGACAAAGGCAAGTGAGCGTGAGCATAAGGAGCAGAAGGAGTTCAGCCTGCTGTCGTAGGTAAAAGGGGTGCCATCCACCCCATGGGCGCGACGACAAAGGGACGAGCACAGAACACCGACAACACGCGACACGCGCAACACGCGATCCTCCCCACCAAAACTGCAGGTCTTGTCCCCGGTCACTAACCCCGCCGCATTTTTTTGACTTTCCTGGTTCCACTTGTCTAGCCGCCGTTTAGGAGGCCTCCACAGACTCTTTCAGGCCACTATCCTGCTGTACATCGCGTCATCCATCATATACCAGCAGCGGTACCTCAAGACAGAGAATGTCATTAATGGTATAGAACAGCCTTCTCCTCCGCCTTGAGCACACTTGGACTTATTCTGTTTCTGCTAGCTTAACAGCCTTCGCTATCAGCACACTCACGCATTCCATTTTGCACTTGACCTTCTGGTGCCCCGTTCCTATTTAGGTGCCGTCAGGGTCACGCTCAAGGCACCAGCGGACGGTGTCGCCACTCCTGACTATTGCAGTTCCACACCAGTGTCTTGTCTTCATTGGGACGAGAATGATATTCTCTATGAACCTGGAGTCGACGGCGCTCTCATCACAACCCGCGCCCAAATTACGCAGTACGGCCCTTTCGCAAACCATTCGCTCGTCGCAGGCATCTCCAACCAATGCGACATTAACCTGCCCACCGTCGCAGGATGCGACCCCGACCGTGCGCCCTCCACACTCTTGTTACCCACTTCGTTGGTGGCCGATATCGAGCGGTTCACATTAATGCTGGAGCACTCGATCCGAGGACAAGCCAGCGGCGTGCAGATCCGATCTGGAAACATGGACTCGGGTATTTTGCGCAACTCACAGACAGGAGAGGTGGCCAAGGTCTTTACAGATGATTACCGGCACGTGCCCGCCTCTGCGCTTGTTGACTTGGACGCGACTCCTCCATCCACTGCATCGCCCATCAGTCATGCAAAAGACAACAGTGACAAGACTGTGCACTTGGCTGGAGATGTCATGACCGTGGGCGAGTTTCTCAAGGCAGCGGGCGTGGACCTGGACGAGCTGTCGGGATCACCTGCTGCTGCTGCGAACGAAACGGTGCGGTCGTCTGGAGTGGTAGTCATCGTGGTTATTCAGTATGCGGCCAAAGGCTGGAACCCGAATAGGATCAGCTATGAATACCTTCCTAAAGCCATTCCCGACCAAGAATATAAGGTCATCGAGACCATTCGCGACTTTCATGCTGGAAGTCGAGTAGAGATCAACCGACATGGGTGAGTATGCTCCACTTTTTCAACTTTGAATGCGCGTTCGTATTTGTCTTCCTTGTACATACTAATGTACCAATGTACAAATGTCGATAGTATCCGCATTGTGTTCTCGCAGGCAGGCCAGCTGGGCCAATTCTCCCTGATGACATTGCTGACCAACCTAGTGGCTGCGGTGGCCTTGTTCAAGGTCGCCAACATCATTGTGGAGCTGCTTATGCTGCGGCTCCATCCACAAAAAAAGACCTTTACACGAGCAAAATTTGCGAGCACCAATGATATGGCAACACGGCGGGAAGACAAGATCGGCTTTGGAGAGGCTACCGTAGCTGGCCGGGAATCGCAGACTGCAAGAAATGGCCAATTTGACGAGGCGATGGAGCAAGGATCTCTTCACAACGCCACGAGAGAAGCGAGTCAACGAAGGCTGGATGCGGGATCGGCCCCTTGGAACAAAGAGTTGCGTAAAAACGACGAAGGTGCAGGATTCACAGAGGAGGGCGATAACGAAAACGATGAACATGGCGATAGCGACAGCTGCAGCTACGAGACAACAGAGAGTGAGAGTGATGCAGCCCATGCTATACACAGCAGAGTGTCGTGTTCACAGACGCACAATCTTTCGAGCAGACGATCCCATCCATGTAGCACGTTCAACACCACATCGTCTCTTCATCGGCGGCCGAGGACACCCTTGTCCATCATTGATCCTGCAGTTAAACAGCCCCATGGGTATCAGTCAGTTGCGGGAGTGTATAACTCGAACAGGAATGGGTCCAGTTCGGCTCTCAGTGGCGACATCACACCAGGAGTCGCAAGAACGACGTTCCATGGCGCTGCCCTGCAACAACGCTCGACAGATTTATCGGATGATGCGGAGATCGAGACGCCGTTTGGACCTTTCCTTCCACATTCTTACAGTGGCTTCAATCCAGGAGGGTTATCGTTGAGCGTCTCCCCATCTCTCTCACCGTCATCTCCACGAACAAGGGCAGCAGTTGGTCTCATGCGTGGAGTAACAACTCCTGAGCGAGGACAGGGTCATGACCCGTCCACCCCAACGCCAAGCCCTGGTGAATCCGTGGTGTCCAGTCTCTCGCCTGCAGCCATGCAGGCTGTTTCGCCCAGTCCAGTCCACTTTGGTCACCAGCGGCCGAGCCAGCGTGAGACTTGTTGCAGTGAATCAGCACACGAGCGGCGTCGATCAAAAAGACAGGGAGTGTCAAAGCAAGGAGCGTCCTCGTCGATTAAGCCAGAAATGGGCACTCTTACGAGCAGGCTCTCATCGAGCTCGCTTTCGTCATTAGCATCATCGGCATCCTCGTCGTCGCTGTCATCTGCCTGTAGTGGACCCATCTGCAGTGCTGGGCATAGTGGTGCAGGAAACATGACGAGGAGCCTTGGCCACTGTTCCGGATCTTCCTCGACTGTAGCCTGGCCTTTCGGCACACCCGACAGCCCTCTTCGAGATTACACCAGTGGTGGCGAAGGGATCGCCAGGATCGATTCTAGGCCCGGTGACTTTTGGGGCAATGGCTCCGCTCCAGCATCAGGACGTGGAAACAAAAAGCGCAGGAAAGAATATCATCAAGCAGGGACCTCCAGGGGCCTGCCTTTGCGGTCCTATTCTGAAGCCTCTCTCCCAGGACCTGTGTTTACGCTTGAAGAGGGCTCGAGCCACTTTTCGTCACAGTCGCAGGCATTGTCATCCTCAGCACTCTGTACTCTGGATGTCAAAGGCAAGCAACGAGATCACTCTGGAGAGGTATTATCAAAGTCAGCCAGCGTTTTAAAGAATCAGCACCTGTCGATTTCCACGCTTTCCTCGCAATGGCATTCCTCAACGTGTTCAGTTCATGCGACGGAGGGGCTGAGGCTGATGGCGGGTCCGTCAGGATCGGTAAAACGCCCTGAAGAATCCAGCCCTTGCATGCGTTCTAGTAAGCAGTTGATGCAGACAGCGAACACCAGCGCGGCATCAGCAGCCGATATTGAGATTACCTCCGCCGTTCTGGGCACGACCCATGCATCGGCTCTGGATGATGGTGACTCCAGTATTCATACCAGCGGAGGCAAGATTCGCAGCAAAAGCGCAGCCTCTTCGTCGGCGAGCTCCTCGATAGGTCTGGCAACCCACTCGCAGGCAGCCGCTCATTCTGGCTCTACTATGGTGCACAACAGCAAATTCACCACCAGCAGCACCACGGCCTCTTCCCAAACCACCAAGAGCTTTTTAAGCATTTCCGCCACGAAGGGCGCTTGTGGACCGCTGGACTTGGCAGAGCATGTCACAGGCAGCAGCACATATACCCACCCGACGAGCTCCTTCTTCAGCAGCCCGACCACGTCCAGTTGTACGACGACCCTGGCTGGCACAGGCATCCGAGTCCTGGGACGGACCATCACTATGATCACGGCCGACAACAAGAGGCTGCTGCTGCGACGAAGCGAACCCCTTGTACTGAACGAGGGGGTGGGCGAAGAGAAGGCTGCACGTATGTGAATGAATGAATGGAGCGACTGTAAAAGAAAAAGGATGCGAATAAAAGCAGATCCAACTTCAAAGGTGTTCAACTGAGCTCTAGGATGTATTCTATATCACACTCTTACACAATAAACATTGCGTTCTTGAAATTCTAATCAAACAGGCTGAACTCGGGTGGGAGCGTCAATGTTGCAGTCTGTGGGGTATGCGCAGCGGCAAGCGATGCCTGTGCCAAGACATACGAGCCCGTGAGTGAGACGCCCGGGGTCGGGTGCAGGTAAGCGGACGCGATCCCTTGCGTGCCGTCCACCATTTGCGTCAGTGAGATTGAGCCAGGCGGTGTTCGCGGTCGTCTAGGATCAAGGCCTTCTGTTGTTGTTGTGGTGGTGGTGGTGGTGGTGGTGGTGGTTGTTATTGCTGAGGGATTCAGCGGGGTGGAGGCATGATTGAATCCAGATGTCTGGCGCGCTCGCTCGCGTGCCAGAGCGGTTTGGTGGTTGATGTAAGGAGGCACACGCACAGCATTGCATGCCCTGCAACGGTGTACACAGCACCAGCAGCGTTCCTGGTGCGCATCGCACACTCTGCATTTTTCCAGAGTCCAGATAATATTGGAGCATGCCGGTACAGCGTGGTCGTTGGTCGACGATACTGTGGCGGGTGAAGGTGCCGAAGGTTGAGTCGAGGCTGGTGCCCAGTGTAATCCTCCGCCAGCATGTGTTCCTACTTGGGGTGTGGGTGCGGTGTCGTCATGCGACACATCCTCGGGTCCTGGACATATCCGAATATCCAAGACGACTCCAGAGGAAGATGCTTCAGGGTGATCGGCAGCCTCCTTACCCGCGATGGTGATGGCGTCCAGGATGGATTTGAATCCTGCCACATCCTCTTTGACCATGTATGGGTGAAAGATGTCCCAGCGACGGAGACGCAGACTGTGCGGCAGGATGACGCTGTTCCTGAGCCAATCCTTGATGGTGCGCGTGTCGGTAATAAGGCTAGTATGCTTGCGGCGATACCTGGACGAGATCACCTCGAGGCATGGGAACTTGATCAGCATAACCAAGGGCTCTGGGAAGTGGTGTGTATCTGTTGAATCCATATAGATCTAGCGGCAATTGCGTCGTAGATTTAGTCGACTCTTCTTTTTTTTTTTCAAGCTTCACTCTGACCATGCAATACAACAAACAGAACCACCGATTGATATCACTGGTTACCTCGCGGACAAAATCAATGAGCCGATTCTCTTTGCGAAAGCGCCGCAAGACAGCATAGACCTCGGATATCAGGGTCCGGCTTCCCCCTCGATCCTTGTCCCGATCATTCTCTGCATGCTTCAGTCGATGGGCTGCTTTTGCCGTCTCATTAGCAGCGGTGGACGACTGCGCTTCGTCGGATCCAGAATCAGAGTCGGAACTGGAGTCGGATCTGACTTGAGGTCGTGTGAATCGTTGAGATGGCCGGGTGTAGGCTTTAGTGAACGCTGTCGGTGGTGGGGATGACGACGAGGAGGATGAGGACGAGGAGGATGAGGCTGCGGTTTGTTCTGCTCCTGCTGCTGCTTCTGCAGGTGCTCCTGCAGGCGCTGGCTCTTCTGCAGCCTTGCTTAGCGTCGTGGATGAACGCAGCAAAGACAAAGACGAAGACGACGAAGTAGCCGTAGTTGAGGAGTATTCGGACAAGGGAATGAAGCGAATCCTCCTCCAGATCCCGGGCAGGTTCAGAAGGAGGTAGCGATGGTATCTGCAGGTGTCGAGGAAGCGAAAGATGGTGACAATGTCGAGGTAGCTAAAGATCTCGAGGATCAGCTCTGAAGGCAGCATCGTAACGACGGAGGTCTGCTCGATCGGAAAACGCGCCGTAGTCTGCTGCTGCGGCATTGGATCCTGCTCTGGATCGCTCACTTTGCTCGGGTCCTGGCCCTTGATGTCCGATTGTACGTTCATTCTAAGTGGAGTGGAGTGGAGAGGAGAGGAGAGGAGAGGAGAGGAGGAGAGTGGATCTACAATGTGCAGTAGAGAGGTCGTAAACGTGGTTTTTCAGGTTAGCAACGGAGGTGAGCAGCAAACTTCCCACGGGGGACAGACATGGCTTTAGCATGAACACATGCAACGTGGGATTCCCATTACATGCGGTGTGTCTGCGCTCTGATGGAGACAATGGGAACTTGCACTTTGCAATGAAGAAGGAGGAAGAGGAGGAGACGAAGGGCAGGGGATGCAACGATCGAGAAGGCGAGACGAAGGGAATGGGATGAGCGAGAAAATATTTGTCAGCACTGCGAACAGTGAACAGGCACTGAGACCTCCACGCGAGCAGCCAAAACCTTATCGGAGCTGTGTTCAGTGTGCTGCTTGAGGTGTTGCTTGAGACAGACACACACAACCACACACCATGGTCCAGTCCTCGGCATCAACGCCGATCAGACACTCCCACCATGCCACCCTGCACATACCTCTCTTGTAACCGAGGCACTATCGGCAAGAAAGACGCGTTCGAGGAAAAGAACGCCGCCCTTCAACCAGGTGGCGAAGGCAGTTTGCGCGAGAGCGCTTGCGATCACTAGAGGATATCATCAGGAATCATGCGCAACGGACCATCAGCAGTGCGATTTTTACAGCAGATATCACGACGTCGTCGTTTACGACAATATCTTCAAGACCAGCAGCTTCTGTATGCCTTTCGCCTTCTTGTTGTCGTTAAACAATGATTGAAGGTCGGTTATAGCTGCCAGCGCCTTAGTCTGTTCAGAGATGACAGCAGATTATGCTTTGATCCTGAGTAAGCTGTTGAGGAACAACCGTTCCAAAAGTTCTTCTTACTGATCTGATGAGGATGCCGAACACCAAAATCATTAGTTGTATCTGGCATATCGCGGCCCTCACTTCAAGAAAAACTTCGACACTTCTAGTATTTCAACCACGCTCATATTAATTGTCAGTTTTCCTCTTTCAGGCAGCGGGATCCGCTACCGGTCCCAAACTCGACTTTTTTCGCTGAGGTTGACGAGCTATGCCTCGTTATTATGGGTTACGTGGCTGCACGAGTCTGCCCAAGAGATGTTGCAGGAAGGAAACATGTGGATGTTACGGCACTCTATTACGAGTATATAGCAGCACGCATCAAGACAATGTTGCAGCGCCAGTACAGAGAAAAGTTCTGCGAGGTCCGAAGTGGCATCACTGCTCTCTGAAGACAACATTCAGTGGCTGGCACGAGAAATCGACAAGAAGTTGGAGGCAGATTTTGACAGGAATGACTCTGTGCTCCACGTTGACGGCTACTGTGGTTGGCATTTTAGTAGTCAAAGGTATGCTTTGAGGCAAGTCTACAACCCACTGATGAGACGGGGCGACTGATCTGAGCCAGTCCGGGAGCACCAGCACCAGCACAGCACAGCACCGGCACTAGTATGTGGTCTAGTACAAAGAAGTGTGAAGCGCATAGTGTATCTGCCGGTCCAATTCCATCATATTAACACCCAACACCTCTTCACTCAGAGAACGTTTGTGAGGTCCTGAGCATGACCTTGGAATACGAGGCTCTTTACATTCCAAAGAGCCTCGGATGCTTTAAACCGCCTCAGGACCGACTCGACATCGCGACTTTGCTGCTGGCTCTCGGCCTGCTCACCGCAGCCAAGGTAGACTATCACTTTTTCGTGTCCTGAATTGCTATTCAATAGTGCAATGTCTAAGTCTCTCTCTCTCTTTTGTTTTTTTTGTTTTTTTTTCTGTAAGCCATCGCCTACAAAATGGTCAAAGCGATCAAGAAGCGTTCGCGTGTTGTTGACGGGAAATATAGCTATTGACCCTTCGTCCTTGTCTCTTGCACATTTAGACACATATGATCAAATATAATACGTCATCCGCGCGCGCGCGCGTTAATTTCAAAAAAAAGCAATCCACACACCTCCCATCTCACACTCCTTTCCATTGTACAAGATTCAGTCGCCGCCTTCTATGCGTTATGTCTCCGTTGGGTTGGGGTCAATAGCCGAGGTTATCCCAATCCCTCCCTTGTTCATGCGGGAGTGTAGCTGCGGTTCGTTGCTTGGGATTGATTGCAGGCAGGGCAATACGGAAGTGCAGAAGACTAGGACACAACCCCAGGAACGAGCAAGGCAAGTATCGTTTTTCTAGTCGATTGAGATCCCTTCTCCACATCCACATTGTCCGCGTTTGGAGTTATATCTGGGGTGCTGCGTCTTTGCTGCGATCAAACAATAGCTGAGGTTAGCCTAATCCCTCCCATGCTCAATGCCGGAGTGCGGCCGCGGTCCGTTGATTAGGATTGTTTGCAGTCGAGTCGCACATCCGGGAACGGATGTAATCCTGTACCCGCAATCAAACAATAGCTGAGGTTAGCCCAATCCCTCCCTTGCTCATGCGGGAGAGTAGCTGCGGTTCGTTGATTGGGATTGATTGCAGGCAGGGCAATGTGGATGTGCATGTTTTATGCGGTTGAAGACGATCTTGCTTAGTTTACTAATACCTTTACCCTTCTACTCCTCTACTGTACCTTTCACGCGCGTCCAAGCGCCTTTACTATGGCGTTAGATACAGCATCCTCAAGATTCGGATATGAAGGCTACTGGAAAGCAGCTGCAGGAACAAATAAACAGCTTCTTCATATTACTGTGTATTGGGTCGTGATGAGGTGGTTCTTTAACGTGTTCCTAAGGCGGAGGCACATCCTCGCCGCGCTTAGTACTGCAATACAGCTCACATCTCTTCCCGTGCATCTCAGGGTGTTCGATCCTGTCGAGACAAGCTATGAGCCTTGACATAGCCATGTTGTAGAGCCATTCAAAAGACGAACCCACTCATCAAGTCAGTCTTCCTCCGCCGCACTTCGCCATATCAATCCATATCTGAGTACTCGCAATAAACCCTGTAGCGCTCCCTCTTCTTTTTTGGGGGGTCATTTATGTGGTGGAAAGTAGGCATGAGAAGGGCATTATTTCATGAACAAAAGTCTTGGATGTATGATGGATATGGATGTGAATGTGTATAAAAAGCATGTACAACCGTGGTGCATTAAAAGTTTTTACATCACTTTGCAGTTCTCGTCCTCCGTTCCGGGCCCTTGTCCGTTCTGACGACCACGCTCTGGGCGAACTCGGCGCATGGCCCCCAACTTCTTCATGTCTGTCAGTCGCTTCTTGGCTCGGTTATTGCCCTGAGCAGCTGAACGGAGATACCATCGTCTAGCCTCCTCCAGATCCTGCTTGACACCAATGCCGACCTAAAATATAAAATAACGAGGCATCAATACGATGAACATGCATTCTGGCCAACCCACAGTGTTTTGGTCGCTCTTCCTGTTTCTCTTTCTCTTACCTCAGAGTAGTATCCAACAGCGTACTCTGCACGCGATAGACCTTTATCTGCGGCCTTGCGAGCCCAGAGATACGCCTCTGTATCACTTTGCTTCAGCACGCCCTCGGATCCAGTCAGGTACCAACCTGAAAGACCAAGCTCCGACTCTGCATCACCCTGCTCCGCAGCTCGAGTGTACCAGGCAATACTCCTCCTCGGGTCCACTGGGCACGTCAATAGGCCGTACTCGTAACAATGACCCAGCTTGAACTGACTAGGGGCGTATCCATACCCTGCAGCCTGCGTAAAGAGCTCCCGAGAGTAGGCCTCATCGGGTATAACCGTTGGGATCCCGGTCTTTTCGAAACAGAGACCCAGCTCATGCAGCGCGTGCGGGTTGTCCTCATCTGCATTGGCCGCTGCACGCTTCAGCCAAGTAATGGCTTCCCTGGGGTTGCCCTGCTGTCCGAGCAGACCCTTCAAAATAATCATGCCCAACTTGTACATGGCTGCCGTGTCGCCCAGAGATGCGGCCTTCCTGTAAAACTGGACGGCTCGACCGTGGTCGCGTTTGGTTCCAGCTCCGAGCTCGTAGCACACCGCAGTCCTGTAAGTTGCGGCTGGATGATTCTGCTTCGAGGCCTGTGTGTACAGGTTAAAGGCCTTGTCGTGATCGATTTGCAAGCCCAAAGATCCGCTTCCATAACTGTTGGCCAAAAAGAACTGCGCCTCAGGATAAGCGGGCTTGCCAATGCCCATGCCCGTGGTGGCCAAGCCCTTGATGATCTTGAGACCCTCCATGAAGAGTGCCTCCTTGTTCTTCTTTTGTCTCTTGGGGTCCGGGTCATCATTACCAAAGGTCACTGCAGCTTCAATCAATGCCTTGGCGTACTCAAGCTGTGCAGCTGGGTCATTGCTGGTCCTGGCTCGCTGACGCATCTCATCCAAAAGCTCAATAGTCAACGGTCGCTTTCGAGGAGCAGCGCCAGCGGCGCCAGCTGGCCTGCGGATGGTGCCGATGCTGCTGCCGGAATCTCCACGATGAGGAGGGCGCGCTCCATAACCAGGGCCACCCATGGGTGGTCTGGGACCTCCGCGACCTGGGGGTGGGCCTCGCATCGAGGGGGAGGAGTGCAAGTTGGCGCCTCCGGGGCCACCAGGGCCTCCTGGGCCGCCACCATAGTACTGCTGCTGGGGAGGGCCGTAACCCGGTCCCTGAGGACGGTAGCCACCTCCGTATTCATATCCATTACCGGGGCCAGGATATCCTCCCCCGCCATAGTGCTGCTGCTGATACTGCTGATCCTGGTAGTAGTCTTGTCCCTGTCCGTACTCGGGTCCGTAAGGCTGGCCATACTGGTCATACTGGACCTCCTGGTATCCTTGCTGGTATCCATTGGGTCCATATCCGCCTCCTGGAGGGTGCTGCTGCTGATACCTGGGGTCCTGCTGAGAGTACTGGCCATAAGGCTGAGGGGGTCCTCTGAATGGAGGACGCTGCTGACCCTGGTATTCACCGCCATAGCCGTACTCCTGGCCGCCGTAACCGGGTTGTGGGGGGCCATAACCCCCTGGACCACTCTGGGGTGAGTACTCTCCGCCCTGGGTGGAGGGAGGAGCGTCGGAATAAGTGGCTGCCGCAGGGTTTCCGGCTGCGTACGCGCGGACGGCTGAGTGGGTCGAGTCGACACTGCCAGTTCGCTGCGAGGATTGGTCGTCGTTCTGGGCCAGTACTACGCCAGGCTCAAATGACTCTGCGGGCAGAGTGGCATTGGTGGCATCTGTGCCTGAGGATGCAGGCGCCGCTGGAACATGTCCCTGATCTGAGCCAGAATACCGCGTATCGTCTGCATAGCCGGTTCTCTCGACGGGAATCTTGGCCTCGGGATCAGTGTAGTGCAGAGGCAATGGAGCTGACTCTGCAGAAGGGACTGACGAGTCCTGGGTATGGTTGTTGTCGTTGAGCGAGAGTGCTCCTAGGTCCAGATCGACTGCGCCTGGTGCGCTGCCAGAGTCAATGCGATGGTCCTGCTGGTAGTGGTCCTGCTGCTGGTACTGCTGCTGCTGCTGGTATGGGTGTGCGGCGCTCTGACTGTCGAATGTATCGGACCTGTGGGGTGGAGGTGGCGGCGGGTGGCTCCAGCCTGCAGGGCCATCCGCGGGAGGCGAGCTGAGGGGGTGCGGACTTTGGGTGGTGTAGTCAGACTCGTGCAGATCATAGTCAGCTACACTCTCTTGGGGAACCTCTCGTGGGGGCAACGGTGCCAGCACCACGCTGGGATGCGGCCCAACACTTTCGTTCGTGCGGGAGCTTCCTCGCACAGGATGGGACATGATGCTTGACAACTGCTGTTGCGATTAAGATGGCTGGATGAACCTAGGAAGAAATAGGGGACGGTGAGTGGTCGTGCCTGGGATTGCCATCGTCTCTGTATGTACTCTCTCTGCTGTCATCTTGTTTGTAGGACAAGCCAACGCTCCCCGTTCCCGAAGCTGCTCGTGGTCGGATCCGATGCAAAGAGGATGTTTGTCGCCAGCTTCTTTTTCCCATTCCAACCTGGGGTGCCTGTGGTCCCTGTGGTCCAAGAGGTAAGCTCCTGGCTGGGCGGTCTGGGGATGAGCGCGTGTCGAGTCGACGAGAGCTGAGGAGTCGCGAGTGCGGCAGCGCGCCATGTTGCGGTGCTGCATGGTAGACTGGAGTGAAGCGGCGAGAAAAGGCCAACAAAGTAGGGGCATATGGGTATCGCAAGAGTCTCGCTTACCCTCTCAGACGATTTGCGAAGGGGTGGCGACTGTTCGTCCAGCGGGCGGGTGTGGGAAGAAGAGGGCGCCGAGGGGGGTGGAATGGACGGATGGATGCGATGAAAGGATGAAAGGATGGAAGGATGAGAGGATGGGAGGATGAGAGGATGGGAGGATGGGAGGATGGGAGGATGGGATGGGATGGATGGGAAAGGCTGAAGGAGAAGGAAAGAACAAGAGCGACAGAAGGAGTTGCAGGAAGGGCAGCGGATGGGGATGGGGAAGAAGCGAAGAAAAGGATGGATGGGCAGCGGGGATAAATATATGTGGCACGGCAGACGACATGTGTAGCCAGAGACCCAAAAGGACTCTGCACTCCTCCCACTCGCTCGCACTCTCTCTCTCTCTTGTTCTTTCTCTCTCTCTCTCTCTCTCTCCTGTGCTTCACTCCACTCCAGACCGCGATAGCAAGTGCTGGCCAGCAGATGACAGAGACAACCAACGCACACGAGAGCGGGCTGAGAGAGCGACTGAGAGCGCGAGGCACTCGTCGGGTGGCCATCTCCCAAAAGGCCAAATGGGACAAAAGGAATAAAAGAGCGCGAGTTCGGGCTGTTGAGAGCCTGCTCCTCTAGCAAACATGGACCAGACAGGCCACAGCGAGAGTCGACACATCGCATGTCAACACCGTAGCATGGCACACGCTCGCTGACTTCCTTCTGCGCAACAACAAGGTCCTTGTTCCCGTCCAGGCCCCAAAAGCGCGTTTTCTGCATGCGCCTCCTCTCAGCAGCAGCAGCAGCCTGCCCATCGTACATGAGCATCGACGCTTGTCCTCTCGCTCCTCTCTGCCGGTCCTCTCCTCCCCCTGGCGGCCATATTTAGCTTTTAAGGAGGCAACTGCTCAGTAAGAATGGCCATGAATCCAAACACAATCGGGAGAAAAGGAGCTGCGGGACCATAGCCGACTCTCTGGCGATCGCCCAACAAGACCCTTGCTCCAAAGCACGCGTTCTGTCGGTGGGCTGCAGACAGAGCCGCAAGGGAATACGCACGCCATCCAGGTGCAGATTGAACAGCCACCCGTCCAAAGAACCAACTGCACCAAGAGAACACCGCTCTGCTTCTGATCTGCACGGTCGAGCCGTTTGCACGCCTTTGTTCTCCACATGGTCGCAGGAGTAGAGCACCCCCACTTGGTCCTCCACCCTCGGGCGATTGCTGTTGATGATCGTGGAGTCCCCCCTGCCTGCGACTGGACTGGCCCGCTGAGAAGTGAAGCACGTGCGCACCTGCACACCCTCAACATCATCATTTTGTAACGCCTCTCTCGCTCGTTCTCACCGCCACCTTTCCTTCCTTCCTTCCATCCTTGATTCCATCCTTCCTTGCTTGCGCCCTGCCGTCGTCTCGAGTCTCCACCTCGTTCTTGTCAACACCACTTGGCGCTCGGGACATACCATCCACACCCTTTGCAGGAACTAGCACATCAAGGAGGCGGCCTGATCCTTACCTGTGTCCACCGCCACTACTGCCATTTGAGCAACAACACCTGTTTTCTTGCCTAAAAGCCAAAACCACTCATTCTCCAGCCTTGGCTCGTGGGGCCACGATCCGATCCCTCCCAACCTGCCTGCCTACTGAACTCGGCATCTTGAACCATAAGGGTAACCCTGTCCGTAGGAACTCAAAAAGGAAACTAGCTTGGCAAGGATGCTTCTGGACAAGGTCAAGAAAATGTTTGATCTCAGCGTGGTCAAGAGCGTTGAGCTCGAGGACATGGCCATCGACTTCACAGGTCCCGATCCTTGGGCCTCCACACTCTCTTCCAACCAGCTCATGGCGAATCTCGCCCACATCCCCGGCTTCAGTTGGCCCATCCAGCAGGTCCAGCTCAAAGTAAGTTCATGTACCCTCCCTCCGCCAAAATCAACATGAAAAACAACAAAAACTATACTTCACGCCCCGATCTGTGTGTCCTTGTGCTCACCATGCTTATCTCTCTCTCTCCGTCGTCGCTCCCACGTACTGTAGGTGGTCGTACAGGTCCGCGAACATGGAAACACGAGCCCTCCCTCCTTAGCATCCGGGACATCATCGAGCAAAGAGGCTAACATCTTTTTTTTATCCCCATCCCCTGCTTGCTAGGACAACGCCATCAACCTTGGCCAGCTGGAATCACCCTTTACTGCAGCAACCGTCGTCCGCGGACGCGTCCTCTCCTCCATCTCCCACTCCACTATGAAAGTCTTTGCCGAGTCCCACACAGCCTTTGCAGGATTCATCGCTGCATTGGCCACTCAACCTGCCCACACATTCTCCATCAAGGGCACAGCCGATATCATCTTTAACCTCGGTCTCTTGGGCGTCCACACCATCCATGGCATCGACTTCGTGTCAGACCTCACCCTCCGAGGACTCGACTCTTTCCGCGACATCCGCTGTACAGCCATCACTGAGACTACGCTTGCCGTTGATGTCAAGGAGCAACAAGCAGACCAACAACAAAAACAAGGGCAAGGACAGGGAAAACACATGGTCGTCAAGGCCTTATTCGACATTTATAACCCAAGTCAACTCCTTCTCACACTCGGAGACTGCGTGCTGGCCATATTTGTCCCCTCCAAAGACGAGACCGCCCCCATCACCACTGACAGCGACCTTATCACAGACATCAATACCACAAAGTCACCGCTCCACCACCACCACCACCAACAGATCGGGACCCTTCACCTTGACAACTTGACACTGCTCATGGGAGAGAACGATGCCAGGACCGGGACCATGTTCCTGGACATTACTATCGACGCCACAAGACAGCTCCTCAAGAACGCAGAACACACCCCGCAACGGGTGCATCTTTCTGGATTCCATGGCACGTCCAAGAACGAGGCTTTGGCAGCAGGACTAGTCACTCTTTCAACATCATTAGAGCTCCCAGTCTTTCAAGCCCATTCTCTCCTCCCGGAACCATCATCTCCAAAAGAAACGACGCGACAATGACAGTAAAAGAGTATTTAGAAAAAAAAGGAGAACAGAGCGGCATGTTTTAATTACGGGCAAATGGGTCACTAATGTAATTATATTTATCATCATCATCATTATCATTATAGTGTGAGAGCTCAGTTCCTCACAGCTTTAGGCACCGCATGCTGATGATGCAGTGTCCCGTGTCTAGCGCCTTGCATATACTTTGCAGCGCTCGCCCCCTGGCCAAAGACCATCGCAGCCTGCTGCTCTTGCTTGCTCGCGCTGTCACTGCAGTATCGGATCCGTGCCACCCAATCATCCCTCACCACCTGCTCAATCGTCACACGCTTGCGTACATCCGGCTCTAAAATCGCATACAAAATCCGGCGGCACCCCGGTGTCTCAATCCGATCAATGAACTCGTGTCCCCCAACGTGGCTATTGTATGGAAACGTGTTGTAGACCGTTGCTGGAACAAGTGTAGTTGCATCCGAACAAGTCGTATCACCTGTTCCTGCAGTAGTGCTCGTGCTGTTTGCGGTCATCGGATCCTGAGAAGCCTCAAAAGGCATGGCCTTGATCGGCGTTACGGGCGAGCTCTCCAGTGAAGTATGCGAGCTCTCGGTATCATCATGGCTCTGAAGGCTGGTGGGTGATCCACTCTGGGAGGATGCCACGGACGCTTCACACTCGTTGGGACTGTGTGGCGGGAACTGGCGGTGGTGGTTAGCCTCATGTGGACGGCCAAAGGGGTCGAATAACACATTCGACGAGCCTTGGGAGCCAAGGGTAACCTTGGAACCTTTTGGCGTGGCATTTTGAAGTACGCGGCGCTCAAACTGCAGTCGTCTTTGTGTCTCGTGGTGGCGGTGCGAGGTTATGTCACCAATATAGCGCGCATACCTAGCGTCCTTACGGCGGTCTGCACGCGCCCAGGGCATGGCGGCATAGTACATCACGTAGAAAATGACGCCACAAGCCCAAACATCCACTGCCCGAGGATCGTACTCGTCCAGATAGAATTCCTCGGGGGCAATGTAGGGCTCTAAAAGACAATGGGATAGACACATGATGAGAACATGAGCCTATACAGTGAGGTATGGAGTTGAAGAACCCATACAGGCATATGCTTACCGCTCCCTATGATGCCTTTGCAAGGCAGCGGGCTAGGGTCTCCAACAGATTTAAAGACATTGGCAATGCCAAAGTCGGTGAGCTTGAGGATCCTGCCTGAGCCATCAATCAAGATATTCTCTGGTTTGAGATCACGGTGCTACAAAGAAGAGCGCGCATATCAGGCAGACTTTAGTATGCAAGACCGACGAAAAGGTATCCCAAAGCTGCAGATCCAGTCAACTTACGGCTACGCCCATGCTGTGCATGTATTGCACACCGTTCACAAGCTGTCTCCACAAGCAATGCTTCTCGTTAAGACTGATTGGGGGATGTGACTTTGTCAGCAAGTTGAACAAATCCCCGCCTGCTGCAAACTCCATCACCATGCAATACTCTGGAAACTGATCCAGTCGAAACTGCTTGGATCGCTGCTTCTCGCGCTCCTTCTGCTGCTTGAGTCGTTGGACCTCTTTCTGTCGGAGTTCTTGCTCGCGTTGCTGCTTCCTCTTCTTTGCGGCTGCTGTCTGCTGGGCTTCCGCATGCTGCTGCTGGATTTGATGATTGTAGAGGTGAAGATGATGGCTCTTGTCTTGAGAGTGTCGTCCCTGAGGCAAGTGCGGGTAGTGGAGGTGTGGTCGGAAGATGGAGTGCTTGTATCGCTGATCATGCTCATCCTGGCGGATGGGAGGACTGCTTAACCGCTCAGGCGTACCGGCAATGCTCCTGTGGATAGAGGTTGAGTCCATCGACCGCTTTCGACGTGGTTTTGAGTTATTCGACTTTTGAGCAGCTGAGTGGTGATGGTGAGAAGAGGTCAAAGATGAGGATGATCCACCCTCACCCTGGCTACTCGATCGCAGCTGGCCCGCGCTCTTGACCGCCCTCACCCGCCGACGATCTACTTGACAGTTGCACTCGTGACCATCCTCAACAACGCCTTCTTCCTCGTCGCTCCAGTGATTGTCCTTTTCCTTTTGGTGAGGGTGAGGATGTTGATGAAAGGGGTGATGATGATGGCGTTGGTGGTGATGGTGACCCTGAGATAATCCATGAGCCTGTTCTTGTCCAGTTGCGTCATCTTCCACAAGATCCTGTCCAGGTTGATCGCGGACCAGATCAATGGTTCGGATAATGTTTTCATGGTCCATCGAAGTCGAGATGCAGAATTCGGCGCAGATCTTTTTGAGGTACTGCCGATGGGTCTCGGTCGCTTTGGGTGGCCGGAACTTTTTGATAGCATAGATGAGCCCACCAGCACCGCTGACGCCGCTCACGTTACTCATGATCGAGGCGCCACCTGTGCTGACGCGGCGCAAGAGCCGCTTCCGATAGGCCTCACGTTGCTCGGGTGTCACATCATCCTCGGTTGTGGTCATTAGTGTCCCCGACCGGGACCAGGGTGTGAGCAGATTATCCCCAGGCACCGGTCGCGTGGGACCTTCCTGATGTGCACGTGAGCTCGGGGTAGGTGGTTTCTCCCTGTTCCGGAGCTGTTGTTGTGTGGCAATCGCAGGACCATCCTTAGGCTTGGTCAACGATGGATACGACGCGCGAGCGCGCTTGGTGGACTTGACACGCAGAAGCATCACCTGAGCCTGCGTGCCTGCACCCAGCTCACGACCAGGGATGCCGTACTTGGATTGGAGAGTGGGAGGCACGGCTTGCTTGGGTAGAGTGGCCGCTCTGGGACGCACGCCGGGTCCTTTCTCGAGGTTGCGTTTTCCCATAGGACAAGAGTGTTCGTGCTCAAAGTCAGAGTGCGGCGAAGAAGGCTCTTCGTCGTCGCCGCTGTCATGACGACGATGTTTGTGCTGGCGATGGCTTTCACGCCGTGAATGATCCTCATGGCGCTTGTTCACTGCAATAGGTGGGGGCGGCGCAGGTGGCGGCGCAGGACTGATGACCGTGTTGAGATTGGGTGAAGACATGAGCTTTCTTAGGAACCTGGCGCGAAAACCTGTTGACTCTGGGGGCTTATGGGCTTGGCTAACGACTTTCGGAGCAGCGGGAGGTTTTGCTTGCACTGGGGCAGGAGGATGGCTAGCAAGCGGCTTTTTGGTCCGCATACGGGCTTGGATGCTGCTTTCTGGACTGGCTGGCAATCCGAATGGCCCTCGAGCATAAGGGGACGCTGTGGAAGACGAGCCAGCCGCGACATGGCCGGCGCCATCCGAGTCTGAGGATTCTGAGGGTGGTTTGAAGACTCTTAAAAGCCGCCTGTACAGATTCGGAATGGCTGAAACGGGTGCAATGGGCGGGCTCTGTCGAGACATTGACTTGCTGTGGTGCTTTGATGATGTGCCCTGAGACCGCGAACTTGAATACGGTGTGGGCAACGCGACCTCCTTCAGTGGTGAGGGACACGGCGGCTTTGGAGCTGGCAGATGTGGTACTGTGGCGACGGAAGTCTGTGCGCACGGTGCCGTCGCCTCTTCGTCCTCGTCCTCGTTCTCATCTTGGGCGTCAATGTCCTGCACATGGGCGAGATAGGAGAGGCGGTGGGTCAGCCGTGGGCGGCCTGAGGAGCTTGTTGTGCTTATGATGGTGGCTGATCGGGCGATGGGGAGCCTTAGCGTGCTTGCAGTAGGTGCCAGTTCCAAAGGGAAACCTTCGACCTCCAGGCTTTGCACGGTATCCTCCGAACTTTTGGCCGCAGAGTGATCATGTTGAGTCGAGGCGGAAGGCACAAGGAGGGAACCTTGTTGATCTCTCCGATTGTCCCTGACGTCTTTGTCATCGCCTTGATCTGTCACCACATTTGGCTCTGGACTAGAATGTATAGGCGTTGGTTGTGGGCTAGCAGGCGATCGATGATGCTGCTGTTGCTTTAGCTCTTCGCGCTCGTTCCACTGCTGCTTTAGTCTGTGCCCACGCTCATGCTCATGCTCATGCTCTTGCTGTGCTTGCTCGTGTGAAGATGGGGCATTTGAGGACACGTGTGATATTGACCCGGTTGGTCGATACTGCTCTGCTGCTCGGGTTGTATCAATCCTCATGGGTGAAGAGCCATGCCGACCCGGCTTCCTGGAGCTCCTGCGGTGAGAAGACGTGGGGTCGGATTCGTAGTGGGGTGGAGCTGACTCGACATCAGCTCGATAAGGTGGCATGCGTGAAGGCAACTGCTGGTCTGCAAAAACGATCGACGACCGCGGCTTGCCTTTTGTGTTCAAGAAAGTACATGGATATGGAAGCCGTTAGAGGTACAATATCATGAACACAGCTGAATAAGCTCACTGGCTATGACGTGTCCAAGCCTAAAGCTTTGTTTTGCTTACATTGTTTGTTGTCGAAGATGCTGGATCGATACCCAGTCAGGTCCGTGCCTTCTTGAACGTCCATCTTTTGATTTTGAAGATGATGGAGCTTTGCGGGCGAGAGCTGGAGCTGGTTTGTGTTGGAATCGCTATCGATGGTGAAGTCGAGCCCTTTGCCAGGGACATGGAAGGACATGGCGCGAAGATAGTGTATGCGTATGCAAGATGATGCTGTTCAACAGGGGGTTGCAGAGAAATAGACCTCGTTGATGCAAGCAATAGCGTGAGAGTGAGAGTGAGAGTGAGAGGGCGAGGAGAGAAAAGGAGCCAAACGAGGGAAAGAGAGAGACAGAGATACAGAGAGAGAGAGAGAGGGGGATGGGGGGACGGAAGGACGGAAGGACGGAAGGACGGAAGGACGGAAGGACGGAAGAAAGAACAGAAGGTAAAGGAAGCGTTTCGTTGCGCGAGAGCCAAAAAGCAAACAGCGTGGCGGAGGTCGTCAGCAGCAGTGATCGACGACAGAGGGACATGCGAACGAGGCTGGGGGTGTGCGCTGCCGTGGGAGCGAGGGATGGAGCGGCAAGAGCGAAAGGAACGGACGGGGGCAAAGACAGGTCGACGCGCGATCAAAGGTGTCGAGGGAGGAACAGAGAGCGAGAGGAGAGTGAGCGAGAAAGAGGGGCAAGAACGAGTGGATGCAGACATGGCAGGAGGTGCCTCGTAATATATAGAGACCACCTATCGCACGTGCAGAGACACACAGCAAAGCCAACAGTGAGCTGGATGCCACTTGCATGCCTCGGGCCACTCTTTTCCTCTCTCTCTATCTCTATCTCTCGCGCTCTCTCTCTATCTCTATCTCTCGCGCTCTCTCTCTCTTTCTCTCGCTCGCTCGCTCTCTCCCTCTCGCAGGCAAGGTCAACAGACCCGAGAAGAAGATGAGCACTGAAGCACAAGGAAGAAGAGGAGGAGGAGAGCAGAAGCAAGAAAAGTAACGAGGATGATGGATGCATACATCAATGGGCCAGGGATGCTGCATGATCTACTGCCTTTTTACCTCTTTATTTCTTCCTCCCCTCTTTCCATCCCACCCTTTTCCATGCCGCATGGGCTGCAGGCTCTTGACAGTGACCGTGCACACACTCCCTTCCCGATGTGTTTTGAGTTTCTCAGGCCAGGTCGACAGTAAGTCCGATCTCTGGCTAAAGGAGCCCTGGCTGGCACCACTTGTCGCGCACCACGACAGGTCTTCCATAGCGGCCATGCCGGCATGCCTGACTGTGGCCCTTTTGCTCAAAGCGTAGACACCAATCAAGCGCTCAAGAGCAGAAAACAAAAGTGCGCCGCTGCAGCCGCGATTTATGACTGGGGCATTCGGCGATCCAAGCCGCTATGCTCCAGAACAGCAGTAGCGCAACACTGCGTCCTTCTTCTTGCATCAAGAGATCGCAGTAAGGGATACACCCGAAGAATCAAGCCGTTGCTTGCCAAGAAGGCACGCCTGCCCGTTGGTACAAGCTAGATGCCCTCCTGTGCGACCAATGACCAAGGGAGCACCTTCCCTGAGGCTGATTGGAACCTATTAGCCAGCACCTTCTTGACACAATTGAAAGATCATCAAAGTACCTATCATATCATCTAATGGTTTAGTCCATATTGCATCGGCTATGAGGAACCAAAGGGGGTTTTATTATTTACCGCATGGCTGCGATCTGGCGCCTCACCTCCGCGACGGCCTCAGGACCCCCAGACTCTTTTCCTGAATCATCGCTCAACTTGACGCACACTTTGCCTGCACACGAATGCAGCTTGATGACTATATTCATAGCTGCGCTCGCAGTGTGGCCTTGATCCTGGTGGCAAAAGTCGTTCGTGAAATGAGTTCCGATCCCAAACGTCACCTGGATACCCTTGACATCGGCTGCCTCTTGCAATTTGATGGCCCGATCCGTGCTCAGTCCGTCCGAGAAGACAATTTTTTTGTTCTTGCGCAGCTCGGCTCCTACAAGCGCATCCTGGTCGTAGTGCTGAATGATCCGATCCATAAACTCGAATGCATCCCCAGAATCGTGGCGAACACCGACCCAGTCCCTGGCAAGAGCTCCCTTGAACGTCTTCAGAAAGACCTCTGTCGTGAACGTGTCTGTCAGTGCGATGCCAAGGACTTGACCCGGATACGTGACAGACCATCGATCAAGCGCCACCTGGTTTGCCAGGCTAGCATCCTTGAGAATCGCTGCTGTGCCCATGAACCATTCATGCGCCATGGTTCCGATCGGCGCCAGGTTCATAATGTGTGCGAAATGCAAGTTACTGGTTCCAGTGAGCATTCCCTGTCCTGGCTGTGATCTTGATCCTGCCATCAAGCCCTGGAGAACAATCCTTTGAGTCTCGTAATCCCGTCGCCGCCTCGTTCCAAACTCTGCAAACTTGGCGCCCGCCTGGACAAGTCTCCTTGCCTTGTCTGCGGCAGCCTCAAGCTGCCCCTCATACGTCCAGTTCTGGTCTCCAAAGCGGAAGTAGGCTTCTGAGACAAGTGCGAGGATAGGAACCTCGTACAGAATGACTTGGTGCCAGTCGCCCGTGATTGTGATTTCAACCACTTCCTCGTCGTCCCGAGAGGCGTCAGTCGGTCCTGACGAGTCTTTGGATGTTGTAGTGTGATGCCAGTTGATCTTGATCTGATCCTCTGGCTTGAAGCGGAACTCGTTCTGCAGCCAGTCGAGATACTCCTGCGTCAGATACGGGCAGCTGACCTCAAGGAACGCGCGCTCCTCTGCTGTCAGGCGCAGCTGAGCCATATCCTCGATCTTTTTCTTGAGCCAGGGAATTGCCTTGATGGGCAACTGAGCTACGCGAGGCGATCGATTGGTGAAGTGGTAGTCGCAAGGCATGTTTGGGTAGTGCTGGCGCACAGCCTGTTGCATGGTGAACTTGTAGAGGTCGTTGTCGAGTATAGAAGTAGCCGCCATAGACGGTGTCTGGTGCTCCTGCGACGACATGGTTGCCGAAGGATCTGATCTGAAGAAAGGGCCTGTGGAAGACAATGATTGGACAATGGAAGCACAATGCGTGGAGACTATGTCACAAAATGCAGGGGATGTCCTAAAGTCGCCCTTTAAAGTTTGGGTCGTCTAAGCTCTTCATCGCCGGCTGTTTCTTTTTGACTCTACAGCTGGCATCGATCTATCCGACATCCAATCTGACTCCATCTGCAACTCAGGAACATCCAAGAACGTTCAGGTACAGCCAGAAGGTATAGACCAGCACTAGCGACTATGCAGCAGGGATAGGAGCAGGGTCACCCACCTCCAGATGGGTGGAGGACGCAAAAAGGATAATGATTACAAATACTTCAAGTAATCCGAGCACACGGGGCTGATGGATGCCACTGGCTGCAACTCGGGTCATGGGCAGGATGTGGTTGAGGACACGCGCTAGACAGACCAGGATTACACAGGGATCGTCATCGTGGACTAGGTACTGCTAGTTTGGAAATAGTCAACCCATATACGCGTACATACGTGTGTGTAGACCTTTTCAGCTGGCGTGTCTTGTCTCTTCCTGGTGTTAGTGTAGTCCAGCATACCCACAGGACACGTTGGCTTACAACCAGTGTCCTTGACTGCGGTTCGTTGGCTATCTGATCGGTTTTCCATCTTTACTCTTGTTCCCCACATGAGTGTGAAGGGACGTCTGGCCAACCCCATCCTCATGTCCTTTGCAGCACGTATGGCGAGCTCTGTGTGCAGTGATTTGAATAGGCACCGAATGAATCCACTGCAACTATGCACCATTGCATATCCCCCTCCCTCCTCCTCTCTCTCTCCTGATGTCCTTCAACGCTTCACTGTGCCTGTCGATCAACATTAACGGATTATGGTTTTCCCTCGTAGATCAAGGCTCAGTGTGAGTCTTACGTCAAGGACGTGGCAAAGCAACCTAAAAGGTACGGTACTGCAGCCCTCAGTTGCAGGAGCACAGCCTGTGAGTTCGGAAAAGACTCGACAGCTCATCATCGAACTCTGTTTTTGGACTGACAAGAAATTGTATGCGGAGGCGTCCAAAAATAAAGATTTCCTTATGGATAAAGTTGCCGTGTTACTCGATTCATCCGACTGATCAGAGCCTTGATGGGCAATGGCATTCGCCTTCTCAGGCAGGGGAATGCACACATGTTGGGGGGTGAGGGAGGGCGTTTGTATATAGGCAGCCCCGTGCAGAGATCCAGTGCCTGCACCTTGTCGTTGGGCCAATCCCAGGTGGCGCATCATGACCGAGTCAGTCATCTGAGAGGTGGTCGCGTGCAAGGGGAAAAAAAAAGGTTTTCCAAAAATGCCTTACGCACACGCCGTGTTTATCGGCTTGACGACATCCACAGATCATCCACACTGGATCATCTTTGGTGACGCTGGTGCTAAAAGTAGCCCCTTGCAGAGATAGACCTTGTGCTTACTGCAGCAACAATGGCAGCGGATGACAGAGTGGTTTCAATAGCAGCTTGACTGAGTCGCTTTTGCAGACTGGGTCCGGAAACACAGCGATAGACGCAAGTAGGAAAAACACGCTAAAAATTCCTTGCCAGCGAGACAAATGGCTCAGTGGTGAGAGCAACAGGAGAAGCTGCACAAGAATACATCCTCTGACACTGCTCACCATCGACAAGCTTTATGAGGGCAAGGACCTGCTATGGACTACTGGCTGATCCGCCATCGACGACATCGAATTGGAGAGGGAGATCCCAGCGGTGGGTCTCAAGTGAGCACTCTGTGCACCATATTGCCTCATCATTGATCTCCGGTCCTCGACTTGCGCCCATCCATTTGGCTCCTTGTCCTCTTGCATCGATCCAATTGCATGGCCCTCTGGGCCAGAGCCATGCTCAACGTGCTTCTGTATTCACTCTAGTCTAACTCTGCGGACACAGGAAATAGTTTGCCCACCGATTTGACCTTGCGTCTCATGCACGCCGTAGGCTTATGCACACAGGAATTGCAATACCGCTAGGGAGATGTTTTGCCATGCACCGCCATACGTGCCGTGCTGTATATACACATTCAGACTACATGTACTGCGGTCTGCAAGGAAGAATCGACGCCAACAGGGGTAGACAGATCGACTCTTGGGTGCACGACTCTATTTTTTTTTTGGACTCGTTTGTGGACACGACTGACGGCGGGATGGCGCTGCACCGTCGAGGGAACAAGGTGCTGCAGTGTAGGGGATGTAGGGGCGTCGGGAGACATGGGTAGAGAGGGGTACTGTAGAGAGTGGATGGGTGGACGATATAAATACACTGGCGTGCAGTATGTATTGCAGCGTCCATACGATGGGCCATGTATGCAGTTATGCAGACGGGTCAACCACGGCGTGGCAGCAAATGATGACACCGCGGGCGGCCTTTTTGTGTTAGTGTGGTCTGAGTGCAGAGCGGGCCGTGAGACAAAGGTGAGGCGGCAGGAATGGTGGCTATAAAAGAGAGCAGCCGTATGGGGCGCCGGATGCCGTTTTTTCTCTTTCTCTTTCTCCCGTACTCTCTTTGCCTCGCACTCTGTCACTCTGTCTCTCTCTTACTCTCTCTTACTCTCTTTCGCTGCACCCCTCTCGCCTTCCTGCTCCTCACTCCCACCCCGCTCACCTCCAACCCCGAGTCCCCATCGCTGCTCGCCGTCGCCATTCGCAAGCCGGCCCTCCTCTGCTCCAGCATCCCTCCTGCATTCCACCTCCGGAAACCATAAACTAGCTCGCCCACCGAATAGACATCAGCCCAGCAACCTTAAAAAAGTGTCTCCTGTACACACACCTCCACAATGACATATCACCACACTTCATCGTCGAGGCCAGCGTCCTCGTCCTGGACGCGCTCGATCTCCTCGATCCTGCTCGCATCCCTGGCTGTGCTCGCCGCCACAGCACCCACCCTTGTCTCTGCTCAGCAGGGCTCCGACTTCTTCACTAGCCCCAAAGCTTCGACCACCTGGTCACTCGGCGACACTGTCAGTATCCGATTCAGTACGTATATACGACCTTTCTGTGGGCTTGCTTCCTATCCATCCCGCCCTTTTTTAATCTTTCGGCCCGTTGGAACTCCCTTGCTCCTTCTCTGTCGCATCCCCGCCGTCATCATCCTCTTCCACCTCCTCCCTCCCTCTCCTTGATTTTATTTTGCGCATGTTTGCTGCACTCTTTCGCTCTCTATACACGATCATGAGAATGCGGCTTTGGTTTTTTTTTGGCGTTTCTTTTGTGGTCACATAATCCCAAGGAGTCAACTGTTTAGGTCCCTTTCTTTTCTTTCTTTTTCTCTGCTCGCTCAAAGGGCTTTTTGTTTTGTGGTTCTAGCTGTTACTGTAGTTGGGTTGCAAAGTCACCCCTTTTCCTCCCCAACTGACCGACAATGGCGCATACCAAACATCCTGCATAACTTCAACCCCCTCCCCCTGATATTTGTACAACTGTTTTAACATCATACCACTTCCACTCTTTTGCTATTCGTTTCCAGACCGAGCGCTCTCTGTCAAGGACAGCAACAGCACAATGCTCTACCTCGAGTACACAACACGAGCCTGCCAGGGATCGCGGCCAGACGAGGAGCGGTACTGTGACAACAGAGCGACCAAGATCTCGGCGTTTGGTCAGGTTCCTCCCGGCGGGGACTCGTATTTGTGGACCATCCCCACCACGCTTGATCTGCAGCTCTCCAGGGGCAAGTTCCACCTGTACGACTACAATGGCCACACGAGCGAATCGTTCACCATTCGTCCAGCAAGGAGGCGCTACCCAAATGTCGGTATGGTGGATCAGGAAGGAATGTACTAGAGGCGAGTCCTCTACAAAGCGTCGAAGCGAGTGTGGTTCAACCAAAAAGCGCTTATTTTCATGATGAACAAGACCTCGACTTTTTTTTGGACACGTCAATTCCACATCCCATCCTTGGCCCTTCTTTTTGTGCCAAGAATAACAGGGATAAAAAAAAAAAGGTGCCTACCAATTGTATATATTAGCTTCCTTCCCTTCCCTCTATCACGATAGCATCGAAAATAACATGAAAAAAGAAAAAGTAACACCATGGTCGCTTAATGATATTACATATATATTGCTGGCAGTACGAATTTCAAGAGAATGCAATCCTGGGGTATTGGGTCGAGAGTCGTTTCACGACACCGGACTCGGACATGTGCTTCAGATCCAACCGCTTGAGGGCAGGGGTCCCCTGAAGCACATACACGACCTCCTCAAAGACGACGGGTCTTTCGAACCATTGCCTATTGTTCAGGTAGTATGCCATCCCGATCCGGAGTATTTCGAGTGTCTGAAACCAAAAGAACGAGCCAGGCGGTCTCGTTTTGCTCCCGTTGTCAACACTGGACGAGCCTTGTACATGTTGATGTTGTTCAAGAAGAGGCAGAGACACGGAGGACGGGTCGACCCACGCGATCGATCCGCTGTCTGAGGTGTAGGAGAGGCGCTGGTGTGTGGGTGTCAGAGGGGTGGCGTGCTGAGCTGAAGCAGAGATGCCGCGCGCCTCCCGAACATGGCTGATCGATATCCAGAGTGACTTCAGCTTGGTGAGCTGCTGGACATGCTCAAAGAACTGGCCAAACAGGGTCCAGTCTGCAAACGAAACAGAGATGAGATCCAGGTGGACCAGTGTGTCCTGACAGATCCAAGGCTTGTCGAGCTCGAGCGGCGGCTTTTGGCCCTCATCCACGGGTCGAATGGCGTCGATCGTGAACCCTACTGTGAGGGATTCGACCGTGTGAATCTGGGTGACAACGTCCAACAGCACTTTGAGTGGTCGTCGAATGGCTCCCGAGTAATGGATATGTTTGAGTGCACGCCTGTCTCCATGCTGCTCCTCGAGCTGCTGAAGGTGTGTGCCGAGTGTTGAAAGATCCGGATCTCTGTGAAACTCAATGGCACGCATCGTCACATCCTCAAGCCGTGGGAAGAACTCCGTCAGGGTCTCGATGGTTGGTAACCAGGTCTCGATGGTGGGTAGCGAGTGGCCTGAATCGCTGTGGCGTATGTCCAATGTCGTCAGGCGAGGACAGCTCTCGGATAAGGCGGTCCAGCTGTTGACGCTGATACCGAACCAGACGCCCTCCAGGCTCAGTTGCTCCAGCAGTGGACAGCGGCGTATCAAGCTACAAAACACATTGTCGTCCATCCGCTTGGACCGAAAGTCCAGTCTTTGTATCCTGTATGTCTCCTTTATCACTGACTTGTCGACAGTCGGTAAATGGCTGATGTCCTCGCTGACGTGTGCCTGAGTCATTAGCAGTTTCCGGCTCAGTCGATGGATTGGAAGACTGGCAGACGACCAAGTTCTAGCGTGGCGCGGGTCTTGCGCAGCTTCCGTTGCGTGTGGATGTGTCCTTTGTGGCTGAAGTGTCCGCTTTACCCATTGATGAAAAGGTGTTTGCGTGGGTTGGGTTGCAGTCCGTGGTGGTTCCAGGAACAGTCCGCAGACGACAAGCTCCTGCAGCTGAGGGCAGCAGTCGAGGATGGCCATGTGGGCGTCTGGGTGATAGTGTCTCGAGGACGAGGAGTGGTGCTGGGCATGAAAGACGTCTATGGTCAAGCAGGTGAGGTTGCGCAGACGCGAGAGGCTGTAGAACATGGCTGGGCTGAACTGGAAGGCATCGAAGCGGATCTGGAGGGTGGTGAGGTGGGGCACGCGAGTGAAGAAGTCGTCCAGGTAGTCGTAGTGAATCCAGGCAGAGCGGTGGTCCATCTCAAGGGACAGCCGTTGGATGTAAGGACAGTACTTTCGGATGAACCGGAGTGTCTTTTTGTCTGCGTGGACAGAGTTGAGTGAGACGACGCAGTGGCCGTGGCGCCGGAGGATGGTTCGTTTGCCCCGGTCGTGCTCATGCAGCTCTACCCTTGTCCAGAGGAACTGGTTGAAGAGACTAAGAAAAATGACGAAGCAAAGGGAGAGGTGGTGGTCAGTACGTGGTGGTAGTGATAGTGGTGGAGGAGTGAGAGAGTAGTGTGTGTGTTGCTTGGTGAGGAAGGATGTTGTGTACCTGTTCCATTGGCGACAGACAAGGGTGCATGTCTTGATGTCGCGGAATGGCAGTTTGGAGCGGATGAGGTCCTGGAGTTCCTGGATGAGCAGGACCTTGTTGCAGGGCGAGGAATCTTGCGGCATGGTGCCATGAGAATGCGGGATGTCGACGGGAGTGAAGAAGGGAACGAGACCAGGGGACCGATAATATACAACAAAACGTAATATATCCAGATGACAGACCGGCAGACTGGCTGCGATCGACCCTGCGCATGGACTCGAGAGAGGGCAGCATCTGGAGACTGCCCGCAAAGGCAGCAAGCCAGGACAGGCAGACAGCCATGGACGTGCTGCGTGGATGTGCATGTATCCATCCATGTCCATGGCATGGCGAGCAGCGAGTGACTTACGCAGCGGCGTGGCCTCGCCCAAGAGCCCGCCCTGGCCATGTGGCAAGCCCGCCTGATTGGCTCCAGCACTGGCCAGGCCCAGCTGCCGCGTGTGGGCACAGCAAGGAGTCGCGCAACGCACGAGTCGCGTACAGCATAGCCAGGAGCGTGTCCATCCAGGGCCCCTGGTCCTGTGGTCCCTGTGGGAGTGTGAGTGAGTGAGTGAGTGAGTGAGTAAGCGTGAGTGCGTGGGTGAGTGCGAGTGTGGTCCATGGCTCGCACCACAGCTGTAGTCGGATGTGTGTAGCCCAACGTGTCCCCTTTTTAACTCCCTCCTGTCTCTGTCCTCTTTTCTCTTTTTTTTCTCTTTCTGTCCTCCACTCCGCCCTCCTTTGCAGTCCTTTGCAGTCCTTGCTGTCCTTTGCTGTCCCATCCTCGCAGCCTCTCCCTTCCTCGTAGTCCCTTCCTAGCTGTCGACCTTCGCGACACCACCCTCCTCAACACTCCTCCTCAACACTCCTCCGCAGCACCATCCTCAACACCACACCCATCCTCCTCGACTCGCTCCTACTGCCCACACGCCGCTTGACTCTGCTGTTCCCTGCTGTCACCTGTCCCACACGCATCCCCTGCTGATTACCACCGTCCATCGGGCGATCCTACTCCACTATGCTGTCGACCGTCTCGCTAATCGACCCCACCACCCTCAACCCATCCTTCTCGGGCCCTGACACAAGTCGCATGGGCCGCCCAGCCGTCATCATCACCCGCCAGGACCAGCAGGCCTCTGTCGACATGTTCCAGCTGCTGCTCACCAACGCAAAGGCCTACCGAATCCAGATGCTTGCGCTCTCCAAGGCTGCCGCCAACTTTGGCTACGCGCTCGAAAAGATTGCCCATTCCAAAGCGGCTGTTCGCGACCCCACCAACGTCTGTAAGCAACTCTCCGAAGCCACGCCACTTGCAAGCTGTCGTGTTTGCGCGCAACCCTGACCCTCCCTCTTAACCCTCCTGTGTTCGAATATGCTCGTGCTCGTGCTAGGCTCTAGTCTACAAGCGGCTGCTGGACTCCATTACCTCATGTCGAACCACCACCAGATTCTGGTAAGAGAAGAACGAGCCGAGGACTGTTCTGCTGCCTCTCAGAGGATAGCTTATGGTATGCAGCCCATCTGACGACTCTTTTCTCTACAACCTTTTTATCGGAAACAGAGCGACACCCTGTACAAGCAGTTCGAGATTCCGCTGCTCCAACACCTCGACACACACAAGGCCAACATCGAAGCAAGTGAGGCCCAGTACGAGCGGTCGATGAGGGAGATGAGCCAAAAGATCAAGGAGACCGAGGCGACGTCGATGCAGAATGGCCGCAAGCGACAGCGAGGCAAGTGCTGTTCTTCTGTGATTCCATTGTTCAATTGTTGTTTATTTTGGGCCTCCCCAAGGATCATTCTCTGCAGCGATCCTCCCGCGATCCAAGCATCCAAACGGGGCTTTGTTGACGGGAGGGCTGCGTGGGATGAGGGATGTCCGCTCGAACATGCTTCCTCTTCCCTCACTGCTTATGCGATCACCTTGCAGCGTGCATGACCACTGCGGCCTGCCCGTTCGTCCACACCCCGCCCTAGCATATCACAATGCCATGGGCTACTGTACGGCCGTGTGTGTATGTTGTCCCAACGGTGGGAACCTTGTTCGTTTTTTTTTTTGTTTTTTCAACCTCAGCTTTGGCCCTGCCAACTCTCTTTCTCTCTCTCGCTCTCTATCACACATCAACTCGAACACACTGGGGTTATTCTGATATCGATGCGGACAACAGGAAGGTGGCCCATGACACCAACACGCCACTTCAGGGCACGACATCGCCGAGGGCTCTGAACGTGTTGTTGTCCCCTCGTTATCCTGACAAAGCACACATTTAGACCGGAAGCTGGCGGGCGAGATGCTGTTACACACCGATCCCTTTGCGCACGCCGGGGACGCGAAAGACCCTTGGACACTCCCCCCCCCGGACCAGTTTAGGCGCACCCTCTCTCGCTCGCTCGCTCCTCCGATTTCGCAGGACAGGACAATTATCTTTCATCCCTCCACTGCATGAATGGTGTGCTGGAGAGCTAGGCGCGTGTTGCTGTCAGCACACCGTCTGCCAAATAGACCCGATCACACTCCTATTTCTCGCCTCGCCTCTCCTCAGTTTCAATTCATCACCCGCCCTCCACCTGGACACAATTCACACTCACCCCCTAGACCATTTCTCATGTCCTCCTTGGGCGCTGTCGCCTGTGCTACGTTCCCCAGCTCTGACCGCCTCGTCCTCGGTCAACCTGACCTAATCAGTCCCTGCCTTGTCGCTAAACGTTTGCTGCATGCTAACCAAGTGCTCCCGTCTCTCCATTAGATCTCTTGCAGTTCCGACAGGCATTGACAACACTGACCATGCAAGTCGACGAACTGGAGCGCATCAAATTGGGATATTACTTTGGCACTCTGGAGAGTGAACAGTCCAATCTACAGTTGATCCTCCAAAAGACATCCACCGTTGTGCGGGCCGAAGTCGATATTTATGAAAGAATTGCCCAGAAAGGTCTCAATGATCTCATTCTAGAACCGGTATGTGAGCGAGCTATCATCCGCGTAGAGTCCTAGCGTTAGTTGCTCGAGAGAACACCTAATTTCTAAGCTCTTGCCTTCCTAACGCTCTAGATGACAACGCAAGGCCCAGATCCCTACTGTACCTATCCAACAACAGACGAATTCTCGTCCATATTCTCCATCCTACCTCCAACACCCATCATCCCAACGTCTGGATCCGCTCCAGGAGCAACAGGAGCAAGCACTCCGCAACCAGAGGCTATCATGTCCAACTTTTATGGATACCACGAGGCCAATCCCTTCTCGACGGCACGGAATCAAACCAATGCGACACCAAGAGATCGCCATCTGTTTGGAGAGGCATCCTCTTCAGAATCCAAAGAGTCCCTGATGACAAAGGCGGCTGTCCTGACAGCGGCGGTGGCGGTGGCGGCAAATGCGGCCCAGGTTGCAACCTCTGAAGCGAACAAAAGTGCCAAGGAGACCACCACCCCGGCAACGACTTTGGAGCATGGCACGGTCCCTCAGAGTACCTCCTCTGCTCCAAGCAGCGCGAACGTTCCGAACGAGGACTCCGACGAGGGAAAGGAATCCAACACGCGCACGCCCACACCTGAGCTGGGGGTGAAATCGTTGGCCGTCGGTCACCCGAGCAAGGGTCCTAATGCCGAGTCGAAAGGCCCCCAGGAATCAACCAGCGACATTGAAACGGTCAACCCAGAGAAAGAAGGCTTGGTCTCGGACCCAAGCACAAAGGCGCTGGATATGAATGTGGCATCACCAGACGCTTCGGAATCTGACAATCAAAATCCCTCGTCTTCGAGCAACGGAATGGACATGCCAAGAGGAGAGCAGCATCATCGCAGTCAAGAAACCTCGAAGCAAGCCGAGGACGGCTCGCCTCCAGCATCAAGTGTTGGTGAGCAGACGTCCTCTGAACAGTCCTACTCTGCACCCTCGCACTCTATTCGCTCCCAATCGGGATCACGGTCTCTAAGGATGTTCTCTTCCACACCCGATTCACCTCCTGTGCGAGGCATGATCCACATTGGACAGGACTCGGAGTTGCTCAACAACAGGGACTTTTCATTTTCGTATGAGCCTACAGAGCTGCTGGAGCAACGCAGCCATCACCATCACCACTCACAGCTTGGTCTAAGTCAGCATAGCAACGGGGTCCAAGAATTTGGTGGTTTTGCGGCCATGGAGGAGGAAGAGGGCGGCTTTGGGGCGACACCGCCCACTACACACCAGCAGTCAACGATCCAGCACAAGTCAAGCAATAGTGAAATTGGACATGAACTACGACACCACTCCAGCGATGGTCATTTGAGCCGCAGTTCGTCTTCAAACCTCAGCAGTCTTGCCAGCAGTGGCTCCACTGGCAGCCTTCACCACCGACGAAGCCTGGGCAGAATCAGGACGGAACAGGACGGAACCTCGCATGGGGCCGTGTTTGGCACATCCCTAGAGGAGCCACTCCTGCAGTCTGCAAAGCAACAGGTCGAGGTGGCAGATCATATCCGGGAGCTGGGACGTGGATTTGACGATGGCATGCCCGCGTTCCTTGCGGATGAGGATGAGGATGAGGAGCCCGAAACGGTCGTTCAGCCAAGATACTCACATCAGGGTATCTATGGAAGTGGACATGTCAGCCGACGCACGAGTGGGAGTGATCAAGACCACGATCTGATGAGGAGCAGGCTGCAGGAGTCGAACCAGAGCGTCGAGTCGATCATCCGCATGGCAGACGGCAGTAGCAAGAACGTGAGCACGACGCAGGTCAATGAGATCACAGCCTAGTCTTGATCGCTCGGCAAATGGCGGTTCGATCGAAAGGCGAGAGGATGGAGATTAGGGAAAGGGAAAATAGGGAGGCGACGAAGCGATGGTGCGGGTGTTGTACGCGTCCGTCATGTACAGTAACAACAATAAAAGTGAAGGTGTAAAGTTGGTATTTTTATATTACAAAGATGCTGTCTCACACAAAGCCCGCTGGCTGCTGCTTGCTATTGATCTGGGACCCGTAGAGACCATTGCTGTAGGGCGTCTGCCCAAGAGTGTCTTCAAAGTAGACGTTCGCCGACATCCTGGACCCGGCCAGGCTCGTGCTCTCCAGGCTCGTTGCCGCTCCGCCAAAGCGCAGGTGAAGACAGTTCCCATCCTCCAGGCTGCTGCCCCCAGCCCCGAGTATACTCTGTGGACGGCCACTTTGGTTAAACGCTGCCAGTGGGTCGCCCATCTCGTCCGCGGGTGAGTAGGTAGGAGGAAGCAGCAGCAATCCTCGGTGGGCAGACAGGAAGGTCGTGTTCCATTTGTCCTTATCCAATTGAGCCCATGGCCAGCGCCCCGTGGTCTCGAGGGTGCCCGCTGACGAGGCTTGCTGGTCGTTGTCATTGTTGGGAACATGAACACTTGTACCATGGCGACTGTCATTGCTGCTGCTGCTGCCGCTACCGCTGCTATTACCGTTGCTATTACAGTTGTTGGGCTCTTGCGAAGGATAACTCTCGTCTTGCATATAATTGCCCTGCACCGGCTGGGTTTTCCAGATCGCGTTGACAGATGTCAACGAGGGTAGAGGCGACGGCCGCTCGGATCCACCGGTATAGAAGTCTTGTCCACGCTGAGCAAGGCTATAGACTGGCCGTGGCAGGGTCAACATCTGATCCCGGGAGCCTGATGCATCAAAGTCAGCATGGGAGGAGCAATGTGGATCAGCGTGGATCCTGCCCAAGACGGGCGACGGACACGCAGAAGACGTATTGGAGTGGGTTCTTGATGAGGAGGAGAACTGGGAACTGTCCTCAGAACTGTGCTGTCGCGTCGACCGGCTCAGGGGCGTTCCTGGATTCGAGTCTTGACCAGAAGCTGCAGCAGTTGTGACCCATAGCCTAGGTGGGTTCCGAGCAAGGCCTGGTAGAAGTGCCATAAATGAACTCCGGCGACTAGAGGAGGCGCTTTCTGAGGTGCGATGATGAGGCCCGTCCATGGGAGAGATGTCCGCTGCCGCTTGGCGGGTGGTATCAATGGCGGGCGCAGTAAGATCTCGCCGCCGTTCCTCGCTCATATTCCCATGATCAGGCCGGCTGGTCTCTGTCATCAATAGCGAGTGATTTGTCCGTTAGCCCTCAAAGGATTGGTATACAATGTGGAACCCTCTCCCACCCCACAAGATATGGACGAAGGCGTTGACATAATCAACATCCGCCCAGACGTCCTCTCAACAACCGCTATCCCTTCCATTACTCGCGCAAATCTAATGCAGCAACGTTGTCCCACCTCGTCCGATCAACACTTCTGCCACCGAGGCTGAGCGTGCATGTGCTGCTGTGGAGGATCCGGAGCGGAAAAAGTCTCTGAGGTACTGGATCCGAAGACTCGAGGTCGAGGAATGCTTAGGGAAGGACTCGAGAGTCGAAACGCGTGTAGGGCTACAGGGAGTCTCCGAGACGGATCGTCGTCCTGCGAATTTGGTATCAGTGGCCGTCGTATCTTGCTGATGAACACCACTGCTATTGCTGCTGCTTGTGCGCGCGTGTGGGATGTAGCCGTGGGTCTTTTTGGACATGATGTTCACGAGATCACCAAGACTGCGTCTGCGCTTGTTCTTTTCCACGATCCTCGAGACCATGATTTGAGCGGCTGAGAGTTGAGGATTGGACATGGGAGCGATCGGAGGTCGAGTGGTGATGGAGGTTGATACTGGGTCAAGGACAGCGCTCGACAATGGTGCGGTCGCACACTCGACTTGATGCTGAATACCTGAGGGATACATGGGGCCTCGATCACCGCTTGGGCTCCATGCTGCTGCTGTTGAGGTGCATTCCTGTGTCAGCGTTGAGGTCTCGAACGATGAGAGGGCGATTGTGGTCTTGGGCGTCGAAGGCTGTGCAATGGCTACAGCGTTGGGTGCGGATGCAGCAGCGACCACCTCCTTGGTCAGGAACCTTCGAATCAACGCAGGCGAGGTCTGTACAGGAGGTGGCGAGCAAAGAGGAGGCGTGGGCTCGTCTGCAGGCGTGACGGAGATGGCTACTTGCACCAAAGGCATAGGCATTGACATTGGCATTGGCGTTGGCGTTGGCACTCCCTTTTCTTGACACGCCTCGTCCTCGGTCTCGTGTGGACTACAGTCTTTGCTCAGGTTGTCAGTCGTGATTGTGGATGAGCTCCCCTGACAACTACGTACAAGTGCATCTTGCTGCATGCATTGTTCCCTCTTTTGCTGCTGCTGCTGACCCTGGCTGACGAGCGAGTTGCTCTTTTCCGTCTGTGCGGTCCGTCTGACATTCTGCTGCTGGTCACCCACCGTGCCCCTCCGCATGGGCTTGTCTTTAGCCTTGATATCTGTGCTCAGATGACGAGAATGTTGGCGAGGTTCATGCACAAGTCTCCCGTGACGCTGCTGCTGCTGCTGTTCTTGTAGTGGCAATGGCTGCTGCTGCTCCTTTGCACATGCTGCCATCGATGCTGACCGACCCCTTGCAAATTTGGTCGGGTTCTTTTTTTCCCTTCCTTGGTGTTGATCTAATTCATCCCTTGCTCCTGATATTGTCGCTGTTGTTGCTCCTGTTGCAGCAGTCGATAGCTGTGACGAGGATGAAGAGGTCGAGGCAGTGACCCGTGCTCTCAAGGCAGACGGCGAAAACGGGGCCGATAAAGGTTCCTCGAGTGGTTTTCGTACATGACGGCTGTTTCTTTTACTGGTGTCGACCCCATGATCGGCCATGGAGCTCCTTGAAGAAAAGGACTGTCGTCGTTGCTGTTGCTGTTGCTGTTGCTGCTGGCCTGCATGGCCCGAGGCAGAGGGGCAAGGGGAACTGGTGATTTTACCAGTGGAGGGCGAGGCAGCGGGCGAGGATGTGGATGTGGAGGAAGGGGTCGAGGTGGACCAGGCGCCTACCCATCGCGGTCGCTCGGTCGCTGGGGGCACTGCTACAGCGGCAGTGTGGGGGGTGGTGGTCAGCGGTCGCCTTCGGTCTAGAGGAGTGCGTGAGGACGACGACGCGCTGTTGGAGGAAGAGGACGATGAGCTTGCAGTGGACGAGCTCCTGGACCCAGCCGTGCTGCTGCTGTTGCCCCGCGGCCGTCGGATAGGCTCGTCTTGATCCATCGAGGCGCGGCCTTGCAGCGGTCTCGCGGGGCGGCCAAAGGAGATGTGTTGCTGGTGCTGTTGCTGTTGCTGATGCTGGCAGTCAGGTGTGTTGTTGTTGTTGCTGTTGCTGTGGTGGTGATGTGGTCGACGTTTGGTGCAAGCTGTGCATTTCCTCGGAGACTCTGGTGTGGGCTGTCGCTGCTGCGAGGGCGTTCTTGACGGCGACCGGATGGAGGGTGTGGAAACACTCTTGTCTGCATCGATGTTGGCGAAGTGCATGCAGAAGCAGATGCAAAGCGAAAACAGTAAGAGAGCAAAGAGGGCAAAGCGGCACAGAGAGGGACAAAAGAAAAAACGGATGAGAAATTATATCGAAAATAAAAAACGGTCAAGATGACCCTTTCTTTTTTCTTGGTTCTCTTTCCTGCCTCCCTTTCTGGACGTGAACTGATGAGGAACTATGAGGCCAAGTGCAGTCCATGCGGCGACTAATGCAGCCATGAATGACACTGCCGCTGCAAGCAGCAGTGGTGTGTTTGTTTGTTGTGTCCGGTGTGTGTCTGGTGGGTGTCTGGTGTGTGCCGCATTCTGCGTGATTGTTCAATTGCTGCTTATGCGCGTTTTGTTGCTGTGTGTGTGTGTGTGTGTGTGTGTGTGGTATTCGGCTGTTTTTTTGGATGTGCATTGCCATTGGTGCTCTAAATGGATATTTTTGGTACCTGTTCTCGGGTGGACCGTGGACTGGTCGTGTCTCGAAGCCCTTGCGGTGGGCCCGGATGCCAAAGACAAGGGGGTGGGGCTCGCGGATGTCGACGGCGGTGTCGATGTGGATGCCGTTGCAGTGGTCATGGCAACGTGCTCGCTGGTGATACGAGAAACAAGTGGTACTCTCTAGGAACGCGTCCAAGGTGGGACAAAGTGACGATGGGACAAAGTGACGATGGGACAAAGCGATTCAAACACAGAGTGAGAGCGCTGTGCACAGTCCAACAGACGGCCGTGGATTTGTGAAAAAGAGAGTTAGTATGTGCAAAAATAGGGATGGCGTGCAAACGGTGGGAGGAGGGGGCCGTTCAAGTAAGCAGCGATAGGGGAGGACGGGGGAGAACGAGCGCAGTCTGAGGGGAATGAAGACGAGACAGTGAGCAAGATGAGAGAAGAGAAGAGAGAGAGAGAGTGAGGAACAGAGAATGTCCAGGGAGGCACATTTAAAAAGGATACATGTATTCTCGGCCCTGTACCACACACGGTCCCGTCCTGTGCTGCCTTCGAGAGGAATGGAGCTACGAATGATCCCATGAATCCCATTCATGACTCCCTCTCATGGGCGAGTGTGCTCTTGGCTGGCTGTTCGCCTGTTCGCCCTCGCCTCACCGTCTGCTACTGCTGCTCCTATTGTTCTTTGCTCCTCTGATCTCGCATGCGGTCATCATCCCTTTTCTGCATCTCTGCATAGGGCTGCACGCTGTGGGCTCAAGAAGCAAGGACAGAAGGCGAAGGGTCAGAGAGAAATAGAAAGACGCAGAGGCATCCTCGGAGGTTGATAATCCTGCTTTTGGAGTATCATCATCATCGGACTCCATTCAAACACAGAGCCAGGCAGACATGCAAGGAGATGGCGAGGGTGGACTGTGCCGCCGGGAAAGAGAAAATGTATATACATGTGCGTATACGCCTGCACTATTGCGGAGTGTGCGGAGTCGTCGGACGCGTCAAAATAAACACCATTTCCAACTCCATCGTCGTCCCAGCTGGCACGCACAGGCAAATTATCGGCATCATCAGCATCGGTAAAGTCGGTTGTTGCGGTTGTTAAAGCACATCTGCAACGAAAGATAATCTACACAAAGTCTTCGTCATCCGATTCAACAGCGATGACAGCACTGTGCTTCACTGTAGCCCTGGATGATGTGCTCTCGCCTGTCTCAAGCTTTGCCCTCTTCCTTTTGGACCGAGCCATGAGAGATAAATTCTCCTCGTCTTGATCGTCCTCCTGTCCAACATCAGGCCAGCTCTCCTCATCCAAGATCTGCTGGATTTCGCCGACAAACAGGTCTACATCATCCTCTGTCCCCTGTCTGGCCATGGCATCATCCGTAACGCTCTTTTTGTCCAGCCTCGTCTTTTTCTTTGCTTCCTGCGTGGATGATCCTGCAGACCCGGTAAAAGTATCCTCTGCAGTTCTTGAATTCCCGCGGCCAAAGTCCATATTGACTGCAGGCAACGTGGACGGCGAGCGATTGGTTAAAAATGTGCTCGACCGGGGGCCTTTGACAATGTAGCTAATGAAAGGAAGACGTGAAAATAGGATCTGTTAATGTCACGATCCATCACACACAGCCATGACAAAACATAGGAGGCAATGCAGATGTTTAGTGAGCACTCCTTACGCCAGGGTCGAGTAGGCGGTGAAATGAAAGTCCTCTCGAAGATACCCGTTCAAGATGAGAAAGTTGATAATGCGCTCGTAATCCTAGAGTGCCTCCACAATAAACATGGGTCAGATATTTCAGCACTAACCACCAACCATTTCGACACAAGTTCTCAAATACCACTCATAGCTTACATCCTTGTTGGCGCGCTTCGTGGCTACAGTCGTACTGCATTCATCGCGGGCCACTTTTGCAATGGCACGCAATGATCCCACACCTCGCCATGCTTCCACCAGTTTGTTGAGAGTGACACGTTCGTTGACTGACCCGAGTCGATCGACAAGGACGCAGAGTGCACGCACCTCTACCTTGATGTCCTCCGTAACGACATCCGATCCGGCCAGAACACAATTGTCGCAAAATCCACAGGGCGGTAGCCGTGTTGCGAGATGCTTCGAGAAGTGCCGGTCAAACATCTGATGACGGCACGTTCTGACGTCCTGTGCATACTTGACCATACTATAAACTTTTATCCTCAACAAACGTCGCAATAGGTTAGTCTAAGAGGCATGAAAATACGTGATAATCAAACATGCAAGTATTATAACGATGCCGAGGACTCCGTACCATTGCTAATGCCTTCGGGCTCTGTTATGCATAGCGTAGAGAGTCGTGAGGCATCCTGGTCACGATAGAGCAACAGACACTCTGCAGGTAGACCATCGCGACCAGCGCGACCAGACTCTTGGTAATAACCTATGTACGCTACGGTTAGTGTCTCATCGGATCCACAACTGGCGGCAACACGCAACATAAAGGTCAAACAATTCCGAACCTTCAAGTGATTTTGCCATACATATGTGTATGACGAACCGGACGTTGGGGTGGTTGATGCCGAGACCAAAGGCAATGGTGGCACAAACGACTTGGATCCGTCCATCTCTCCACTGTTCGTGAATGAGTTCCTTTTGAGCGTCCTCAATGTCCGCGTGGTATGCACTTGTCCGAATGCGCCCTTGGCTTGCCTCTGCGATGCCTGCGGCAAAGACATGAGTGTCCTTCTTTGAGAGACAGTACAAGATACCGTTGGCCCTGTCATGCTTGCTCTGAATGTAGTTGACCAAAAAGTTGAACGTGTCCTGATTGGAGCTGGGGCGCGTCTTGACCGTGTAGGTGAGGTTGGGTCGAAACAAGGGCGTGTCGAAGAATAGAGTACCGCCTGGTTGATCGAACGAGCGCATGTTCAGTGTGGTTAACACTGACTCGATCACGCTGGGCGGTGCTGTCGCTGTCAACGCCATGATCGGGGTATTGGGAAATAGGACCCGGAGGATGCCAAGTTTTTTGTAGTCGGGGCGAAAATCATGCCCCAAGTTGGAACAGCAATGGCACTCATCCACGACGATCCGAGAGAGTCGTCCGGCAGCGTAGACTTTTTCCAAATGGTTCATGAAGCGCTTAGATTTGCTGATCTTTTCTGGCGTGACATACACGAGTCTGAGAGCGGCGTCGCCTGTACTGTCTAATGCTTTGTCGTCCATAGCTGTTTCTGACTTGCGCTTGGATGCGCCCACTTTTGGCTTTACGGGACCAAGCATGGCGTCCATGATCCGTTTTGACTCCTCCTTGGTCGTGTATGAAGTCAGCATCCCGACGCCGATGCCAGCTTCTTCCAAGTGAAAAGCCTGGTCGCGAATGAGCGAGAGTAGCGGTGACACGACCAGTGTAATGCCAGGGCTGATCAGCGCCGGAAGCTGATAGCAAAGCGATTTGCCACCACCTAAAGGACGGTGAGTTTGAACCTATGTTAGCGAATGTGAGGGTGGGGTCCAGCGCTGCACCGTCTGTTGGAGTCGATGAATGTATAACTTGCCTGTGGGCATAAGCACAAACGTGTCTCGCTGGTCCAAAGACGCGTTTATGGCCTGCAGTTGCTTGTCTCTCCAGCGCTTGATTCCCCAATGCCTCTCAGCAAGGTCCTTCAATTCCTTGGACCAGTAAAAGTCTTCGCGAGCATAGTCTCTTGTCGTCGCCAGGCTGTGTCCTGTCTTTGCGGCGTTCCCCGTAGAGTTGCTGGATGGTAATGAGGCGCTTAGAGCAGCGCGATGCTCTTCCAGTTGCGCACGGCGACATTCAAGCTCCATGATCTGGTCCTCGATCAGAAGTAGCTCGTGGTCGATGGACTTGATCTCCTGCTGCACAGCCATGTCGTCGTCACCTTGATCGGCTGATCCCGACATTGCGAGCGCCGGTTCTTGTCGTCTTCCTTGTGCTGGGAACGAAGCAGAATGAGAAGAGTGCGGGAGAACGGAAGGAAGAAATGGGAAATAAAATATTTTCAGCCAGCTGGCATAAAAGCAGCAGCCATGGTGACTAGGTGAACAGGGTCTCCATAAGGGCAATGCGGAGGAGGAGGACGACGACGACGATGACAACGAGGCGAACACGGAAGTGTCATAAAAAGAAAGAGCACAGGGGTACAGCAGGCGGGAAGTGTGGGACAAGAAGAAAAGTTGGCGGGCAGACCCGAGAAGGCAAGAGCGAAAGAAGGCTTTGTCCTGCCCCGCCTGGAGATGTGCTTATGTGAGAAATGTGGTTGTCCCGCCAGACGAAAAATAAAAAAATAGATACGCAGACCTTTTTTTCCGAAAGACATCCACTCTGACCCTTTTTTTTTTTTTTTTGTTTGATGGACTGATTCCTTCCATTCTTTCTTTGCCTTCTTCCTCTGCTTCCTCTTCCTCCTCCTCCTCCCTCTCTCTTGTTTCGTCCCCTTCTCCAATCTCGCATCCACCCCCTTACCCCCCCGCACTCACCCTTGACTCTCATCACCCACCAGCAATCCTTCGCATGGCCAAGCTCAGCGCAAAGCGGGACAAGGGCCGAGGATGGACTGCAAGCACATTCCTGCCAGACAGCACCTTGACCAGTGCAGCAGGATCTCTTTCCATGGACATGGCCACCAATCTAGACGCCATCAGCGAGAACGCCATGGACGAGGATCAACTCGAATCGGCCGACATCCCAGAGATCTGCTTCATCAAATCAGCCGACGAGGACAGCAGCAACGGCAGCAGCAGCGGCAGCAGCAGCGGCGCAGGCGAGAGTGACGAGGACCAGGACCACGACGACCATGTCGATCACGACGATGACGAAGACGAGTCCAGCCAGGACCAAGGCACGTCAGAGGACAGCGACGACGATCTAGAGCCGCTCTCGGACGATGGGATCTTGAAGGAACTCAGCGGCAGGATCAACGTTCCCAAACGTGCGCGCACTGGCCTCGCCGCAGGTCCCAAAAAGGCCGCACTCTCAACGTCGCCCTCCAATCCGTCAAAGATCATCTCTGCCACCCCCACCAAAAAGATTACCAAAAAGTCTAAAAAGACTGTCAAGCCCAAGGGCAGCAAAGGATCGCTGAGCACAGCAGCGGCGCGCCAGGCCACAGAGGAGGCCAAGCTAGAGGCTGCCAAACCTATCGTGAGCCGCTTTTTGGAACTGGAAAACACCAAGCTCAACGACAAGTTATTGCAGGTGTTCATGATCAACGGTACGTCTGTTCTGGATGACCCTACGTCTGTGCTGCAGAGACGATGTAACTAAGATTTCTATTTGTTTTTTTTGTTTATTGTTGTTGTTATTTGTCGGTGGTCATACCTTCGGTTGCAGGGATGGTGCCGTATGTGATTGAGAGCATCACGCGACTGGATCCAGAGATCGCTAAAGGACTAAGCAATGGCATGGATGACGATTCGAACCAAGAGTCAAAGTTCATGACGCGAGTGGAGCAGTGCAAGAGGAAGCGCGACTATTCAGATCTGGACCTTATGAAAAAATCGTACACCGCCATGAACTTCATCACGCGGAGCGACGTCTACAACGAGTTTATACTCAGCAGCAGCCATCAAACCGTGGGTAAGAAGAAGCACTCACTTTCTGTGATTCGCCTCACTATGATCTTGCTTTCATTGGAAAGTACCTCGCTAACACTCGACATCTTATCCGCACTGTGCACATTCAACAGTCAAAGAGCTCTTCAAAATCTTCAGGCCAGAGTCAAACGGCAACTTTTATCATTTCCAGAAGGTCTTTGAGACCATTTTGAAGAAGTTTAGGGCACAAACCATGATGACTCTATTCGAGGACGTGGACCCGGAAACAGGACTTGCAAGGACGCCTCTTGTTTTCGACATGCTGCCGTTTCTCGATCAATCTCCAGTGGCTTTGGCAATGATCAAAGTGCTGTTTCCAACCTACACCTATGGCTTCACAGAGAAAATCCAGGATTACTACAGGACTTTGCAGAGCGGACACTTTATGGAAATGCTTCTGACCCTGGTCACAATGACAGACGGTACGTTGAGCGCAGTGGCCCAAGGGCTCCACTATGAAAAAACTCGGGGTCTCAGATATTCCCAACTCAACGTTGAGCCACCTCTTTTAGAACCATCGCCCAGCATGGGTGACTTTGTAGTATCACTTCTGGATGAGGCAACACGGGCCAAGGAAGCAAAGGCCATATTTATGTGCCTTGCGGATGACCCGATATGGGCAGAGCGGTTAGCGAAGGGGGTCCAGTCTTCGTCAGGTGTCAGGAGACACAGTTGCATCGAGATCATTTACTCCATTCTCGTTCGCAGGTAAAGACCCTCTCCACTCGCATATTTCGTCGTGATGCCGTTGTATATGGACAGATTCCAGTCGTCTCCGTGGCTAACCTTTTCGTCGTCGTCCTCCCTTTCCTAGTATACAAATGCCTTTCCAGGACATGTTTGCCAACAGTATCTACATCACGGAGAAATCTTATGACAGGGTAGAGTCCCATCTCGAGCGCATTGCCAATGAGTTTGGGCATCACCTCGCTGTTCATATACCCGATCTTTGCCATGCATTTATTGGATCCAGCTCGAGTGGAACGCAGTATGTCCAAATTGCTGATCGGCAAAGGAAAGTGCACAGACACCCGAATGTAGTTCTTGACACTTTCTACGTTTTACTAGGGTTCTTTTGCCTGGTTACACGGTTCCTTCATCATTTACAGTGGCCCGTCTATGGCTGCTGGACTCAATATACCACTGCTTGAATGATATTAAGGACAATCCCTTGCTTTTGGAATCCATCCCGGACGTATTCTGGTTCAAGCTAGTTGATAGCTTTTTCCAGTTTCGGTGAGTGTTATGTTTACAGCACGAGCCTTCGCAGCTATAATTTTGCTGGGATTTGCAGACTCATTCTGTTTCCTGTTGTCTGCTCCTGTTTGTCTCTATAGCTTCAACAATGCCTTCCACGTACAATTTTACAAGATGTTCCGCGTCGTCCTGTACTCTGAACAAGCCGTGGTCTATGATCGTTTCTTTGTAAAGACCAACTTTGTCAGCCGCTTGATCCAACACTACAGAGCAGCACAACAGCCTACAGGATCTCGCGGATACATCATTTTGATCCTCAATTGCATCCGCCTTTCTGCAGACGTGGAGGCGCAACTTGCCAAAGACGATAACCAGAGCGCCATTGTCCAAGACTCTCGCCCGGGCACCATCCCACCCATGTTTTGGACGACGCTGCTCAAGGACGACTTCGGATGGGAGGGCTTCAAAGACACGTTACGCGAGGCCACATTGGAGCAGACACGCGACACATTGTGCGACATGGATCCGAATCTACGGTTCCAATTCGCTCCGCTCCAGTCACGGCAGCCAAGCGAAGCACCCATGACCAAGCGGCACATTGGTATTCCCGGCATTTCTGCTCGTGGAAACGATGGCATTGACCTCGGCTCGCAGTGTAAGTCTATCGGGTTCCCTGTAGTTATGTTGTTTTTGGTTACTTTTGAAACCCTAGTTTATCATGAGAATCTAACCAACTGGTGATGCTCATACTTAGATGGCAATTCCCTTGGCTTTGGTGTGCCTATGAAGTACGACAGGGCAGCAGATGAGGTGGCCAAGGAAAAGTCAGAACAAGACCAGGAACTGGAAGTACAGAAGGCTTTAGCCAACTTGATGCCAAACGTTGACTGGAAATTGATCCCTCCTCGGCGCGTGCTTGATGCCATGTCAGGCGGTTCAGGAAAGAACGGAAGCAAAAAGAACGGGCCAAATGGCTCAGCCTCAACGGCAGATATATCCAGGGGAGACGCGAACATCACCGAGCTTTCAGGGGACTCTCAGCCAAAGGACTCTGGAGCAGGCTCAACGAAAGCGAAAAAGAAGAAAAAGAACAAGAAAAAGCGCCAGATTAGCAGCGTGAACTCTGAGGATGCGGGAGACGAGGACGATCAAGCGGATGCTCGCGAACATACGAATGGATCGTTGGCAGACACATTGGTTACGAACCCTGCGGCCCAGGGTGAGAGCAATGCAGACGAGAAGGAGTCGTTGTCGGAGGAGGATGAGGGCAGCGTGAACGGCTCCCAGGGGAGCTCGGAACTCTCGGAGGAGGAGCGTCTCGAGCGCAAGCGGCAAAAGAGGCGCGAGAGGAAGCGGAAAATCAAAATGAACAAGAAGAATAGGACTAGTCTTCAGAGCGACACCTCGGGTCCAGATTCAAGGTGAGTTGTTGTTGGTCCTAATCTACATGGTCTATGTGCATGCAGCGCATGAGTTGCATGTTGGCTCTGGGACTCACCCGACTTGTCTTGTACCCTGTACATGAACACAACGACTTAGCCAAGCAATGGATCTCTGAGCCTATATAAAAAATGTACTTTTTCTTCAGACAGCACCCTTTTTCCCTCTGCCACTCTGCCACTCTGCCACTCTGCCTCTCTGCCCCTCAGTCTCTCACCGTTGCCACCCCTGCCACCATGGAACGCATTCGATTCCCATGCACTACTCTGGTTCAAGTTCAATCACGCATCTGTCAGATTGCAACCTTTGTTGCGTGAGTCTTTTGTCATTACTTTGTCCCTCCCTGCCGTCTCCCCCATTCAGCCTTCTTTTGTGTCTCAGTCAAGACAAGTGCTGTTGGACTGAGTTGACGATCTGAGCTGAATATTGGTATTTTCGCGTTTGTAAATGATTTGATAGATCCGGTACCGCAGACCCTGTTACTTTAAGCGAGGAGGCTCAGGAACTGGTGCAGGTGCGCGAGCGATCATCATTATTGTCTAAAGCTTGATCTTGATGGACAGGGTCTCGATGGTATTGCGAACATCATTGTCTCATGCCGCGCACTGTAACTATTACATCCTTTTCTGTCGTCGGACAAAGCAACTTGTGTGGACCAGCATAGTGTCCCCTCCTGCAGTCGCCTGTGTTCAGCTGGAGCATCCCGAGTTTGACCTTTGCATTACCACTCGGCCGTGGCGACTGGCGTCCAAGTACAGCATTCTGCTGGGCGGCCAGGAAATGGAGACCGCGCCGCACAAGCTGTGGTTCGTCCTGAGTTTGCACGAGACGCCGCCGAGTACCATGCCGATTTAGTCGAGGGAATAATATGAGGCAATGGGTGAAACTTGGTGAATTGGTGGCAGCCGCAGCGCAATTGGGCAATTGGTGTGACTCCAGCCCTTCCCAAGGCACACAAGCCTCCCTTCTGCATGTTTCTTTTCTTGTTCCTTGTGTCTATTGCTCTCTCTTGCTCTCGCTTGCTTCTCTTTGCTCTCTCTCTCTCTCCCTCTCCCTCACTCTCCTCTGCATTGTCCTGGCCTCTACTTGTCCACCACCCGCCGTCTGCTCGTTTGACTTTCTGCTTCTTCATCCTGCCTCTTCATCCTGCTTCTTCTTGGCCTCCCCCCTCCTGCTCCTGCATTACGTATACTCCCTGCATCGTACCTACAACCCGTGCTCAACCCTCTCGCATCACCCCCCCGTCTCCGTCAGTCCCTCCCCCTCTCTCTCTATCTATCCTCTATCTATCGTCTATCTCTCTCTCTCTCTCTCTCTCTCATCCCCACCCCGTTACCCCACTCCCACACTCCTAACAGTGGATCCACTCGGCTCCCCTCCTTCTCATAGCCTTCCTCAACCTCCAAAGCACAAACCCTCTACCCATGTCTCTGCAGCCGCAACAACCCTCCACGGGCTACTCGGTCCCCCTCAGCGACAACGAGTGGTCGCAGATGCTGCAGAGCAACCAAGAGGCTCAGGAACTGCTCTCCACAGCCATCGCCCACCATCATGAGCACTACCGTCCTGACGAGGAAGCCGGCAAGCGCATGATCAGCCATCTGCATCACAAGTCCGATCTCCACTGTATGTCCTCCTTGCACAACTGCAGCATAGTGGGCCTGGTGCGATGGAGACAAAAGAGATGGAGTGTGCGTAAGAGTGGCCGAGAGTTGAGACATGGTGCTTATCCGTTCATTGTCTTGCTTTGATCCTTTTCTTCTTAGCCGACGCCAAGGCACCCACAGGTGGTGCATACGACGACTCTGTCCAGTACTCGGAGGGCGACAACAGTTCTGGTGAGTGTTCTCCCTTCCAACTGTACGCAGGATTATGATGCACCATTGGCTCTGCTCTGTTGTTAATCATGCATTCATTGTGGGGGGTCAATTGTTGTTTTTGTGCATTCCTGCCTACCCTTATCCACTTTTCAGACGAGGCCAACTCTCCTGGAGATGGCAAGCCAGCACCCAAGAAGGCTGGCCGCAAGCCCTTGACCACTGAGCCGACCAACAAGCGAAAGGTATTTAAAGTGTTTCCCACAGGGAGTTCTCTTTTTCGCGCCTTTGTTGCTACGACGTTTCACGGCGCCTCGGTTGATCTTTTGGTCGCGGCGAGAAGATAAACAAGCAGATCAAAAACAAAGACGGCGGGCGGCGTCTCCGGTTTATCTCTCCGAGCGAAGCGGAACATGTGGGAGCCTTGCTATTTTCATTCTTTCCTTTTCTGAATACGAACTGGCGGCTGGAAAGGGATATAACGAAGCGAAAAAGAAAAGAAAAAAAGCTCAACGTAAGAGTATGGTAGGAGATAACAGGATGAGAGGTGATCAAAGGACGGGGCTGAAAAGAAGGGTCTGTCGGGGGCACAAAAGGAGGAGATTTGGGCGCCGTGGAGTTTGGTAACAAGAGACTCATGCATTCGGATAGAGAGCACAGTGCGTCAGTTTGCATAAACATTCATCCGTGTTGCAGCGGTAGGAGGGAGGAGCTGCTGCGGGACTTGGCTCGGACAGCATCTATTGGACCTGCTCACTCGATATGCATATGTCGAGATGAACATGCATGTTAACCTCGTCCTTCCTCCAATGCATATTTAGGCTCAAAACAGGGCTGCCCAGCGAGCATTTCGTGAGAGAAAGGAGAAATATGTAAAGTCGCTCGAGGACAGGATCAAGGAACTGGAGGAGCTGAACCCAGGCAGAACAGACACCAAGCTGGCAGAGGAGAATATGAACCTGAAAGTTCTAGTGCAAAAGCTCGAGACAGAGAACTATTTCCTCAAGGAGCAGTCGTTCACGTTCGACTTCCCCATTAGCCAGCCCGGCTTATATAACGATGCCAAAGCCCAGCGAGTAGCTTCTGCTGCCCAGAATGTACGCACAAGCCAGGCAGGCGACCAGTCTGCACTGTTGAGTCCCGCACAATCGGTCAATGGCCAAGGCAAGGTCCTATACACTCCTGCTCAAAAGGCTCTCACAAGCTCCTCCGCTGGCACGCCGTGGACGCCGCCTTCTTCTGGTGGGGATAGTGTGCCCAATTCGCCGTTGAACCACGATCTCCCTACACCTGAACAGGACTCGATCTCCCAAGTGTCCTACTCGGATAATGCTGGAGTAGTCCCAAGGTTCCGTAATGGCACGCCCGAGGAGATGGCGCTTTTCTCGTCCTTGTTGGACGGATCAGGAAACACATATGGACAGCCCAGTAGAACGTCGGCCGCTGTCCCTCATCCGACCAGTGTCACAAGCATCCACAACAGCACCGGCATCCCGGTCTCTGCGGTCAGTCATTTCTCTGGCAACTCTAGTCATCTGACAACAAGCAGTCATCTTGGTGGCAATCTGCATTCGCATCTGGAGAGCTCGAGTCCCTCAAGCACCTTGGCGCTATTCTCGGACAACAGCCCTTCGCCCACGATAGAAGACTTGGTCAACACGCCGCTTTTCGAGACTACCAAGGACGGACAGGTCCATTTCACACCCCCAGTTGCATCCATGTCGATGCCCTCGCTGTCGTACGAACAGACGCAGGCCCTCTTCACCGACTTTCGCGACCCCTCCGATCCACGAGACTTTTTCTCGGGTTTTGACGATCCTGTGGAGTCCACATTCCCAGAAGATCCGATTGGAGGTCTGTTTAATGACCAGCTGTTTGATTACAGCAGCACGTTTACAAACGTCGGGGCTACTGGGGCCACGGTGCCCAAGGATCAGATCCATCACGACTGTGCTGGGGAAGTGCCGACGGCTGATGGGGTTCCAAAGAAAAGCCTGCCACCATTGGGCGAGAATGAGAAGGCGATCCCCTGTCCTCAGGCATGGGAGCACATTGCAAAGCACCCCAACTTTGACGACGCCGACATTGATGACTTGTGTGCAGAGCTCAAGGCCAAAGCCAAGTGCTCGGGACACGGACCCGTCATTGCACTTTCAGATGTAGACTTGTTGATGAACAAGTTGAATCAAGAGTAGCTGTGAGCAAAGCAAAAAACAAAAGCAAAGTTATAGCATTTTTTTTTGAATACATATCAGCCTTCATTCTTCTTTTCGTTCTCCTTCGACTGAGGCTTTCAAGTTCTTTCATGGTTCTATCAGCTCTCAGACTCTTCACTCTCCGATGGTTACCAGGGTCTGGATCCAATGCCGCATAGAGAGATCATAAGAACCTAAAGAGAGCACGATGAAATCAAGATTGTGGATACGGGAATGCGTCTTGGTGTGCGTGTTGATCAGTGCATGATTCCCGCACTGCTTCGAGGCCGTGAAAGGATTGACTCAATGAGGATAGGAAAGAAACGAACCCTGCCCAGGACCCCGATCGTCACCCAAATCCATCCACTGTGGATCGTCATCGTCCCATCGTGACCAACCAACCCGGGTGACTCCCTTGGCTTCTCTCCAAAACGCGACAAGCTTTGCGCTAGTTGAAAATTGGGACAGGGCTGCTTTGGCCATGCCAACACTCTATTGGAGGAGACGAATGTGCGTGTATGGATGTATGTGTGTGGATGTTCGGTTTGAACCGTTCCATGGATTCCTGCAACCACGTTGATGATGCTGGAAGCGGCGATGGTGTGCATCATGGCCGTACTGCTTTTTATAGCGCGCTTGTTCACTATCGTCTGCAACAATGTGTGGACAGATATGCCGCAATATCTGTAGTGACTGGATGATGATCCTCCGTTGAACAGTCTTCCCAGCAGTGGGTCCTAGTAAATCCTATTGCTCTGTGTAGATGTATTGTCTATTGGTGTGAGTGACTCGAGACAGAAAATGGCCAAAGGGAATAAAGGCAGCGCTGACGTGTGGAAGGGTCGAAAGAGTCGAAAAAGACACGCAGAGCGGCAGCAGATCGAGAGTGTCGCCCCCCGCAAGAGGGATGCATGGTATTCAATCTGGCAAAGTGAACCAGGGATGGTCCATACGCCTGCTGTCGCTCGCGGCTAGAGCAAGAGCAAGAGCAAGACCAAGACCAAGACCAAGACCAGGAGCGGGCTGGGCTCATATCATCCTCCCCCCTTTTTTTTCCTTCCCTTGTCCACTTGCAAATCGTTATCGTTACCCGGCGTAGAATACCTCCTATGTTTTTCTTTGCCGTGCAGCCGCGAGTCCAGATGACCTGCGATTTCTTTCTTCCTTCTGTTTCGGGCCTAAGCAGAGGCGATGACCTCAATGCAGGCCATGGCATGCGGGAGAGCGCAGGCCCAAAGAGGAGAGAGGGAGAGAGAGGGAAGGCCGATCAGACAGAGACAGATACAATTAGGCGCGGTGGAGTATGGTGGTGCTGTACCGTAGTGAGTGGAATGGTATAAATGGTAAGTCGGTCTCATCTGTCCATCTGCCCAGTGTATATTACATGTCTCTCTTTGCTTTCTTTGCTTCTTTGCTCTCCCCCCTTCACCCTTGGCTGGCCGCATCATCATCCCATTTGCTCATTCCGCTGTCCATGGCTCCCTGATCTGAATTGTGCATTCCTCGTCCTCACTCTCCTCCCTCTCCGTCTCCCTGCCATCGCAGGTTGATTACACAAGACGCGCATACCCAGAGCAAACAGCAGCATTTTTTCTTCTTTATTTATACTTTTGTTTGCCTTTCCTTCTCTTCTCCTCGTCGCGCTCCTGCAACTCCTCCTCCTCTTCCTACCGTCGACCTCTGAACGTCCCGCGCTTCCTCTGCGATCCTCGACCAACCGAGTCTCTCTTGGACGATGGCCACCAACGGCACCAACGGCACCACCGGCAAGGCGCATGAGGGTGGTAAGTTGGACTAAGCTCAAAAAATCCCCTTGCAGCAGCAACCTGCAACCAGTTACCCTGCAACTCCACACAAGCTTCAGAAGTGAACAGGAGCAACCTGCCTCTTGGGCAGCAGCACAGCCATCCATTCTCTTTTCCTTGTGCCACAAGGCTTAACTGCATCTACCAGTGCCCACTTGTTGCGTTCACCCGCCTCCTCACCCGCCTCATCACTTCATCCAGTTCTCTGCGCTAGGGGCTCTCTCGCGTAGCAACGTGGGCAGCGTGTGCTTTTGTCATGCATGCTATCTATGCAAGTCATACGCTTGTCAGCGTGAACGTGAGGGAGGGGGGCAGAGAGAGTTGAGAGAAAAATGGTGGGGTCGATGGTGTGGATGGACGTACCTTTTTGCACCTGTGCACATTCCCCTTGGACTATCTGTCTCAGGAAAATGAAACCCAGCGTCTGGGCATCAACCGCTCCCCTTTTTCCTGTTTTTTCATGTTGTGAATGCCGAGTGAGGGCAACGGACGAAAACGTCGACATCACCCTCAACGCCCCTGCGACCACCTTGCCGCCCTCTTGTCGCCCTGGCGCGCTGCTCCTGTTGAGACCACTGTGCTCTCGAAGGCTACATTGGACTTGCACATCGCTGCCTTGAGCCGTGTATTACTTTACTACCGCTCGCTCGCTCTCTGAAACACATCAATGGTGTATGCGCTGTGAAGGACACCCAGTGTGCCGTCTCCATCCTCATCCGTTCTTGTTTGCTCTCTCTTCTCCCTCCTTTGTGTATGTGTTGACCGCCTTGCAATGGATCGACAGGCAACATTCTCAGCGGCGAGAACCCTATCAAGTTCAACATGGACGACCCTCTGCCGCTCTTCATTGTCCAGGTAATGATTGTGGTCTCGCTCCAGTTGCCGCCTGCATGTCTCTTGGTGTGCCTGAGGATCAACTCACCGACTCTCTCATTCCTCACACGTGCTTCTTCCTGCTTATGATCGTGCGAATTGCAACACCTGTAGACGATCATCATTCTCTCGCTGTGCTACGTCATGAACATCCTCATGCATCGCATCCGCCAGCCAAGAGTCGTTTCGGAGGTGCTCTCTGGAATCATCCTTGGCCCGTCCATCATGGGCAAGATACCTGGATTCCAGGAGACCATCTTTCCAAAAGAGTCCATCAACTTTCTCAGTCTAGTCGCCAACCTCGGCCTGGTCCTCTTCCTTTTCTTGGTCGGCCTCGAGCTGGATCCAAAGCTCATTCTCAAGCGAGCCAAGCACGCGCTAGGAATATCGGTGGCTGGCCTGGTCATCCCATTTGCCTTCTCATGCGGCGTCGCCATGTTGCTCTACCACCAATTCGAGCAACCTACGGACCAACGCCCGTCTCCCCCGTTCGGCGAGTTCCTCTTGACCTGTGGTGTGGCCATGAGTTTAACGGTATGGCGTCAATGTTGCACAACGGAGCCCGAGCATGCAAAAAGTCTGTGCGCAACGATCTGACGCAAATTTATCTTTGCCCGTGCGTGGTGATATTTTAGGCCTTCCCTGTGCTGGCACGCATCCTGGCTGGTAAGATACAGGCTTTGTGGTCGCTATGCCATGGATATATTGATCTTGATTGCACTGTGCTAACGCCAGCCCACATCTTTGCCTGACCACAACCACAGAGATGCAGCTAATGAGCACAACGGTCGGATTCATCACGGTGTGTGCCGCAGCAGCAGGGGATATCGTGGCATGGATCTTGCTGGCGCTCCTGGTCAGTCTGATCAACGCTACCACGCCGATCATGCCTGTGTATGTGCTCCTGATGGCGCTCGGGTGGTGCATAGTGCTTGTTTATGCGGTGCGACCACTGCTTCTTTCGCTTGTGCGCCTGACACATTCGGTAAGAGAAGCTTGCCTTTATTGTGCAGTCCCTTTTCTTGCTAATGCACTCAACTCGTATTCTGACTCTCTCTCTCTCTCTCTCTCTCTCTCTCTCTCTCTCTCTCTCTCTCGTCCATCGATCACCCATTGTGCAGGAGGAGGAACCTTCGCAAAAGATGATCGCTATCACTCTGGTGATCGTCCTCACAAGCGCCTTCGTCACGAACACAATCGGCATCCACGCCATCTTTGGAGGCTTCCTCGTCGGTCTCTTGATTCCTCATGACTCTGGCTTTGCAGAGGGTCTGACTCGACGTATAGAGGACCTTGTCGGCGTTTATTTCCTGCCCATCGTAAGTGCTTGTCCTATTTTCACTCTCTCTGCCTTGCACACTCATCATGTTCATCATGCGTGGTCATGCTCACACCGCGCCACTTTCTCTGCGTATATATATCTAGTTCTTTGCTTGCTCTGGACTGAAGACGGAAGTTGGGTTGCTGAACAATGGCTTAACCTGGGGACTTGTGATCATGGTCACCCTCATCTCATTCTTTGGAAAGATGGTGGGATGCGCGACTGCCGCAAGAGCTAACGGCATGACATGGAGAGAGGCTGTTTCAATCGGTTTCCTGATGCAGTGCAAAGGTCTCGTCGAGTACATTATCCTCAACATTGGACACGACGCTGGCGTCATTAGCGACCGCGTTTTCGTTATCCTCATCACTATGTGCATCTTCCTGACTATGGTATCGACCCCATTCGTCAGCTACCTTTACCCGGTCTCATACCAAAAGGAGCTAGAGGTCAGGCGGGAAGCCGAGAGGAAGAAGAAGGCTCTGATGCCCAAGGGGCACAAGGACAACAAAAAGGAAGGAGGTCAACCCAAAGGGTTCTTGTCGCGGTTCGCCAACAAACTTCGACGAAGAAAGGCTACCACCACCATAAAGGATCAGGAAACTCTTCACAATGGACAGGACCACTATGAGGACCTCGATGGAGTGCACATTGACGGATCAGACCGTGATGCTGGTCATGATGAAGAGGAGGCAAAGGAAGAACAGGCCTGGAAAAAGAGGAACTCGATCATGTTCTGTCTGGACAAGACCCCGAACGCTCCTGGCGTTATGACGCTTTTGCAGCTCTTTTCAGGCACAGCGATCCACCGACATCCAAAGTCCATGAACCCTAGGAGCAATGGTGCGGCAAAACGAGATGAAAAGTCTGGGGAAGTCTCCGAGAACACGAACAAGGCGCATCATGGAGTCCTTCAACCCTCAATCGACATCTCTGACCCGGAGGGTAATCGTCGCCAAAAGCAAGGCAGCAAGGCACTTCTAGAGTACGAAGTTGGCTACTCCAAAATCTATGCCATTCGACTCTTGCACATCTCGGAGCGCACGTCTGCCGCGATGCTTACGGCGTCACGGTGTATGGATCGGCTCTACAAGGACACGGTCATGATGATGGTCATGGCCTTTGCCAAACTAAACTCGGTGCCTTTGAAGCCCCTGGTGGCGATCTCGACCGACACTGCTCAATCCACGGTGGCTCAGGACATTTTGGATAGAGCGGAGGATCTCAACGTGGGCTGGATCGTATACCCATGGAACTCATCGCATCTGGCTGATCTCCCGTCCTCCGTCTCTGGCCTCCCATCCGGCGGTGGTCACCTGCAGCCGGGTATTATGATGTCCATGGCCAACACCACGGCTACAGCGCACAGCACCATGTCCATACCAGGAACACCAGCAGGAACATCTGATCCAGCTCATGTCGCCACCTTGTTCGCTGCCCTACCTGATCCTACGCCCGAGCCTCCTCGACAATTCCCCTACAACATCTCGAGATACTTTGACCATGATGAGGCCCAAAAGATTGCAAGCGGTGGACATGTTGATCTATCTCAGAGTGGCCAAAGTCATCGAACAAGCATAGCATCCAACACCAAGGTGCTTTCAAAGTTGATTCCATCAAGCGCCTCGTCAAACATTGCCACTGCTGTTCTCGTCGACCGCGGGCTGGGTCTCTTTGGCGGTGTGGAGCACTTGGTTATTCCTCTTCTGGGCGGAGAGGACGATTACGAGGCACTGTGCCTCGCCTCTTGCCTTGCTCGAAACACACGGTGCTTCGTGACGATCCTTCGGATTGCGACAACCCAGAACAGCTCCCATCCATATCCATCTGCGCTTTCAGATGGGCAGCAGCGCACGTCCAATGTTCATACGCATTCGATGCCCGGTACCCCCGACATGCCCATGCATCGGCCAGTGGACGGCCCTATCGAGAGCGCCAAAGTCACCCGGCACAGTTCAAAGGTCTCGGAAGACAAAGCTGAGAGCAAGCTCCAGCCGAGCAAGAGGTCGACTGTAGATCTTGTTCCAAAGGACGATGAACCCTTATTCAAAAGGTTTTTTCCATGCAAACCGCCGTACCAGGGCGACTCGCAGAGCCATCGAGAGCAGATCCTACAGAAAAATATAAGCCTCGATCGGACAGGACTTGGGCACTATGCGCAGCGGAGTCACTCGTTCCTTGAGTCACATATGGAAGAGGATGAGGAGAAGGAGGAGGACGGCGACGATCTTGAGCTTGAGGAGGGCATTATGGTCCTTCGCTTCCAGGAACTAGCCGACGCCATTCTCTGGGCTCGCTCGTGCCTCACCGCTCAGGATTTGATGGTCATTGGATTCGACTCTCCTTTGAGCAGCCTCGCTTACTCGACTAGCCACAACGAGGCTCCCTCGAACCGACCCATGACTGTTGGCTTTTCTCGGGTCCCGTCCATGGAAGATGGACGAGTGGGCGGGGTTGAGAGCAAACTTTACTCTCCCTCGGCCAACTCTTCCCAGGTTACATCTCCTCCGTCGATTCTTGAGCGCCGGGGTGCCAATCTGTCCCCGCCGCATTCCGAGAGCCCCCATATACCGCCTGCAGTTTATCAGCGACTGCAGCCCCTGCAGAACGCCTCGCTCAATGCGTCAGTTATTTCGACAGCTTCAGCCGCTCCCACGCCGTTACCGCAGGCTGCTTTTGACGAAGAGAGGACAGGACGGTCACAAGCTGTGGGATCCACGCGTGCGGGTCGCTCTCTGAGTCGTAAGGCTCGCTCCCTTCGGTCGCTCTCCAGGGGACGAAAACCGGAAACTCCAGGAGCGGGCGCATCTTCGCCACACCACCTCCATCTTGGAGGACAAGCTTCCACAACGACTTGTCAGGTTATGCTTGGGCTTGCAGCGGACATGATGATGCAGTCCTGCGTAAGCTCCAGTCTATTGGTGGTGCGATCGCGCTGGTTCGCCGAAAGACAGCGTGGATCGAACGAGACGGGCGCGCCTTTCTCTGGCGTCGGTCAGTTCAAGCTGTATATGGCCCCGTCTGCGATCAGCCATCATCGCAGGCGGTCGAGTGAGCAGAGCTATCAGCGAATGCATGACCAAACGCGACAGTACCACTCGCAGCAACAACAGCATCATGCAAGGCAGCACTCCAAGCTCTCGGAGGAGCTGATCCGAGATCTCGACCGGGATGCAGATCCAGTGCCGAGGAACATAAACACATCCTCGGCAAGAGCGCGGGCACCCGACGTGACCTTTGTAGACATGTCCGGAGCCGGCCACACCAGAGCTCGAACTGATATGGAGACGCCTCGAATGTCGCGGGAATCTCTGTAGTAGTCTTTCTGTATATCTTGACACCATCTTATTTCTATTTCTATAATAAATATATATATCTTGGTCTTTCTCTTCAGTCACGATCTCAACACTGCGTCGCGTTTGGACCGAGAAGACAGAGTGAGGGTCGATGCGTGCTATACAGCTAACGGTGGACCAACTGGGTATCAATGACTGTGGAGAGGCCGAGTGTCGTTTTGAGGCTAAGGATTTGGTCGCGTTCTAGTTGAGTGGAGCTGATTTCTAGCCAACGCAAGGAGGATGTCAACTCGGGCATGAGCTGCATCACGCCGGCTCCAGTAAGGCCCCTGCACCACATAAGATTTAGATGGTAGAGGCGCTTCAGGACGGGTAAAAGTGTCGTCGTCAGTTCATGGTCCGGTAGGTCCCACCATCCAGAGAGTTCAAGCGTGCGAAGTGTAGGAGGTACGCATGTCAGATGGCTAGCTTTGAGTTGGATATCCCAGCCTGGTGGTATCTGGCGTCCCACATTGAGCCTGAGATCCTCTAGCACAGGACAGAATCTCAGCGATTGGATATTGAAGGTAGCGGCGACTGTTCCTTCCAGATCCAGGCGCCGAAGCCGAGGGAGTGCCCAATCCCAAGACAATGAGAACGACGTCTGCCCACCAAAGCTGGATAGGCTGCTTAGCTCACGCAGCGTGGCGCGAGACATGGAACAGGCTCCTCGCAGGGCGGGAATAAGGATCTCGTCTCGGCCTTGCAGGCTGACGGATAAAAGTCCTGCGTGAGGATGGGGGCCTGGATCGCTCAATGGTCGCACCTCGAGTGATCCTGCTGACATGATTGATGTGGGTGCGGGTGCAGGTGCAGGTGCAGGTACGGTTGCGGGCGAGGGCGAAAACATGTCTGGACTAAAGGCAGGCATCCGCAAGACCTGGAGATTGACCATTTTTGTGAGAATCCATGGATCGAAGGACGAGCCCGTTGTTGAGGCTCCCAAACGCATGAGCAAGACACGCAAGACACGGCAGTCCTGCGGAGGAAACTGGTCGAGATATTGGTCTGCGTCAGCCCATCCGCTTAGATCCAATACTCGCGGTTGTCCCATGGCAAGGACAAGGCATGAAAGGTCAGTTCGATCCGAGACTGCGTCCTTTCTGATCTTGAGCTCCTGCAGCGTGGTGTGGCGTTGACGGTGGGCGAGAATGAACTGCTCTGCGCCCGAGAGATCCGGACGGGCACTTCTTTTGTACAGTTCCAGGCGTGACAGGCTCGACAGCTGGTCCACGAACGGCGCGAGTGTTGACAGCCTGTGGATCGAGAAGCCCAGGGTGCGAATGTGCTGGGGTGAATGGCCAATCAGTCTCTGGTGGATTGAGTCGTGCAGCCGAACAGCCGAGAGCATGCGCGCCTGAGAAGCAGCCGAGTACGCTAGAGTCGCTGCTCCTGGGGACGCGACTGTTGATGGATCCACCAACGTTACACCATCCTGTACGAGCGGGGTGACAGTGGAGGTGTCCGGTAGCACGCCCACCACGTTGATGTTGTGGAGAAGTTTCTCTGAATGGTACGAGTACAGCGACAGATAGTCGATGGTGGGTTTCCGAGGAGGACTCTGATGATTGTTGGATGGGACCGGTGGGAATGCGCTCGGACACGCTAGGAGGAGCTGGAGGATCCTTGTCTGTCGCTGGCGTCGGTCGGGGTGAGAGATGAGGTGGAGCTCGACATACTCGAAGGGGTTGTGATACAGCACCTGTGCGGCGAGCCGGAAGAACCGTTTGTCTGTGAGCAGCAGGCTATGCAGCGAGGATGCGTCTGCGGCAGCACAGTGGATGATGGCCAGCACACATTCCTCGGGTAGCGAGTTCATGGAGACAGAGACCTTGGTCGAGACAATGGAATGAGGCTGTGTTCAATTAGGATGTGTTTCAATGTGGATGTGTTCAATGAGGATGTGTTCAATGAGAATGGTTAAGGACGATGGTCAAGGAGGAGGGTCAAGGAGGTTATGGCCAAGGAGGATGGAGCAGTGTCAAGGAGAGCGATGGCAGCAGGCACGTTGCTGCAGACACGCCGGTCATTAAAGACTGAAAAAGTATCGGCAGAGGCGTGTCAAATGCGTGGCAAAGCCTTCCGCAGTAGTTACGCATGGTGCAGAGGAGGTTAGGTCAAAGCACGCAGAGTTCATTGTTGAGAAGGGCTACCGGAAGTCTATTTATCTCGCTTGGCGAGGACCCGAACATACAGCATCTTGGTTCGCGTCTTTGCTATTGCCCTACACTCCTGCTACACAGGTCAGAGACGATCCAGGGCCGAGTGACAATAGTCGTTCCTGAGTCCTGCCGAAAAGTTGACGCTTCAGAGCCACGTAAAGAAAAGCGGATGCAGGTCCTTGATCATGCTAAGAATACTCTGGACAATAGACGACGTGGATAGGAGGGTTGAAGAAGTAGGGAGCAGGAGCTGGCGACGCAGTGCGAAGCAAAGAGCGTCGCCAGTGTCGCGTCGCCCTCGAAATACGCGCTCTCTCGGATATGTTGCACTGCAGCACACACGATGTGAAAACAGTGGCTCGGCTCATCAACTTGAAAAAAGTTTTTCATAAAAGCTGACCGCCCATCGCGATCTCTGGATCTGATCCTTCTCTCTTCCCTCCCCCACTCCTCCTGCCACCTCCCTTCAGATCTGCTCTGCTCGTCGTCTTGTCACAAAAGGTGCGTCTTTATGAAATGACTACTCAAAGGTTCCGCTTCCTGCACCCTCCCCACTTTTCTTCACCCTTTTCCTTGTTCATCTCGAACCACTTTTAAGTCAGAGCATCTGTTGCCTTTTCCTTCTCCTTCGGGAGGGGGGAATCTCAAGTTGGTCGTTTGCTCGTTACAAATGTGGAAAATTAAATTCCTACCGCCTGCTCTGCGACTTGTTTTAAGGCGCTTGCGAATGTTTGTAGGATAGCGTTTCATGAGAGTTGAAGATCTCGCCACCCCCCACTCTCCAAAGTTCGCTTTGGGGAAGTGGTTTTTTCCTCGGCGGATTTTCTTAGTGTTTGAAACAAATATTCCCTTTCAGATGGATCAACACTCTTTGTTCGTTTTGAATGATGGATGTTAATCGATTTGATTCTCTCTTCTCTTAGGTAAAGTTGCTTTCAGGAACACTGGATTGTGGGGTGCAAAGAGAAAAAAAAAGAATGTCAATCAATAGCAATAAATCCATTTGGAGCCTCAACCCGACTTTGTGTTCTCATATGTTGATCATCCTCAAAAAGATTAAAAAGAGACTGGAATTCAACCTCCCGGGACTCGACTGTGTCTTCGTATATGGATTCGCAGATCAGGATGTGTAAACATCGTTTTATAATTATATACATGGACGTGGACTTGTTTGGCCCGCACGGAAGAACGCTAGCTTCAACCCCAAGCAGCTGTTGTATGCATTGGCATTGGCATTGGCATGGGCGTCGACGTTGGCATTGGCGTCGGCGTTGGCAACACCATTTTTTGAGGCTCACTCAAGGATGTGTCCCCCAGCTCAATATCATGCCGCGTCTCCGTCAACGCAGCGTCTCGAGGATGAGAAAAAGGCTCTGATCCTTCGTATGACCGCCAGTAAAAGGCCATTTCGACAAGCATCATCACCGACACTGCCAACATGATGATACACCGCGCTCGGAACAGTCGAAACGCAGGAAGGAGCGTCTCATCGCGACTGGCCTCTCTGTAGCTGTAGTCGCACTCGATTCGATCGTAATAATCGATTCCTGGACGTCGTGTGTAGTAGTCCCGTCTTAAGCTGTACTTGCAGTCTCTCAAGGCTCCGGCGGGTCCATAGATCGTCAAGAATATCAGGATCAGTCGGTTAAAGATGCGCCAGCCACGCATCTGAGGCCCCGAAAAGGACCAGATGGCGAAAAAAGAGTAGAAGATGAAGTCCAAGACTTCTGCGGCCGTGATAAGGCTTAGCTTGTCTGGAAACTCGAGTCTGTCTGTGATATAAATCCCGATGATGAAGCTGCACAGCGATAAGCATAGAATGAGACTACGGAGTTGGTTGAGGGGGCGGATCATATCTGCAAAAGTAAGAAAAGAAAAAACAGTAGCGAGTCAAGACGCACAGGAGCGGAAGGGAAAAGTATGAAAAGAAGTGTTGAAGAGGAAGAGGACGAGGAGGAGGATGTAAGAGAAGGATGGAGAAGGAGGAAGAGAAGATGGAGTTTGAGTAAAAGAGAGTAAAAAGAGCGAACGGAAGCGAGTATGATCTGGGGATGTGAGAGGTGTGGGCTGTTGGATGCCTGTTGAATGGATGCTCCTCATAGAGTCGACTTTTGTTCCTGGAACCTAAAAAATCCGCACGAGAGGGCGAAGTGAGCTCTATTTTTTTTATTTTTTTTATTCAATCTACTTTTTTTTTTCAGGCGGTAGCATTGGGTGGATCTTCCAACACCATCGTTTTTTGAGATTCGCCCACAGATGATGTGCATCCCAGCTCGAGATCATTCCGCGTCTCCGCCTCCGCACTGACTTGTGCACGCTTCCTTCCTTCCTTCGACCACCCGTAACAGCACAGCTCGACAAAAATCAGCGCGCAGACCGTCGCCGTGATGATACACCGCGCTCTGAACAGCCGAAATACAGGGAGCATGATCTCCTCACTGGCCTTGGCATCATAGTTGTCGTGGATGCAATTTACATATCCAATAGTATGGAATCCTGGACTCTGCTCGCTGTAATCTCGTAATGAATAGTACCTGCATTCGTCTAGTGCCGTGGCGGGTCCATACGCCGTCATGAACGTAAAGATTAACCGAAGAAACATGCGCCAACCTCGAAACTGGGCCTCCACACTGGAATTGTAGACGAATTCTGCATATAGGAAGACAACGACGATATCTGTGGCCAGCATGATGATCAGAATGTCTGGGAAGTCGCGTCGCTCTCTGATGTAGAAGCCGATGCTTAAACTGGCTAGAGCCAAGCATATAATGAGAATACGGAGCCGATTGATGGAGCGGACCATATTTGCAATGTTGATGGACAGGGGAACGGAAGGATGACAGTGAGTATTTTGTGCTGGAGGATTTGGTCAGTTAATAAAGGGCGGGGTCTGCCTGGCTCGATCTGATTCCTGGGAAAAGAGCGTTGGATCGGAGGTTGCGGAGCAAAAGCGGGTGGTGGGCTGTAGCTTTTCTTGACAAAACACAATTGCTGCTCTCTGCTGCCAGCCTCAGTTCCCGGTAACTTTAATCCACACAAGAGCGTGTCATCTTTTTAAAGTGGTCTGTTCAGGGATTGCCGCAGATGGAGCGGTGAGGATGGTGTTACGGCCACTGCGGTTGCTGATAGATTGTATCACTTCAATGCGAACCTTCAATGGACTATCACATACTGCATCCCACAAGCAAATAAAACAAACCTATCCCACCATACCTTCGCACGCAGTTCACAAGATATCTCATGACTCCGTGATACCTTGTCTGTGGCATTCTCCTGGCTTCTTCTTCAGCTGCTGATCATGATATCGGATGGCAACACTGGTACGCGACTTCGTCCATGCGCTGTGCCCATATCCTCTTTCAGCCACGTATGTTCCCTGATTTTTTTCTTGCACAAGTCTTGCACATATCTGTAACACGCACCTATGCCCCACTAGCTACCCGTTCATGCATGATAAGACACTTGTTTGCTGACCTCCTCCCAGGTCCGTTCTCTTCTCAAACCCCTTTCCTTAATTCACACAGCTTTGACTATTTCAAAAATGCTGCCTCCCTCTTCTTAGTTCTGTTCAAGCGGCGTCGTTTCTTCATTCCTTCGCTACGCGCGCCATAGCTCCTTCTTATACCTCTGTTCTTTATCCATTGCTGCTGTGCATACAGTCTCTTTTCGTTACACAGGCCTTTTATGTGTGTTCCGCTGCGGTTGGTCATGTCCAAGATCTACCCACATCGTTCCTGTTTTACTTTTTTTGAAGGACACTGCTCTTTTCTTTTATTACCCACGTTCTCGTTTCTGCTCACTCGTAGTTTATTATGAACCGAGGCAGGACTAGGCAGCTCTGCCAGCTGAATGGACGGCAGCAGTGATGGCACCAGCGGAAATACCCGCAACACCCGCTTTTTTACCTCCAGCCGCGGCAACAAACCGCTCATTTTGCTCTACCCCATACTCTTCTTCCTCACTCCTTCTTGTTCTTCTTCTTGAAAATATACAAACGAGGAACACAAGTGATAGAAGGACGACACCTCCGAGGACGCCTCCAACAATAGCGCCGGTATTCTGCGAACCCATAGTTCTTTCAGCCTTTGATGCCGCTGGGGAGTTCCTGAGGGCAAGTGTAGGCAAACTGGGGAGGCAGTACCGATTTTTGAATTCGCTGTCGGACTAAAGAGATTAGATTAGCAGAAATCGACCGTGACACCGAGGGGATTGCGGTTTGGATCGGTTGAATTGATGGAGCTCTGTTATCCATTTCTGGAGCAGCCTCACTTGGATCATTGACTCATTGAACATCATCTCGATTTGCGAGCGGGTTGCTTTTGCTTGCATCTTTGCTTGCTCAGAAACTTACTGGAACTAAATGCGTCTGGCCAGTTAGGACGTCGTGACGCGGTGGTCAAATTCAGCGTTGTGCAAATGTGAGATTTGTGAGGTGAAAGAAAGGAGAGTGAGAACGCAACGCGGTTGAAGGGGAAGAGAAGCAGCGGTTGGGCATAGTGCAAAAAAGGGACAGGTGGAAGGTGAAAATAATACTCGCGATAAGGCGCATCACCATGCATGCCCTGGAGGGTTGACATGCATACCAGGGCAAGAACTCTATTGCAAAGACCGCGGAGACCACGATTCTTTCTGCGCTACAGTCACCACAAAAAACGCTGTCTAGATCTACAGCGGGACGCCATTTACGCGTGTATAGAACACTCTTTGCACTTTTACTCTTTCCTACATAATGGAAGCAGGCGTCGAGTTCTGGAAAAAGAAATCGCTCCTGCCCTTCTTCAGCCTCAAGACCCTCCGCCGATGATCTGTAGTGTGAAGGGATGGAGTGAGAGGACGAGTATTCGTCCCAGCAGCACCCAACGTCCTTACTACACAACAGAGTGAACCCTGTTACATCTCATCGTGCTCTTGGGTATCAAATAGTACAACAAAAAAAAAAAGATCGACTGTACAGCACAGTCTACAATCCGTTCGTGCTACAGAAGTGGGACGTGGTGGATTAGGCCAGCACCGCTTTTTGAGGCTCATTCAAAGACGTATTCGCCAGCTCGACATCATTCTTCGTCTCCTTTGCCGCTTCTGCCTCATCTTGTGGAAGTCCCTCTGCTTCGTCCGACCTGCCGTAAAGAAACATCTCGACAACTATCAGTACACACACCGTCAACGTGATGATATACCGCGCTCTGAACAGGCGAAATACAGGGAGGATGGACTTTTCGCCTTTCTCGGTACGAAGACGGGCTCTCTCTGAAGAGTCGCCGCACTGGATAAGTTCGTAAAAATCAATGCCTGGCTCTTGATGATAGTCCCGCCTCAACGTGTATTCACATTGTCTGAAAGCTTGGAGCGGACCAAAGACCGTCAAGAACGCCAAGACGACTCGGAGAAAGATACGCAGAGCCTTAGTCTGGGGCGTCCGCTTGGAACCATAAATGAACCTTGTGTAGAAGATGACGGTGAGTGCTTCTGAGATCAGCATGAGAGGCTGCTTGTCTGGGAACTCAAAGTTGGAGATGAGTATCATCCCGAGAATGAAGCTGATCAGAGCCAAGCATAGGATGAGAAGACGGAACCCTTTGATGGAGCGGGCCATATCGTTGTGTGTGGAGGTAGGGGTGGCGGAGGTTGTGGGGATGGAGAAGGATGAAGAGTCGAAGAGAGGAAAGCATATGCAGAGTCGCATGCAACGGGTGTGGGCTGTAGGTTTTTTTTCTTTCATGAACACAGCTGTAGTCGCTCCTGGGAACACAAACGCTATATTTATTTACAAGGGAAATGGGTGGTTTTTTTTGTGAACGTCTGGCTCATGCATCTGGCATTTCTATCTTTTGTTCAGAGTAGGAAACGTTCTGCACGTCCATTTCAATGGGCGCCGCCAGATCCATGTCCGGTTCGCGAGAAGCACGTTCCGTTCCCTCATATGACCACCAATAGCTGAACAGTTCGACCACCATCAGCAACGAGACAATCAATGCAACGATGCACAGCGCCCTGAGCAATTCGTACGTCGGGCGTAACGATTCACCCACCCCATACGTGTTGAGCGAGAGTCCTGGACATCGAATGTACTCGGAATTGTAAGCTCCTAGAGTCACGCTCCAGAGTTGCTCCACTCCAAACTTGCAGTCGTTCAGCGCCTTGGCAGGTACAAAGAGCGTAAAGATACTCATCGCTATCCGGAGACCGATGCCGAGAAGGCGATAGTGGTTGTCGTTTCTGGACTTGCGAATGGCCATGATGTACATGATGAAGGCCAGGGCGTCCGAGACGATGATGATAATCAGGTCAGAGTAGAGGTCCGTTCGACCTCGGAGTACGATCCCCAGAATCAAACTGGTCAGAGCCAAGCATATGATGAAAAGACGCAGCCAGTTGAGGCGGCTGAAACCCATTTCTGGATTGAGGATCAAATCTGGATAGAATGGGAGGAGAAAGACGGAAGGAAGAAGATGGAAAGAGTGAAAGAGGAAAATGCAAAGACGTTTAGTCTTCAGGGATGATGCAGGTGCTCATTTTGTTTACTCTTGTACCTGCTGGACAGATTTTGCAGAGGGAAGTGTGATAAGAACAAAGTCTTTATTTATTTTTTTTGCTATGGCGAATATGCAGGTAGGGTATCGGTATCGGTGAGCATCGGTGCAGGGGCAGCAGCCGATGTCATGTTATTATGATTGGCTTGGTGAGAGGATGTGGTCCCCATCCCGCTGTCAATGGGTGCCGCCAGCTCAACGTCCTGTGACCGCCGGCCCTCAGCCGACCGCATGTAAGCAATCATCTCCACCACCGCCAGCACGGCGAGCGTCAAAGTAACGATGCATCTCGCTCGGAGCAAGTGGAAATAGTAAAGCACACCGGTCCCCAGATCGGCATAATGGGTGTCGGTGGGGCAATGAATCTCCTCGGCAAAATTGACCCCTGGTCGATAGTCGTAGCGTCGTTCCACTGTGTACCAGCACCCATGCAGTACCTTGGCTGGTCCATAGAGAATCAAGACGATCATAATTAGCCGAAAGAACATGCGGCCCATCCGTCTGTGGACCTTCTTTTGGGAACTGTGGATGGTCCATAGATACACGATGATGGTGAGGCAGTCCATGACCAGGATGACTGTCAAGTCACGTCCAAGCTCTAGATGCTCCTGGAGCACCAGGCCTATGCCAAAGCTAGCCAGGGCGAAGCATATGATGAGAAGACGTAGTCCGTTGAGGCGGTTACGTGGGATGCATGCTAAGTACGCCGACATGTCTATGAAGGGACAGAGAAGGGGGAAGTTGACAAGGAATGGAGAAGTCCGAGGGGAGGTGGAAGGCGAGGGCCGTCTATTTTAGAGCATTCACAGCTGCTGCTCTCAACTCGCTGTATTTACAGTTTGAGCGCGAGAAAAGAAAAAAACTAATGGGAAGCGGCGACCACTGGCGACCACAGGCGTAGAGTTTGGTGTTACCGTCATCGTTCGTTGGTCAGCGGCGTCCCCCATCTCGATATCAATCGGTGCCGCCAACTCCTCATACGGAGGAGCTGATCCTTCGTCTGATCGCCAGTAGTTGTCTAGCTCGATCTCCATCAGCACCAAGACAGCCAACGCTACGATGCATCGTTTTCTGAACAGGTGAATAGTAAGAAGTAGTGATTCGCCGCGGTTGACAGTGGCAGCGTAGCTGCTTACCGTGCATTCCAGCTGCTCCAGCTAGTGGAATCCTCGAGCCCCGCTCTGATCAGATTCACCTAATCTTGGGCCGTCGCTGTAGTTTCGCTTGATCAAAATCTTGTACTCATTCAAAGCCCTTGCCGGTCCAAAGAGAGCCATGTTAATTATGACAAGACGTACAAGGATGCGGAAGGAACGGGTATGAACGTGCCTTTAAGTGAGGAAGGCGACCGTGAAGAGGACAACAGTTTTGAGAAAGGGAGAAGGGTGAGCGCCGCGATTCTTTCTCTCTCTCGCACCTTTGTTCTTGGCAGAGAACAGGGAATTGCTGTGAAACAAATAAAGTTGGGCTGTCCGGGCTGTTGCTGTGCTCGCTCTGTAGACAGAACTCATGAGCATGCCTCGCTCGACCTTACTGCGCGTTAAACACACCTGCGCAGACGTGCTTCGTAGCATACAGTCAATCAGATGCGCAGGTGCCTGAAGTTGGTTCGGAGGCCAAGACACGAAAAGGGCATTTCAAAAGTACTCCTTCCACGAGCACATCGCCTGGTCTTTTCTGGAGAAAAAACTTTCTCATGAATAAGGTACGCCGCAACGGCGCACAGCAAACTGCATGCTGGGGTTGCCAACTGTATTTTAGACGCGCTTTCAAGGTCGTTGCTCAGGTCGTGGAGATTGGAAATCCAAAGTCATCGAACGCTTCTTCCTCGTGTTCCTTCCCATCCATCATGGACACATAGCCATCCTCGCCATGAATGCTGCTAGAGCCATGCTCCTCAATCGAGTCCTCGTCTTCGTCCGGGCTCTCCTCTTCATACTCTAACGGCTGGCCGACTCTGAAGAAATCGCCACTGACTTGAATCCGCTCCATCTCCCGCTCAATGCCTTTCCGCGCTGTGACCACCTTCAATTCAGGTACCGTGTCTCTCGGCATCCCCTTGGCTGTGTCGGCTTCGTCATCCTCAGTTTCTTCAAGATCAAGGGTCGAATCCTCCTGGGTGTGACGACCCGCCGAAATGCCGACCCATCCAGCCTCAGGAGCATGCCTCGAATTGGCCCATCGACGCCACGCCATAAACGCCTCCTGAACGAGTCGTCGCCTCTTTGCTTTTAAATGTTGGACCAGCATGTAGTACATGTGCATTTCCTGTCCTTTCAGCAATGCCAATGATGGAGGTATCGTCACAGCCCTGGTCACAGCACGTTGTTGATGAACATTCTGAGCTGCAAGGAGGCCCGGAAAGATCAATTGCTGAAGCTGCGTGTGATCAAAAACACTTGCGTGCCATGGATCTTGTGAAACTTTGACCGCTGCCAGAGGTGATCCCTGTGTTGTCCCCTTGTGTGTTCTTGTCTGATCGGCCAGTGATAATGTAGACAACACTGTACGTGGGTCCGGAAACCACATGGGGGTGGTGTTGAAGTAGTACTCTGCCCACAGTGCTGTGAAACGACCGCCTGTTTGGACTTGCAAGACATTATCTTTCCATTGGGATGAACCATAGGATGGCGTGGCTTGCTTGCGTTCAGGATTGTAGTCCCCGTTCTTGAACCATCCCAAGTTCTCCTGGATCCAGTTCCAAATGGATAGCGTCCCCTGTCGTAAATTATCCTGGGCCCTCTCCTGTTCCGAGTTATACATAAAGTCACCAAAGGGTGAGAAGCCTCCGGCTGCTCGGGCCAGAACTACTAACAAGTAGTCGTTGTATTCGAATCGACTAGGATGCTGTTGAACAATATGATGGAGACAGGTCATGAAGAGCAGAAACACTGGCGAAGGGGATATCGGGACAGACGGTGCCGGAGAGTGCTTGGGCTGAGGAGGCGAGAGTGAGTGCTGAGGAGGGTATGAGACGGGCTGTGGAGGCGCTGTAGAATCGACAGGCATTTGCCTAGGTGCTGGTGGATAGCCCTTGTACGAGACTGGTGGTACTTCCATTGAAGGCTGGGGCTCGATGTGGTATGAAAATGGAGGAATGGGCTTGGCGTCGAGCCTAGGTTCTGGATCCGGGTAAATCTGCCGCCTCCATTTATGAGAGAGTGTCAGCGATTCCTTCGCGCCATTAGGGCTAGATCGGATCACAGGTGACGAGGACGATGACCTCCAGTTTTCTCGATACTCCTCTGTAGTCGACAAAGGTCCTTGTTTCTTTTGTGTCGGCAGGGGAGCTGTACGCGACTGAAATGGGTGTCCGCAAAATAGCCACTCCTTTTCGATTAGTACACGGAGGCCCCGTATGGTCCTGTAAAACGGGTCGAGTATAATCTGAGCCAAGCACACCAGTTGAGTCGTCCGATCCCAGCCATCCGTGCAATGCTATTACCGTCGATAGAAGAGAGATGTTAGCAGTGAACGACGATTTTCCAATGACCGATGGGAAGCAAACAATGCATATAATTCGTGGGGTTCACGTACCACTAAAACTGAAGACTGGGTATCTACCATTTTTGCAACAATGCCGTCCCGACCCGCTGCAGCCTTGAGAAGGTCGGAAACATGCGATAGCCAGCCCGTCGATTCGATCACAGTGTACCAGTTGGGCGAGTCTGCTTGGGTTGATATTGCCTTTAGAAGCGCTTGGTGCGAGGATGCGATGGCATGGATGTTGCCGAGGGAAAGGAACGATATCGAAGCGTTTGGATAGTGGTCTGAAAAAAAAAGATCACGAGATGAACAGTAAATGGACATTAGCATCTTTCGACTATACGCAGCGACGCGTTTGTGTGCCTGTCTGTTTGCTGAGCCGCTTACCTGGATTCTCACGTCCACCACCGACGTATCCGTTGGCAACCGCTGCTGTGTAGGCTCGAGCGTCCATAATGCACAGTTTTGGCGCAACTCTTGAACCACGCTTCACTTGCTGGGATTCCTTGATTGCTGTGCTCAGAACCGTCCGTATGTAGAGCTCATCCTGAAGACCCCTACAAACGTTCAACAGAAACGTTCAACAGAAACTGGTTCGTGAAACGTTCCATGGAGCTCAAACTCACTTCAAAGGGGGCTGAAAGGAATGACGGACGCACCTGGCTCCAAGAAACCCAACCATGGGCTGCGAGCTCCGCAAAAGCACCAGCCCAGATTCCGGTGATTTCCAACATATAACAGGGAACCGCTTGCTGGAGCGGAAACCTGCAAGCTGACTTAGACAGATATCTGTGTCCTCGTCCTGCTGCATCGATGATCCAGCTTGTAATGAGGCAGAGGTTGTACGTGGCAAGTGGGTGGGGCCAGGCGACGATGAAAGGCTACTTGTACCACTGGCCAGAAAGGACGACGGCATGATGAACCTTTCTGGATATGTCGGAGACAGCGAGAACCCTGCATTAATACGGGCCACGGACCTAAGGGTCCATCATTGTCAGCGTCATAGTGAGCAATCATGTTGATGGGTTTGTCAAGACTCAAGTACGCATCGGCAGGGTCCTTTGAACTGTAGCATACCAAAGAGATGGATCGAACCCGAGCCGCTCAAACTCGTGGAGAATGTCGTATCCGTCGGTCCATCCTAATCGCGCTCGCTGTCGGCTTTCAATTGCCGAGAGCCCTTCGATCCGGTCATTCTGGCCAGAGACGATGCGAACCAAAGGGACATTAAAGATGTCCTCCGCGGTCCATAGATTTCCTCTGGTATTGTGGCTGGATATTGTTGACTCGCGCTTCCGATCGAGGATTCTCTGGCCCATTTGATATGGAAAGCGCGTCCGTGTCTCTTCGTTAAAGACGAGTCGCCGGAGGATGGACACCACCTCAACGATCGCGGGCGGGCCGTAGGGAGGTTGAGAGATGATGTACTGCGGCGAGTCAAACTTGAGGGCAAGCGTGATCCGGTGCTCGAGTAGAGTTATTGACGCTATGGATCCAAGCGCAACCTGTAGCTGTATGGTTTCATGGAGGTCGGGGCCGGGCAGCAACGAGCATACACGAAAGTTTGTGATGACAAGGCGGCTGCTTGGAGTTGCCGGTGGGGTGTGGCACGCGGAGAGGCAGGCTGATGTTGTGTTTGGAGGCGTAGAGCGAGTAGGCTCGTGGTGGGGATGAGTATGATTCCGAGCATGTCCACCATGGCCAGCGCTATGGCCCTGTTGACTGTGGTGGCGAGAGTGGTGGTGGTGGTGGTGGTGCCTCGGCAGGTCTGTTGCGTCGTGCGGACTGATGCTGTTGAGCGTGTTTCCAGCAGCCGTCAGAAAGGAGGCGAATGCGCCCTGGCGCTGCTGAGCTGCGGGTTGCTTGACACTGCGGACGTGGCTGGAGGCGTATGGGTTGGCCGAGGACGAGGACGGCAGCTCGGGCAATGCAGTGCTCGACGCTGCTACTGCTGTGGTGTCCCACAGGGACTGTCCGAGTGCGCTGACGGGGACAAAGACCATGTCCTTGGCAAAGGAGGCCTGGACAGTCTCGCCAGGAAGGCACCATGCCGGGTGGCTCGCGGGATGCATGGGCGACATGAAATGGAGTGCAACGAGAACAGGGAATGACGGAGAGGATGGTGATTGGATGGCACGACAGGAGGGGGAATCTTAGGCGGATGCCAGCATGGACAGCACCATGGCAGAGCAGGCAGAAAGCAGAGAGGGACAGAGAGAGGAAAAGAGAAAAGAGACTTCGCACACAGCAGACTACTAGAGATACAAGAGAGCGAGACAGGGTCTCGTGGCATCATGGCGCGCCTGTGTGTGTGAGTGTGTCTTTGCCACCACTGACACACTGGCAGCGCCACAGACAGACAGACATATGGAGACAGACATGTAGACAGACTGACAGACAGAAAGACAGACAGAAAGACAGACAGCCAGATGTGCCTATGCTGACACGACATGGGCGGTTGAAAGGGCAGCCATACGGGCAGACGGGCACACGACAGACGGCATACGGGCAGACGCTCGGCAGATGGCCAGGTGGGGCAGTAAACACGACATGATGATGATGACGGGCAAGCGGAGGGTCCGTGTGCTGCTTGGGTCCCTGCTGCTCGGATCATGATCCATGATCCGCGCTCTCGCTGCTGTTTGCTGCTTCCACACGTCCCTTCTCGCTCCCTCACACTCCCTCTCCTTCACACACACACGCAACACCCCTCCCCCTCTTCCCTTCCACCTCCCCTTCTCGCGTCCCCCCTTCTCTCCGCCCCTTTTCGCACCCTCTGCAACAAAAGCGCATCCTCGTCGATAATCGACTCCCGTCCTGTCTCCTCCTCCAAAGCACATTAAAACACATTAAAAACAGACGCCCATCTCTCCTTCTCTTTTTGCTTCTCTTTATCTCTTTTCGTTTTTCTCTCACGCCTTCTCGTCCTCTTCTTCTTCTCCTCCTCTACTCACATCACACGCCCTCCTCTACCGCTCCAGACCCATCGTCATGAAGGTGCTTCTCAGTCTCTCGCTCGCGTCCACGATGGTGTCGTCCGTCCTGGCCGCCATGTCTGTCCAAGAGTTTGTCAACGACGCCAACATCCAGGCACTCGCCCCGCACCTGCTCCAGGAGATCAACACCCAGGGCATCGACGCCTTCAACCGCCCCGCTGAGCCTGCTCCCATCACCGCTATGCTCCAAATCCCACTGCTCGATGACCTGGTCAAGATCGTCTCGACCGAGATCTTCCAGACCGATCACGCAGACTGGTCCCAACTCGAGGAAGCCAAGGCCAAGGCCACGGAGCAACACGGGGACGATGCTGTCGCAGCCATCATCGACCTGACTGGACTGGACGCCGATAAGGCAGTCTTGATTTGCAACACAATCTTTGACGCTGTCAGCAACATCCCTGCCATCTCCAAGGAAGTCTATGCTGCCAAGAAAAAGGAGGCTGGAATGCAGAAGGACGCTGATTCTAGTGCTGATACAGATAACAAGGACACCAAGCCCACCGAAGAGAAAAAGGCCGACACGGGCTCCTCTCCTATCACATCGGCCATTTTGGACATTCTCGGCTTTGGTTTGATAAAGTCCTCGGACGGTGTCAGGACCATCAAGGGCATCGTCACACCTCGCGCTATCTGCGAGACCACCGACACGGCCTACCTCACCGGAGTCGACGATGTCGTGTACCATAGCAGTCTGACCCACGGTATCGCCGGTGGCGCTCTCCTCTCTGCCCCCGCAGACGCTGTCATCAAGTCGTTGGACATTCAAGGCATCGTCGCCTCCATCAGCAGGCTTGCCATTGAGCTGCAGATGAGCCAAAGTGTTGCTCGCCTTGCCGAAAAGTCCGTGACGGACCCTGCCGTTCGCACCATGGCGTATCTTGCCATTGCTGCAGACTCTCCCACCTCATCTTGGGCCCAGGTCGCGCGAGATATCAACCACCTCATGCAAGCCAACCGCCATGATGATATCCCAGAGTCTGTGCTTCGTGCGCTGACTGATCGAGCGGCACTGGAGCTAGTCACTGGAGAAGCACACAAGACTGGACCCCCTAGCCTCCTCTCAAACATCCCAATTGTCCGCAACATTGTTGCGTTCAGCTCTAGTGTCCTGAACTCCAACAACATTGGTGATAACCTCAAGTACGTGTTCTGCCCCGAGTCATCCCCAGCAACCGAGCCCTCCAAGGCCGAGGAGGTGGTGGATCAGGTCAAGAAGGGAGCCGAAAAGGCTGGTCAAAAGGTCCTCAAAGCCCCAGGCGAGGCGGCTAACAAGGCGAAGGACATCAAGGATGAGGCGGCTGAGGTTGGTGCCAAGGTGCAGGACAAAGTGGCGGAGGGAACCGAGGAGGTAAAGAAAGCTGCTGATGAAGCGGTTGACGAGGCCAAGAAGGCTGCAGACAAGGTTGAAGAGGTCAAGCAGGAGCTCTGAACCACACACCTCTACTGTAGCACCTTCTCTCCGTAATCGCGAACGTCGTTCTACTTTCTTTCATACAAAACTGCTTTTGCTCACTTCAAGCGCGTCTTCGAAACTGAGGTGTATATCAGGTGATTTTTTGGAGTGCTTTTCGTCGCTCGTTTTTTTTCCCTCTTGCTCAAACCGCATGCCTTCACTCAATCCACATTCACAACGGATTTTGATCACCACCGCCCACAAAGCCAACCGGCCCTTTCCACTCTCCACACACGCAACAAATGAGCAGGGTAAGTTGAAAACCGCCTGTCGCCCGCACAGAGACACAATTCTTTGGCATCGGTCTCTCGCCCAGCGCGTTAGCCACGCGAAAAGTATAATCATCGCGAGAACGCATTGAAAAAGAGAAAAACTTCACCAGGCATGTACTCTAACCAGCCCACTTCTTCGTTGAATTGCATCCACCACACAACAGGGCTATGACTCCGGTCCCCGTGCGAGGGCCAACAACTTTTTTGACGTGGGTGTTGTTGGAAGGTACACATCCATCATAGCTGTTAGCCACCCCTTTGCAGAAAAACTCGATGCGGGCATAGGAATCTAATCAGTCCTCTTTGATGTCACATAGGAGGACGGGAATCACAATGAAGGCAAACGTCAAGAAGGACGACGACGGTCTCGACAATATCGATGATTTCTGGCAGGACGACGACGCGGTGAGTGACGACAACTACCAGCACGAAGATGACTATGAGGAGACACTGCCTTCCCGAACACAGCTACAGCAGCCTCGACATTATGTGGAGCAGGAGCTGCCCGAAGAACTGTTGTCGACACCCACGTCTCGGCGAGCCAGGATAGTGCCCATGTCCAGGGGGGCTGGCTCCTCCAGCGCGGGAACAGTGAGAGGTACATTATGACGAAATCATGGCTCCTAAGACGCTGAGGGTGGCCCTTTGACATCGCCTCCTTCTGCCATACATGGCTCCTGACCCCGCTTCATCGCTCGGCGACTTTTTCAACTTGATAGGGTTGTCGATACCAGGAATCAGCGCATACGACAACCTGACCGAGGAATATCAGTCGCCATCCTTTCATGCAGTCAAAAAGCGACTCGTGTTCACCCACGACTCTTCAGACGTTGAGCCTGATCAGGAGGATATTGACTACAGGAGTCTGCACGCTCCACAGCAGAGGTCGCCCCAGCAAAGGAAGGGCGTCTCGGGCTCGCCAGCTTTGGACAGACTTCTTAACGCTACAACCGAGAAGAGTGTCATGAAAGCGAGGGCCGCGGCAGCTCCACCCATTATAGCAGTTGGAAGTAACAAACCACGAGCAGGAACAAATACAGCGAGCAGCAGACGTCCTATTCATCAAGGATCTTCTGCTACGATAAAGAACCGCAGATCTCTGGGCATTCCAAAGGCGTTTGATTTCGGAGGCGATGTCGGTCTCACGGATGAGGCCGACTACGGTAGCGACAATGAGAATGAGATCCCGTACCAAACTCCACCTCCGGCGACCAAGACAGCAGCAAAGACGATGACCAAGAATATGGCGCGGACACCTGCAGAATTCAAGCGAGTTTCCAAGATTGCAGCAGCCTTGCCAACACATGTGAATCCGGACGATAGGTATGGCTATGACGACCATTCATACCACGAGGCGGAGCCGCGGGACGAGGACGATGATCGACTTCGATTCTCGGACTCGGATGAGGATAGGGCTGGACAATACGCTGAGCAAGACGACGACGAGGAAGAAGATCAGGATGCGGATCTAAGCCGCCATCGTCGGGTAATGGAGCCTGTCCAACAGAAACGAGCTGCCAGCACGAAATCAGCACAGACGGCTAGCAGGCGCAAAATACCCGCGGATACCATCGCATCTTCCTCCGTTCATTTGCCCAAGAAGCAACCAGTGCCCAAGAAGAAAGTGGAAAAGACCAATTCTCGCAGAAAAGCCGCTGCTGTTACTGAGCAATCTGAGGATGACCAGGATGAGGGAGAGGTACCGTCCTCCCAATCGAGTATGAAGAAGACAGACAAGTCCAAAGGATCGACTGCAACAAAGACACATTCAAAGGTAACCGAGGCGAGGAGGCACTATGAGTCTGCACAGGAGTTGGTACTGGAGGAAGTCCCCGTTGTTCCAGAAGTTGCAACAGAGGAAACTGGAGGTAAAGTTCTCGAGAACCACCGCAGCTGCTCGATAAGGTCAATTGAATATTCCATGGGTTGTAGATGCTAATACCACCATGTCGATTACGTTCCTGTTCTACTAGTCCGAAGGAGTCATCGGACAAAGATAGCTCCGCTAGAGTTTTGGAAGAACGAGAGGGTGGTTCTTGGAAGAAATGACGACGCCTCAGTGTCCGTTCCTGTCATCAAAGGAATTTTGCGCGCAGCTCCTCAGGAGCCTCAGAACCTCTCGACCAAGAAACGTCGACGCGTCGGCACAAATGGATCATCGGGAGCCAAAAAACCTGCTTCTGCTCCCCGGACGCGAAGGGCGGCTCGTAAAACGAATCACGACGATGAGAGCGATGAATATGACGAGGATCTGGAGAAGGACCGGGCGGCATTGGAGCTGCAAGGTGCCAAGGAAGAGACGGACAGGCTGACTGCAGAAACTATTGACCATGGCACGAACAAGGTCATTCCACGAGGTGAGAGAAGCGCAAGAGCCTCAATTGATGATGATGAGATGCGATTTTGGTCGAGAATGCGAGTGGTAGTTGAGAATGATGGTCTTTCTCACTAATTCCATTTTTTTTACATCCGCCATGATCGATAGTTATTGCCGAGTCAGCGCATGCGGTACAGTTCAGAGATGTGGAGGGCGGCGAATACCAATTTCATCGGGGACTGGAGGATATCGACTCTGTGGTTTCTGGGACGATGAAAATCAAGCGAGGTGGCAAGAAGCCCTCCAAGAACGGCAGTCCGTGCTCAATGGTCTTTTACATCATCCGTGGCCTCGTTCGCGTCACGGTGCACGAGTCTGAGTTTGTGCTGTCGACTGGAGGGCGCTTCCTGGTGCCGCGGGGCAACCGATACAGCATTACGAATTTGTCGCGGAACGAGTGCCGTCTGTTCTTTGTCCAGTCCAAAGCTGGGATGACAGCTGCGGATTCAGGGATCACTTCGTGAGATAGGGATGAGGCTAGGATTTCAGTCTTGTGGGACCAATAATACAAAATGCATCTAACCCATAGCCGTCAAGGCATCTCCACATATGCTTTGACGTTTGACGCAGTAAAGCGCGACTATGGTGGCAAGTGCACCCTGATAATGTTTCGTAATGAAATACTCCTGGCTTTACCTAGACCTCCCCCATTTTCGCGTATACTAGGAGCGATGATCTCGTTTCAAATACCCAAAATTCACGTATTCTGACGAGCAGCTGCTTCTGGCTCTACACAGCACGGATTGCAACCATGTAAACAGCCCGAGAATTATTTGCATTGTACGGGAAAGAATGTTCCCGCAAAGACCATTTTTACCAATCTCCCATTTTCTTTGCCTGAAAGCAGGAGTGACCTTACCAGCTGTGAGTCTTCCACATACAAATAGCCGCATTGATTACTACACCCCCGCAGTCTCTTTTTCTCTCTTTTTTACCCTCAGCACTCGAATTCTCTCACACAGTCTGTCTTTACTTTCTTGTCACCGTATCTCTCAGCTATTCCAACATAGACATGGAAACGACGCAGTTGTTTCGCTTGTCAGGAACGGAGGACATCGTGGAACTCGCCATCCACCAGATCAATGAGCAAAATGTTGTCTTGTGGGATGATATCGAGGAAGCCTTCCCTAGGTTCAAACACATCATGAACGGTAGAGTAATGCTTAGCAAGTTGAGGGACTCTAGTCTGAATAGGTAACTAAAAAAAGTGCATATATGATATTAAGATAGACAGCGCTGAGGCTCGATGATACTCACACTAATCTGCTGACTCTATGCTCTAGAATCGAACCTCATTGTATCGAGCATGTCCCTGGGGTACCTTTGGAAATCATCTCCGTTTCAGGCGGTGACGTTCATGTCGAGTGTTCAGCGGCAACTCCAAGTCTAACTCCTGCTGACATTGCTAGCCTGGCTATAGCCTTGAGGACCTCTGATGACCATGCGCTTACCGAGCAGCGTCAGGAATTTCAGAGCGTCAACCACAAGTTGAATGAACTTCACGTTCAAGGCGCTACGACTCAACATATTGCCCAGGAGGTCTGGAAGTTGCAGAAGCAGATGAACGACCGTTTAATCCTGATCCAGAGCAAGACCGAAGCCATCCTGACCCAACAATTGGAAATAGCCGAGTATCCGATTCCACGTTTGTTTATTGTCTTGCCAGAAGACCCCGTCAAGTACGATCCTGCCAATTGGTTCAGAACCAAGTTCCGACTGCACTTCATTTGCGAGTGCGGACAACACACCGAGGCCAGCAACAGCAAGATAAAACATCACCTCCATCTGGCCAAACACGAAGGATATCTTGTCCGCGAGCCAACCGTGTTCTTCAAGAAATATGGGCCGTTCCTTTTGTTGATGCTCGAGTTGATCAAGTTTGGCACAGCTGTTGCTGGTCATGTCGTGCCTGCCCTGGCTACCCTTCAGGCTGTCGAGCTGGTTGACTCATTCAAACAGAGTGTCGAGCTGATCACGGCCAAGATCGACCTCTCGCTTGAATGTATCGACAAACAATTGACAAAAGTCCAGTCAGCGCTTCCAGAGGACTCTGTCAACAGCGACTCGCAAACGATTTTGACGTCGCAAGACCTGAACAACTACTTGAACAATGTCGAGGGTCTTGAGGGTGTCGAATTGCGCCAGTTGGGATCATTCTTGAAGACATCAGACGAGACCCTCCTTGGAAACCTCTACCGAATGACGACGTCAGATGGCCACGTCAAGTGGGTTTGCCGCGATCACTACCGAGCCAGCTATCAAGAGAAGCAAGTCGAAAAGCTCCGCGAGGTGGTCAAGCTGGCGCGAGGAGTATTTGATGAGCAGCAGGGAAGGATTACAATATCTTTAACGTCCAGCATTGAGGCAGTCGAGTTTTACAGTGCCGTCAGCAAAGCCAAAGGTGTCCTCGAGCTTGACATCTCCTTTACTTGGGAGTGTGAGAAGAGCGATCTTGATGCTTTTAACGCTGCACTCAAGAGTTCAAGAGTATCGATTGTTCGAGTACTTCTAGCTGATTATCGAACAAGCAGGTTATCACTATCGACATCCTCGCAGTATGGATCACTTTTTGGCATCCAACAGCTTCCACAGATGAGGCTACTCCATATTGTCCTTCCGCAAAATCTTGTCAAACTTCCCGGTTATACATCAAAACATCCCTCCCGTTATTGTAGAGTATCCGTCGACTGGACCCCCGTTTCAGTGAAATGCCAAGAACTTGCTGAGGCACTCAAGATCAACAATACTCTTACCAACTTGGACTTGAGAGACGACTCGATCGGAGACAACGGAGGACGGGCGCTGGCTGAGGCACTCAAGATCAACAAGACTCTGACCAACTTGAACTTGCAGAGCAACTCGATCGGAGACAACGGAGGACAGGCGCTGGCTGAGGCACTCAAGATCAACAAGACTCTGAGTCTTAAACTTGACTAGGAGCACGATCTGAAGCTGAGGAGCATGGGCGCTGGCGGAGGCATTCCTGATCAACAAACTAGCAGACTCTATTGACCTTGAATGGCAAATTGGCTCTAGGGTCCTATGAAGTATTTCTAACCCTAGGATATCGCCTAAGAATGTTGTGGTGTATTTACTATTGGAACCTGCAATACTCAACGCGAACGCGGGCGTGGAGTGGGTCTCGATGAAGTCACGATCTGGAGGACGCGAGAAACTAAATAGGAAGACTAAGAGCGCCTGTGAATCAACATGTACACCCATGTCATGAGGCGAAGGATGAAGTAAGTGCATATTGAAGGACATGGAGGCTTCGTGGCTATAGCTAAGAATGCATGCTGTGATTCCAAATCTGTGGTATCGCTAGTGTCCTTATCTGATGAGCAGCTGCTTGGGATGCTACACAGCACGAATTACCCTCATGTGAACAGTCCGAGAAATTCTCAGCAAATATTTTACTTGCTCGCTCACTAGCAAGCAAATCTTTACGGGCGCTTCCTCGCTAATATCACAGTGCTACAGAAAAGCTGGAGGGCTTCCGGGGCCAACAAAGAATATGGAAGATAGTGAAAGGTGAAAAATATTGTGGAATTTTGTGTGGAAAGAAGATCGTGAGAATAAGATGTCGTTCCAGAGAACCACACATTGGGTATTTATTACTTTTGGTCGTGGACCTGGGTAAACTATTAGTTAGCAACGATCACGAAGCTCAAGGGCGTAAGTGTTTACAGCTCTAGTGCTCATGGGCGTAGGCGCTCCATCTCTGATGGTGAGATGGTGCTAACTGGACCAAGGCCGATATGCAACAAAAGGGATTACTGTAGTGAGCGAGCAACAAATGCAAGCGCTCGGCTCACTGTAGCGAGCATGCTCGCTAGTTCAGGGCCGTGAGTGTGGAAGTGAACTAGAACGATGACTACGGAGCAGACTATAAGATGTTACAGAAGAATGTGCTGTAGGGATACTAGCGATGCGGCCAAATTCGGCATCACAGAATGCAGTTTCAGCTATCCCGACGAAAGCCCCCATGTCCTCCAATGTGTACTTTCTGCATCCTTCGCCTCATGATATGGGTGCACATGTTGATTCACAGGCCATAAGGCTTTCGCAAAACTTGAACAAGGCAGTATAAATAGCAGTTCACCGTGGCCCGGTATCATGCCTCACGTGGGCCTACAAGTTATAAGCGCGAACTTAGTGGTCCGTGCGTGCTCTCAGTTTTCCTATACGTTTCTGCGACCTGAATCTCCAGATCGTGACTTCATCAAGACTCATTCCACGCCCGCGTTCGCGTTGAGGTTTTTAGGTTCCAATATTAAACGCACCACATTACTCTAATGCGATATCCTTCAAGGTCAATGGAGTCTCCTAGTTTGTTGATCTGGAATGCCTCCGCCAGCGCCCATGCTCCTCAGTTTCAGATCGAGCTCCTAGTGAAGTCTAAGAGTCAGAGTCTTATTGATCTTGAGTGCCTCAGCCAACGCCTGTCCTCCGTTCTCTCCGATCGAGTTGTCATGCAAGTCCAAGTTGGTCAGAGTCTTGTTGATCTTGAGTGCCTCAGCCAGCGCCTGTCCTCCGTTGACTCCGATCGAGTTGTAATACAAGTTCAAGTTGGTCAGAGTCTTGTTGATCTTGAGTGCCTCAGCCAGCGCCTGTCCTCCGTTGTCTCCGATCGAGTTGCCTCCTAAGTCCAAGTTGGTCAGAGTCTTGTTGATCTTGAGTGCCTCAGCCAGCGCCTGTCCTCCGTTGACTCCGATCGAGTTGTAAAGCAAGTCCAAGTTGGTCAGAGTCTTGTTGATCTTGAGTGCCTCAGCCAGCGCCTGTCCTCCGTTGCCTTTGATCGAGTTGAATCCTAAGTCCAAGTTCGTCAGAGTCTTGTTGATCTTGAGTGCCTCAGCCAGCGCCTGTCCTCCGTTGTCTCCGATCGAGTTGTAATACAAGTTCAAGTTGGTCAGAGTCTTGTTGATCTTGAGTGCCTCAGCCAGCGCCTGTCCTCCGTTGTCTCCGATCGAGTTGCCTCCTAAGTCCAAGTTGGTCAGAGTCTTGTTGATCTTGAGTGCCTCAGCCAGCGCCTGTCCTCCGTTCTCTCCGATCGAGTTGTCATGCAAGTCCAAGTTGGTCAGAGTCTTGTTGATCTTGAGTGCCTCAGCCAGCGCCTGTCCTCCGTTGTCTCCGATCGAGTTGCTCTGCAAGTTCAAGTTGGTCAGAGTCTTGTTGATCTTGAGTGCCTCAGCCAGCGCCCGTCCTCCGTTGTCTCCGATCGAGTTGAATCTTAAGTCCAAGTTGGTCAGAGTCTTGTTGATCTTGAGTGCCTCAGCCAGCGCCTGTCCTCCGTTGTCTCCGATCGAGTTGCTCTGCAAGTTCAAGTTGGTCAGAGTCTTGTTGATCTTGAGTGCCTCAGCCAGCGCCCGTCCTCCGTTGTCTCCGATCGAGTCGTCTCTCAAGTCCAAGTTGGTAAGAGTATTGTTGATCTTGAGTGCCTCAGCAAGTTCTTGGCATTTCACTGAAACGGGGGTCCAGTCGACGGATACTCTACAATAACGGGAGGGATGTTTTGATGTATAACCGGGAAGTTTGACAAGATTTTGCGGAAGGACAATATGGAGTAGCCTCATCTGTGGAAGCTGTTGGATGCCAAAAAGTGATCCATACTGCGAGGATGTCGATAGTGATAACCTGCTTGTTCGATAATCAGCTAGAAGTACTCGAACAATCGATACTCTTGAACTCTTGAGTGCAGCGTTAAAAGCATCAAGATCGCTCTTCTCACACTCCCAAGTAAAGGAGATGTCAACCTCAAGGACACCCTTGGCTTTGCTGACGGCACTGTAAAACTCGGCCGCCTCAATGCTGGACGTTAAAGATATCGCAACCCTTCCCTGCTGCTCATCAAATACTCCTCGCGCCAGCTTGACCACCTCGCGGAGCTTTTCGACTTGCTTCTCTTGATAGCTGGCTCGGTAGTGATCGCGGCAAACCCACTTCACGTGGCCATCTGACGTCGTCATTCGGTAGAGGTTTCCAAGGAGGGTCTCGTCCGATGTCTTCAAGAATGATCCCAACTGGCGTAATTCGACACCCTCAAGACCCTCGACATTGTTCAAGTAGTTGTTCAGGTCTTGCGACGTCAAAATCGTTTGCGAGTCGCTGTTGACAGAGTCCTCTGGAAGCGCTGACTGGACTTTTGTCAATTGTTTGTCGATACATCCAAGCGAGAGGTCGATCTTGGCCGTGATCAGCTCGACACTCTGTTTGACAGAGTCAACCAGCTCGACAGCCTGAAGGGTAGCCAAGGCAGGCACGACATGACCAGCAACAGCTGTGCCAAACTTGATCAACTCGAGCATCAACAAAAGGAACGGCCCATATTTCTTGAAGAACACGGTTGGCTCGCGGACAAGATATCCTTCGTGTTTCGCCAAGTGGAGGTGATGTTTGATGTTGCTGTTGCTGGCTTCGGTGTGCTTTCCGCACTCGCAAATGAAGTGCAGTCGGAACTTGGTTCTGAACCAATTGGCAGGATCGTACTTGACGGGGTCTTCTGGCAAGACAATAAACAAACGTGGGATTGGATACTCGGCTATCTCCAATTGTTGGGTCAGGATGGCTTCGGTCTTGCTCTGGATCAGGATTAAACGGTCGTTCATCTGCTTCTGCAACTTCAAGACCTCCTGGGCAATCTGTTGTGTCGTAGCTCCTTGGATGTGTATTGCATCCAGCTTGTGGATAACTGTCTGGAATGCTTGGCGTTGCTCGGTAAGAGCATGGTCATCACAGGCCGTCGAAGCTACAGCAAGGCTAGAAACGGACTCGGAAAGCGCCGCCTGAGAACTTGCTTCAAATGCTTTAGCGCACGAACTCTGCTGTCGTTTGACGTGCAGCCCATCACCTAGAGCGCCAAGATGACAAAGAACCGCTTGAGCGCCCGTTCGGTTGTCGCTTGGAACATCGGATGGGGCATCGCATAAAGCATTGACTGGAGTGTTGACATGGACGGGATTTCTTGAAGAGATTGTGACCTCCAAAACTTCACCAGGGTGGTGCCTAATACAAGGAGGCTCGATTCTAGAGTAGCGCAGACATGGTCTTAGCAATTCATCGCGCTTCGTTGTCGTTTTTCGCATATACAACAGCTTGAGTAAGTACCTCTTCCTATTCGAATCCCTCAGCTTCGTGATCGCAACTCTGCCGTTCATAACATGTGTGACCCCAGGGAAGAACTCCTCAATATCCTCCCAGTAGATGATATTCTGTCCATCCAGATGGTCGACTGGGACTTCTACGATTTCCGCAGTTCCGAAAAGGCGAAACAGTTGCGTCTCCCCCATGGCGATGTTTGAATAGCTAGCGCAGTAATAAGAAAAAAAGAAGTGTTCAGGAGTGAAGAGAGTGTGCTGAAAGTTTAGAAAGGAGAAAATGGATGGCGAAGAGCTGGAAGGAAAATAAGCGCATCGGATCTGGACATCTGGTATGCACTCGGGCAAAAAACGGGAGTGACACGGACGGCGGAAATATTTGTTTGCAGCATGGAACTGTCGCGGGAAGGAAAAAGATGAGGTTCCACAGAAACTGACTTGATGAGTCCCTATTATTACAGAGATCCACTCGTATCAGATACGGGCATGGCAGCACGGGAAGCAACTATCGACGTACCTTTGCTAAGGCACTGGGCCTCATCGGAAAGTACATGTTTAAACAGTTTAAGGTTTGCCAACATGGCCTGACAGGAAAGAAGACCGCGGCAATTGAAGGCTATGGCCTTCGCTACATACTTGAGTTCTGTTATAGAGTAAAAAAAAAGGATATCGCGTTAGTTCCTTCTTGCTAACCTACTGCACGTCCATGCTCAATGTACTGTAAAGCACAGTGTGGGGATCAGGATCGGATAGGGAGAATTGGTCTTATAGTGGGCGCCCTCTTCGCCACGGTTTCACGAAGCGAGTCGTTGCCCACACTCAAGTTGTTCGTGACCAAAAATATTTGCCACAAGTGTACAGCCACTCAGGTGAGATTTTTTTTTGTTGGCTCTGCGCACGCACTTTACCCCACATTGTTCTTTCCTCCTTCTCTTCCCACACTCCATTTCACCTCTTCAGCTCCAGTCGAATTGACACTGCACCACAGTGACAGAAAAACATGCCTCCCCTTTCACATGCAGAGCCATGCTCCCACTTTACCTTGTCCTCCGCGCTCGACATTCCTGAAGTCCTCCACGCCATCGCCATCCTGCTCGACCCTGCAAGCCTGGTGGCCGCAACACAGGTGTCACGACTCTGGTACAGCTGCTGCTCTTCCGTACTCTGGGGATCCATCACTTGTCAGGATTGGGCACGTCCAGGATTCAGTCCTTGTCAACTCTATGCGCACGCAGCCTTGGTCCGCACTCTGGAGTGGTGCCACCCACAGCCAAGCACCTCCTCTGCAGTGGTGATGACAGGATTCACACCCGAATCCTTGGAGAGGTTCACGCAACCACCACCTCGCGAACTGCTCAAGAACCCCATGAGCCTAGCGCCTGATTCCCGGGCTAGACATGCCCATGCATCGTCGTCAACAGCACATCACGGCAATGATATGGATAGCCGTCGACACCATCATGACACACTGATTACTTTCACGACCTTCGAGAAACCTGCAGAAGAGCGGCTCTCGTTTACCTGTCTGAACAAGCTGGTTGGCCACTGCACCAATTTACAACGACTCTGTCTGCAAGGCGGTCAGGACGGCATCCATGGGGGCATGGTTTCTGCAGTGCACTCGCTGGCCTACTTGCAAGAGTTGGAACTATCAGCTCACAGGATTGTGATGGATGGGGAGGCAAGAACGCCCACGGTTCAGGACTGGATACGAGGCATGGATCAACTCAGAACATTGTCGGTCCGTGGTACAGCATTCTCGTTCGACAGGCGGATTGTCAGTGTGCCCAGACTGTCATCCATCCTTGTGACACCGCCGTCACCACCGCTTGTGCAACCGTTATTTCCAATTCGCCATCTTACGCTCGACACACCCGCACTCATGAACGAGGCTTGTCTGTCGCACTTGATCCAACAATTCCCGCTTCTGGAATCCCTGAACCTGCCGGGAGGACTGGCCTGGAACTGGTCCGACGCATTTATCACCCACTTGGCACGTTCATGCCCACGCCTCCATTCCTTCTCGATCAACTCGGCCTGTTTCCCCTCTGTTCCCGAGGATCGACTTGGCGCTTTGATCATTGGACTCTGCTCTGTGACCTCGGACGATGGCAATAGCGATGCATTTTCTGGATGCCGTCAGCGGTCGCTACGCAAGTTTGGAGCTCGGTCCTGTTTTGTGGGCGATTCCACCCTCTGGGCATTACAGCATCATTGCCCTGATCTGGAAGTGCTGGACATCTCCTTGACGAGAGGACAGGGGCTGTCCAAGGCCGGGCTGTATGAATACTTGATGCAAGCAAGGAATCTGCGACATTTGGAAGCTGAGGGGGTGTGGATTGTCTTGCAGGATGTCCATCAGGCTAATCTACCTCAGGGGCAAGGCGAGGAGGAAGGTGTGCAGATTAATCATGCGCATGGTCAAGACGAGCAGCATCAACAACAACAGTTAGAACAGCAACAGCAACCACAACACCAACAACAACAACAACAACAACAACAACAACAACAACAACAACAACAACAACAACAACAACCGCATCAGCAACAATCACTGCCACAGCAGCAAGTGGCACAGCCGTCCTGTCGTGAGTGGGCCAGTAGGCGCACTCTCAAGTATCTCAACATTGGGTTCACGAGCCCAGACCGCAGCACACGCCAATGCTGCCACATGTACAGTCTTTTGGCGACTCTCACGCAACTCGAGCATTTGCAGCTATCCTATACCTGTTTGAACGTGTCTGCCGACTCTGGATTCCACCAGTTAAAGTCCCTGACTCGACTTCGGGTGCTCAGCATTGAGACGTGCGGATACTCGTCTTTGTCGCGCGAGGATGTGGTGTGGATGGTCAAGGCGTGGCCCAAATTGGAGCGGATCTACGTGAACTTGCCCGGAGGGACCAAGGACAGACAGTTCCGAGCATGGCTGAAGGAGGTCGGCCGCGAAGATGTCGTCATCGCGAGCCAGCAGGCCATGATGTACTACTAGGGACGTAATAAAGACGAGGTCTCACACCTCAGTCATTCGTTTTGCTGCTGCGCCTTACACACGGTGTACACTGGTGGGGATCCTGTTGACATGCGCACCATCTCGCTCTCTGAATCGCTGTCATTCATCTCCATCCTCTCCATCCTCTCCATCCTCTCCATCCATTCTTCTCCCTTCTCGCCAGTCTTGATGACACGTCCCACCACAAACCCCATTCTCCTCCCCGAGATCCTGTCTAGCATCGCCCGCTACATCCCCCTCTTCGAACAAAGCACACACGACCCCTTCCACGCCTACACCAGTTACACGCCCGAGAACCTGCACCGATGCATCCTCGTCTCCCGCCTCTGGTACCAATGTTTCCTCCCGCATCTCTACCACTACTTTGTCGACTCGATCATGACCCAAGACCTCCTCCCACGCCCCATCCTCGCAAAACACCGCCCTCATTTCCGCCGCGCCATCCTCAACAACGTAGGCCGACAACTAGATAGCAACCTCTACAACCTCTTGGACCTCCCCACCAACCTCCTTGGCCTCTGTGTCTACAGCGTCGATGCCGACCCATCCTCACACTTGCACCTCCTGCGCACCGCTTGCGGCCCACGGTTGCGGGAACTGACCTGGTATGGACGCATGTTCAGCTCCACGCTAGACACTCCTTGGGATATCATTGGGACTTTTTCATCCCTCGAGGATCTCGTGCTCGTCCGATGGGATCTCTCCTCGACCCAATTGCGCACAGTCCTCCTCGGCTGCAGTTCAACCCTCCGATCGTTGAGAATGCACGCCATTTCTGGATACGGCCAGGACGTCTTTTTTGACAATCACCTCCACCCTCAGCAGCACCAGCAGCAGCAGCAGCAGCAGCCTCGCCTGGAACTCACAGCCCTTCGAGAACTGCACCTCATGCTCGACTGGCCCCAAAGCCGTGCAGTCGTCTACTTACCCAGGATCTGCCCCGCCCTCGAGGTCCTGAATCTGAACGTCGATCTCGAAGAATTCAATCTTGACGTGATGATCGATCTTTGTCAGAAGCATTGTCCACGGTTGCATTCGATCCTGTACCATGAGGGTTACTCCATGCGACACGAACATGGCTACTTTCCAGAACCAGAACTCTATGCCAACCTGTTCAAAAACAGCTCTCATCACTTGACGTCTGTTCTCATTCCGCTACCAAAGGGGTTGGATCCCTTGATGCTGGATGCACTACAGAGTCAGGCGAGGACTCTGGAACGGATCGAGTTACGCATCATGCGCGGAAGTAGCCTCCACATCGCCATGTTGGCGTTGCTTCTGGAAAAGACCACGGCTTTGAAGAGTCTTGTGTTGGACAAGGTCAATGTTCATGTTCAGGACCTGGACCTGCTATGTCGGCAGCCGTGGGCGTGTCGGGATCTGAAGACCATAGAGATACAAGGGTACAACACTGAGCCAGAGATGCTGCGTGGACTGAACCAAGTGCAGCCGCGGCTGAAGAGCGGGCACACAGACACCTTAGACACAACAGACACAGCAGACATGACAGACTCATCAGACACGTTTGTATACAGCGACAATGCGTATCGGATGTACGAGGCCGTTGGACAGGGCTGGTTCCTGCACCAGGGCCTGAATGAAAAGTCCTACATGAAGGCAGCGCAGAATCGAAAGATCAAGGAAAAGTTATTCAGGCACATGTACGCGAGTGGGCTGCATCAGGTCACTCAGGTCACCTTGAACTGGACCGACTTTTTCGCAGAGGAGCAGCCTCCTCTTGAAGCCACCGACAGCGATAGCGACAGTGAAGTCGACAGTGCAAGCTAATGAAGAATTAGTATATAACGAACTCATCAAGCCAGCAGTGTCATGGCCTTTTCGTGTGTCCATGGCCATGCAGCTGATCTGATCCGTGCAAAACCAAGACCAGCAATTAATTTGGCAGAGTGGGTCCGTGCGGCAGATCTCTGCGTAACAAACGTAACAAAGGAGCCGAGTATCCAGGCACCCACTCTGGTTGCAGTGTTGAATACTGCCAATGTACCATCCATCAGAAACCCTCCCCAGCAATCGCTCCAAGAATACATGCGAATAAAATGGTTTTATGCTGATTTACTGTTGCTGTTGTACACGACGTTGTCGCCGCTGTTCCTTGGTGATCCTGTCGGCCATAAGCATCAGCTGGGCGAAATCAAAATGAAAATACTTGCCCCAGTACCGGGTTCGCGACCATTCCAGCGCCGAAAAGCAGGGGCTCTGAATTCCGTGGAAAATTCGGCTGACAGCCCGAGGCGTATCCACGAGCCTCGCTGAAGAGTCGGACGTCTGCTGTTGCTGGAGTTGCCATTGCTGGGACAAGAACACTTTCAAGTCCACCTCCACAGCTGATCGCCATTTCCGTTGAAGGTTGGTCACAATCGCGTTCTCGTAGCTGTACAATTGCATGGACTTGTCCGCCAAACGCTTGCGATGGCTCGCCGCATCCTGGTGATCGTCCTGCTCCTCTCCGGCTGCATGTCCTCTGAACAGATCTTCCTCCGCGTGAAGCCCGCCGATACCTTCTCCAGAACACTTTGCAAAGTACTCTTGAATGCCTTGTCGTAGGACGATCTCTGCTTCAGTGACTTCGCCAGCACCATGGAAGGACGACCGACGAACTTTTGCCTTAGCTCTGGCTCGCATCTCAATGTATTCAGCATCAACATCTTCGTCGTATTCGCTGCTGTCAGCGTCCTCTTCGACCTCGTCATCCACCTCTTGAATCCTGGGCTTGAAGACCTCCTGTTGCTGCCAGGAGGCTGTTGCGACAGAGTGGAAGAGCTCATACACCCGATCGACCTTGGCCACTCCCACTCGCTCAACAGCACATAGCTTGCGATAGAGCCGATCCGTGAGGTCAACGATAAACGCGTCATGATCGTCCTCATACTTGTTGTCGTCGTGATCTCGCTCCAACTCAACCACATGCTCTGCGGGTGCATGCTCTCTGCTGTGACTAGGACTCATATCGACATCATTATCCGGACGGACATCCTGTTGTTGTCGCTGCCGAATGTCCACCATGCAGTCTGCGGCTTCCTTCAAAATCTCCACACACAGTCCTGGATCTGTCATCTCAAAGACGACCCACTTCTTGCGTTTCCAAAGCTGCAGCTCCTGTACCAATTCTGTGAAACTCAAGCCGCTCTGCTGACACAACGACATCGAGTCGCAGCAATACGCCATCGATAAGGTGGTTCCTGCAAGTCCCGTCTTGTTGCCTCTGCGCCCCTTGCCATACGACGAGCCGCCGCCTCCGCCAGAGTTGTATCCAGTCATCACTCCTTGAGCCATAATCGTCTCCATCAACGGGGTCTTCTCCACCAACTCTGCCAATGCCTCTGCAGTGTAAAGAAACTTGACGGTGCACTTTGCAGAGATCGATCCAAGGACCTTGATCGGTCGAGACTCATCGAGTTCGATATAACTCAGCAATGTTGCCAGAACCTCCTTTTTGATGTCAAACTCCTCCTCGATCAGCTCCTCCCGCACGACTACCAGTCTCTGATTCTGCGAATAGATCCCGCTCCCTGCGACCATGGTACTGCTCGAGTCGACTGGTGGTGGTGGAATGACCAAAATGCTGCTTGTGGATAGCACAATGTTCTGCTGCTTTGATCCATGTGAATTAGCCTTGGCTTTAACGCTGATGGATCGCTGGTCGTTCTGCTTCCGCTTTTTGGTGCCCGCTCGTTGCTTAGAGTCCTCGTGAGATGCGTCGTTCGCGTCCTGATCCTCCTCATCACTGTCAGTCGTGCCACGTCGCTTTTTACCTCCAGATTTGACGGCTCGCGTCGAAGAAGATACAGTAGAGTCCTTGAGGTCCCGCCTGGAAAACAATTTCTTGATCAGTCGCAAAAGGAACGCCCAGTCCATGCCATCAGCATACGCCAAACTTCTTAGCCGCAGATAATCATCCTGGTTCAAGAACATGTGGCAAAACGCCTTTTCGCCATCACGACCAGACCGCCCAATCTCCTGAATATAGTTCTCGAGAGACTTTGGCATGCAATAATGGATCACACTCCGGATATTGGATTTGTTGAGTCCGAGACCAAAAGCAATTGTGGCGACAAGGATCCTGATTCCGCCTGATGAACCCACCGCACTGGACCTCGATCCGATCTTTCCTGCAGCGCCTGATTTTTGGCCGCTTTCGTGCATGAACCGCTGCTGGATCCTTTGCCGATCCTGTGTCGACTTTCCGGCATGGTAACTCTCAGCGCTGAAGTTGCGGACTCTCAGGAACGCAGCCAGCGCATCGGCCTGGGCCTGCTTCATGACATAGATCAAGATAGAGTCCATCCCTGCGAATTTCGGTGACTGGAGCAAGTTCACAAGGGCCGGCTCTCGGTCTGCCTCCAGCGAGACCGTCATGGCCAGGTTCTCGCGAATGACTTGACCTGAAAGTACGCCCATCGTCCTGTCAATGTCCAGCATGGCACAGATCGAATCCTTGGTACCCTCTGTCGCTGTTCCAGTGAGACCGAGCACGCAAGGTGACTTGAGGTCGGTTTTGAGCACATGGTTCATGAGCAGATAGGCTGGTCGAAAGTTGTGTGACCACTCGGAAAGACAGTGAACTTCATCCACGCACAGGAACGGGATTCGTGGAATGCGCCTACTCCGAACAAGACTTAGGAACGATTGACTTTGCAGTTTTTCTGGTGAGATGAACAATATCTTGAGTGTGTTGGACGTCAGCTTTTCCATGAAATCCCTGAATTGTGCCGTCTATAGCATTCAAAAAGAAGAGCCGATCCAAAGTGCACGTTAGGCGCCAGTCTCGGAGGTGAGTCGCAGATGACATTCATCAATGCAAAGTATAGTGCTTACCGTTTGCTCGACACTGGTCCAACAAGCACCAGAAAGACCGGGTGGCAAGTGCTTGACTTGGTCATACATTAGAGATATCATGGGCGAGATCACCAGCGTCAGGCTCGGGATACCCAGCTTTGAAAATATGTAAGCTGGAAGCTGATAAGAAAGGGACTTTCCACTTCCTGAACACACGCAAAAAGAAAAAGAATGTGAGTAGAAGATTCGAATAACTCACCCTTGTCACCCACGTAGCGTGCTCAAGAAATCGTTGACGAACCTGTGGGAAGAACCAGCAATGATGACTCATAGCGCAAGATCCTCTTGATCGACTCTAGCTGACCATCTCTGAACGAGGGGTAGCCCCACACCTTCTTCAGGATATATTCCAGATTCACACGGAACTCTGTTGGATGATCGTTGTCGTTCGCATCGGGTCCATTCTGTAGCTCCAGTGACTTGACATATTCCTCTGGATCGTTCTCCTCCCCAAGTTGCGCTCGCAGGTACTTTCTTGAGATGGTCACCACGCACGGATCTGTAATGTCGTTCACGCTGCCATACCAAGGCATGTCATCGCCGTCCTCGTCCTCGACTTCCAGGCCACCGTCCTCAAGACTCATGAGCAATGTAGCGTCATCGAAATCCTTGTCGTACTCTGTTCTCCAACTATCTGCGTCAAAAGCTGTCCGCCCTGTTGTCATCGCCGCGGATTTGGAGCCACCGAAGCGTGATTTGCCACGGGCACCGCCCTTCCTGAACGCTCCTCGCTGAAGATTGTATGCAACAAAGTTCCCGTCGCTGCTGGGACCTCCGAATCTGCTTGGTGTCGACTTTTTTGACCCTGCTCGCCCTTGTCCCACACCGGGTATCCATCTATCGCTCTTGATGAGCGGCTTGTTAGAGTTGGCCCAGCCGATTCCCAAAGGCTTCTCGGCAGCGATTGGCTTCTTTGTGGTGGCGGGTGTATCCGCAGGCGCTTGAATTGGGGTATCGATAGAAACTGCCGTCAACTTTTCCACTGACGAGGAAGTCTGCTCAGCCATAGCTTGTGTGTCCATGTCCGTTGCTTCCTCATAGTCGTCGTGATCCTCAGTGGCCTCAATTTCAGCAGCCTTCATTGCCTTGGTTGTCCTGGTTGTCCTAGTTGTCTTGCGAGAGCGTACGGCTGCCTTTTTCAATTTCTCCGCTTCTGCCTTTTCGGAGGGAGCCACAACAACTATGCGTAGATGAACGTGATGGTTAGCGACTCGGGGTAATCGTGGCAATAATACCAAATGACTTTGAAAAAATCTCATAGCATGCATTGTCGACCACGAACCACTTACTTTTATGAAGACGCGTTGTCCTCTTTTGGGTATATTTCTTTTTTGGCGCGGCTCTCCTCGAAGGTCCAAATGGCGAGTCGTCTTCCCGTATCACTTCCTGATCTTCCCAGGCATCCCCCTCACCTGTTGCGCCATCTCCTCCTTCACCTCCGTCTCGTTCTCCATCCGCGTTTCTTGCAGCGACGCGTTCGAAAGTCTGATGTGTAGTATCGCCCTCATCACCGTGTGGAGGGTCGTCCGCCTGTTGCCGAGGTCCTGGTGCAAGATTGAATTCCCGTTCAAACTGCGCAGCCTCCTCTTGACTGGGCATGACGAACGACTGCCGTACCCCGCGTCGTCTGTTGTGTGAGTGAAACCCGGCTGGTATGACCCAAAAATCAGCCTCTGGAGTGACGCAGCCAGGAGAACGCTGTGAAAGAGGCAGTCTCTGAGAGCGACTAGGTGTAGCTGGAGACATTTGCTGTGAGTGAGTCAGTCTCTGCTGCCGACTGGGTGTAGCTGGGGACATTTGTGTCGATACCCGACGGGGTCGCGTAGGGGACATCAGTCCCATTGGTCCCAGAGACTCTTGTGATTGCGAAAACGCCTGCGCCTGTTGTTGCGAAAGCCCTTGTGATGGCGAAAGCTCTTGTGTTTGCGATGGATTATCATCATCCTCCCACTGCGGAGGGGCTACTGGACGAGGGACGCGTTTGGGACGCATGCTGTTCATGCCTCCAAAGAAGGGCGAGGTCCTTGAGCGCGAAGGCGACATGAAGGGGCTGCGGACGAAATGAGAGGATGTCCTGTTTGATGTTGGAGTGCGCTGTAACCGGGACTGGGAGGAACTAGTTTCTACCAGGAATGGATTGTCTGAATGCGTGGCAAAAGGCCGTGAAGACTCCTGCGACGGCAGCCCCTCAGCAAACATTCCTTCTGCGCCCTCGGCTTGCTCGCTGACTGTAAAGAGTGATGATGGCGAAGGATGCGGAGACTTCCGACGCCCTGATCTAGAAGGCGACATCAGGAGCATCCTGGTGCGCTGTGACTTTGGCGTCAAGGACGAGAGGAACTGATGACGGTCGTCTCCACTCTTTGATTTTCTGCTGGGAGACATGAGTCCTGTACTGTTGACAATCTTGTGTGGAGATACAAACTCTTGTTTCCTTGTGGGAGTCCTTGGCAGCTCCGGTAGATAAGATGTCCGTGATTGTTTCGTGGGGGTCCTGAGCAGTTCCTTGTGTTTCGCACTCTCGGGTTGACTGACATAGGCGTCCCTGTCGACGGACTTGGAAGCCTCGGATGTCCGACGTGGCTCCTGCGACGCCTTGGCGTCCAGAGCCTTTTTCAGCTTTCCATAGGCTCTGTACTTTTTGACTACAGTTGAGAGTGAACATGGTGAATCGATGTCAGATTTTGTAAATGGACCCCCAAGTTGTCTTTGTCAATGAGGTCAGGCAGACTTACTCATGACTTCATCCCGAGCGATATCGTCTTGGGTCGCGGCACGGCTGTGTGTCTCCTTGAAGCTTGCCTCCCATGCCTTGAGCTCCTTCCGAGCTAGTTTCAGATCCTCAATGCTTGCATTCTGATGGCCAGATGTGGCCTCTGACCGCCTACTCCTGGAGCTACGGACCTTTTGTGAAGCATGGTCAAGGCTCTGAAGACGCTGATCAGCGTGCCTCGAGGAGCTGGGCGACAGCAGCAACGAGGATGATGCGACCGCGTTGGGGCGTCTTTTCGGTGTTGTAGTCAAAGGCTGGCCGTGATGGTGCTGTAGGTCGATATCCTGCAAAGGTACGTCGCCATACTCGACAGCCTGTGGGATCGCAGCATGACTCTGGGTTGGAGGGACGAACTTGTGGGTGCTCAGAAACGGATTGTTGTCATCGTCGTCCTGCAGTCTGCGAGGAGGAGTGGTCTGGCGAGAGCGCGATCTGGCTGTGCGTGTTGAGGGCGATGAGCGGACGAGGAAGGGGTTGTCGTCAAGGAAGGGGTTAGGCTCGACCGCTGGCTGTCGGTGCGCGTGTGCTTGCATTCCGCGCCCTATGGAGGGTGAGGCTGTGGCATGGCCATGGGTTGGAGCTGAGTCGTCGTCGTGATCCATAGCTCGATTATGCGTCCATGGACAAGGGGTGCAGAGCGAGGCTGTGCTAGGGAGGGGATGAGGTACAGAGGATGGTAGCTTGACAAAGGACAAAAAGGGCAAAAAGGACAAAAAGGACAGGACAAAGGACAACAGGACAACAGGACAAAGGGAGTGAAGAGAGAAACACAAAACACACACGCCAGGACGCGCTTTGTGTTGGCGATTTGGCGAGGCACGCAAAAAAAAAGCCACGCCTCAGTTCATTAATGGCACTTGCGCTGTCACACCATTTGCTCATGGGGAGCCTGTCGCAGCAAGCTCCTCGGATCACTCCTTCGCGGTTTATTGCGCAGGCACGAGTAGAAGAAAAAAAAACAGCCATGCCAGTAAGGCTCTGTTTGATACGACGCGGCCGTCACTGTGTCTTGCGCCGGTGGACCCGCGAGGTGGCTGCATTGGCCCCCCAGAACAGCCCCAGTCGAAGGCACCGCAGCTTCTCCTGCTCCAGCCACTCCACCACCTGGTGCTTCCAGTACACCGCCGGGGGGTGGTGCATCAGCGTGGTCGTCGGCGTCATGTGCTGGACCACGCGGATGGGCACGGTGGACGACGACACCACCTGCGAGACAGACTCTGACAGCAACGTGGGAAGTGTGAGAGGCAGGCCTGAGGATGATGACGACAACGACGGTGTTGACGCTGGAGTGACGGGCAGGTGGACGTCTCCTATCCTCAGACCAGAGCTCGGCCCCGTCCCTGAGAGTGTTTCAATCGACTGCGGGTCAATGGAGCGATCCGCCAGCGGTTGAAGACTCACGTGCTGGTTGCTCACCGTGGGCAAGGAGGAGTCTGTCGACGTGGCCGATGTGGTTGAAGGGGTTGAGAGAGCTGAGGGGGTTGAGGTGGTTGAGGCCATGCTCTGGGCCATCCTGCGGTGATGTGGTAGAATCAAGGGTGATGGCATCATCAACCCGGGGCCTATTGCCACTCTGGTTGAGGCTGTCGTCTCGGAATGGCTGTCTACGGCCGCGCTCGCGGTCACTGCCCTCTCTCTCCTGTCTGTCTCTGGTCGCATCGCCAGATCGGTATATGACGCTGTCTGAGCGCCCATCTCCAGTGCTGGAGGATCCACAATCTTGCTCGACACTCCTCCTGTCTGGCGCAAGTCCTGTCCGTTCGTCAGCGGCACCTCTGATCCATCGCTATTTTGGCTCTCCACAATCCTCTGAGCACATGAATCCGAGTCCCCTTCTTGAGCCAGTACTCCCCGGTCCACCAGTGCTGGTAATGTATGCGATACCACTTTCTGACTGGTAGCAAAGATAGATCCCGAGACTGTGCGTTGGTAGGTGAATTTCCACAGCACGGCATCGTTCGCAATAAGACTGGGGCAAAATAAAAAGTGCGGCGTTAGATGATTTTTCTGGCTCGTACATTTTCCACATTCGAGTGAGAACGCTGGTCTATCGCACATACTTGTAGAAGCGTCTGCTCACCAGCATGGCTCGCCCCAAATCTTTGCAACGGCCCGCCAAGAGGTAGAATACCAGTCGCCACACATCATCCACCAGATCGATGCTTCCTGCTGCCGAGTGTCCACTATTATGCTGCTGTACATGAGAGTTGGAAGCCATACCCTGCCGCAGTTGCTGATGAAGATCCTGCTTGTTCTGCCACAGCAGTTGATTGGCATACTCTTGATGCTGTTGTTGCCGTTGCTGTTGTCTATAGAGTAGCTGTCGTTGTTGCTGCTGTTGCTGCTGATGCTTCTGTTGAATATATGCCTCCTGATGCTGTCTCTGAGTTATGCCATCCTCCGTGCCCGTGCCCATGCTCTTCACGGACACGGGAACTGTTGCGAGAGTGTCTGAGTCTGCAACAAAACAGTTTGTGAGGTGTGAAGTAGTGTTGTGGACGATCGTCTTTTCGTCAAAATGGACGTCCGCAGGCCTGGGCGATGTATATACAGAGACCGCTGTTGGCATGGTGGTTGGTAAGACGGGAGAAGGGGGTGATAGAGCTGAGTGGAGCTAACGTGAAAAAGTAAGCAGACAGGGAAGAAAAGGCAGACTACAGACAGTGACCCAAAAAAAAAGAACGAAAACAAAATTGTGTTGTGCGCTTTGTCCCTTCGATGATGCAAGGGGAAGTTTGTATTTAGAAAGAGGAATGGCGCTTGGATAGGGGGAAGAGGTGGAGGGCAGAAAAATCCGAGCGCTATGTGTACAAGCTACAATGTGTGTGCGTGTGTGTGTGTGTTATGGAAGCTGGTGCAGTGCAGTGCAGATGATTGTGTGGATGAGGAAAAAAAAAGGATTTGCCTGGCAAAGAGTATTTATGATGGGGTGACAGGTGGGGAGTGAACAGCAATAGGCGTGAAAGGGGGTTGTGAGTACAGACTACGAGAAACAAGAAAAGCAAAAGGGGGTGTGGCACATGTAGGGAAAGAGAAAGAAAAGGCTCGAGGACCAGCGTCTGCCGAGTGTTGAGAGCAATGATATGATCCTGCAGAGATGCAGCTGCATATGGCTGAGGATGACGACTGGCGCGACTTGTGCAAAGGGGGTTGTATGCAAATGACGATAGAGGACAGACCACGAAGCGAAGACACGAGAGAGACAGAGAGAGAAGGGTGAGAGTGAGGGTGAGAGAGTGGGGAGTGCTGGGAGTGGGAGATGGAGATCTGGAGACGAGAGAAGGGCGATAGAGATAGAGAGAGAAGGACTAAGGACTAGTCGAGGCAAAGCAAAAGAAAGGAGTGGACAGGTGGAAGAAGAAAAAAAAAAAAAGTGAGCTGAGACAGCGACGGATAGATCCTATCCTGTTGTAACGAGCAGCGAGCGGGGAAGGGGCGATGCGGGGCCACAAGCAACAGAAACAGAGGCGCGGCTAGAGATAGGTCGATTGTGTATTCCTCGGAGGTTGGCCCGTTCACAGCGCAGCTGACTGGGCGGACACACCGTGTTAGCCCGCGTCCAAGCCAACTCCCTCTGCTGGGCCATGGGTCATCGAGCAAGGGCAAGGACAGGACATCAAGAAAATGGAACATTGCGACCTCGCCCAGCCTGGACTCACCTGCAATTAGACAACAACAAATCCATCGAGCTTGGCTTCGGAGCAAAAACCACTTTCACGGAGGTATCTGCAATGTGGTGCACACATGCAACATGCATACACACGCACACAGAGGCATACCACATATACACACTCACCACACAGACATACGCACATACACATAACACCCCCTTTGTCCAGATGGGATCCCGCCTGTTCGCCTGTTCTCAGCATCATCCACTTACGCAAAAAACAGCACGGCCCTTTCCCGCCCCTCCCCCATTCCTCAAACGTGTCTGCGCGCTGCACCCTTCATGACAACCACAGCAGATGAGTGTGTGCTTTTGTACAGGAGTTTTTATTTCTTTTAACCTTGGTCGAATCAAAACTCAATTGCCCCACGTCGTACACACCACACTCGTTCTCTCTCGCCTCTCTCCTGTCAGTCACGTTCTTCACTCTCCTCCCTGCCTTTTGCTCTCTCTCTCTCTCTCTCTCTCTCTCTCTCTCTCTCTACTGCGCCCTGCTGCGTCCTGCGTGCGCGCCTCCTACTGCCTAGTGTCAGAGTTCACTGTAAACAGTCGGGGCGCAATCGACATGGACATCAGCTCCTGGACCAGCAGCTTCATCGAGTACGGGATGTGGATCTGCGAGATCTGCGTCGTGTTCTTGCAGGAGCGGCACTCAAAACTGTTCTTTGACAGCGAAGCGATCGCCATCAATCCACAGAGATCGCACACATGCACACGGTATGCATCCGAGGCATCAAAGAGACGCTCCTTGAGGAACTGGGCGACACCGTGAGAGATCATGCTGTGATGATCCATCCATCCCATGCAAGAAATAGTAACGTGTTAGATCAATCATCTTTCTTCCTTCAAACGAAGCCTTAACAGATCATCCAAAAACAAAGAACACGTACCAATCACGCTCCATCTCTCCGAAACGCAGACCTCCGTCACGACTCCTTCCCTCGACAGGCTGTCGCGTCAAGATCTGGACAGGGCCACGCGCACGCGAATGGATCTTGTCGTCGACCATATGCTTCAATCGCTGGTAGTATGTGGGTCCCAGGAACACCTGAGCTGCCAGCTTGCGTCCTGTGTGTCCGTTGTACATGACCTCCAATCCACGCTGCTGGTAGTTGTGCTTCTTCAATGCCTCCGAAATGGCCTCCACTGTCACGTCCGTGAAGGGTGTCGCATCACCCTCCGATCCCTCCAAGGTCGAAACCTTGGACAGCAGACACTCAACCAAATGTCCGATCGTCATACGAGAGGGAATGGCGTGAGGGTTGATGATAATGTCGGGCGTGATACCTTCAGAGGTGAAGGGCATGTCCTCCTGTCTGTATGTGATACCAATGGTTCCTTTTTGTCCGTGACGAGAAGCAAATTTGTCTCCCATCTGAGGCACACGCGTGGATCTGACTCGGACCTTGACAAACTTGACTCCCTCATGGTTGGTCGTCAGCATGACCTGGTCAACGATACCCGTCTCGGTCGACTTGAGTGGTGTCGAGGCATCCAGCTTCGTGTGTGATCCTGTGCGCTGACCCATCTCGGTCGAGTCCTCTGGAATGGGCTTGGTCTTTCCGATGATAATGTCGTCTCCAGAAACACGGGTACCGGGGGCGATCAGACCATCGTCATCCAGCTTCTCGTAGGTACCATGGCGCAACCTGAGGACGTGCTCCCTCGTGGGCTTCTCAAACTCCTCCATTGTCGTCAGTCCAATCTTCTTTTCCTGGTCCATGTATGTGCGGAAGTATAAACTGCGGAAAAGACCGCGATCGATCGAGGACTGGTTCATAATCACAGAATCTTCCTGGTTGTATCCAGAATAACAGAGAATGGCAACGACGGCGTTCTGACCGGCAGGCAGTTCTCGGAATCGGAGGTACTCCATCGATCGGGTGGTGGCAAGAGGCTTCTGAGGGTAGTAAAGAATGTTGGCGAGGGTGTCCATGCGCACTTGGTAGTTGGTGACATAGATACCCATGGCTTGTTTACCCATGGCAGACTGATAGGTATTACGAGGCGACTATTGAAGACAGAGAGACAGAGGGACAGCGAGAAGACAACTGTTAGGATGACCCAATTAAAGATGAAAAGGCAGACACCACCACCACCATCATCATCATGAAAACACGCAACAAAGAAAGACTTGCCTGGTTGTGATCGGGGAAGGGGATAATACTGGCGCAGATACCGAGAATCATACTGGGATGAATCTCACAATGGGTCCATGTGTGAAGCGAGTACGACGATGTTCCCTTGAGTCTTCCAGAGGCATCTCGGGGCCGCTGGACATGGTCCATCTGTCTTGATTGTGCCAGATCCTCGGGAGTCATACAAATCAGGATGGTCTCCTCCTCCTCGGCATCAACAAACTCCACGATACCGTTCCTCAAAAGATCGTTCCATCCCCAAGGCTCCATTGTCTTTCCCTCCTCATTAATATATGCGGGTGCTGAGAGCTCGTCAACGTGTTCCTTGCGCAACAACAGCTTCTGATCCTCGACGACGAACAGTGGTCGCAAACAACGTCCAGCATCCGTGTACATTCTCAGTTCCTTCTCCCTGATGTCCTTCACGATCGAGACCTCGGGGTTGATATCCAGATTACGTCTCAAGCGCTTGAGAGTGTTGACGAGACTGCTGGGATCACGATGGACACCAGCCCAGACACCGTTGACAAAGACCTTGGTGGCGTCCAGAATGTTGTTGGCGGTCAACTCTTCCAAGTTCTCCATTCCCCACTCCTCCAAGAACTCGATGATGGGTGCTGAGGGCGAGCCAACCGAGATGGCTGTCATAAGCGACAAGTTCTTGACCAGACCACAAGCCTGACCTTCGGGCGTCTCGGCTGGACAAACCATACCCCAATGCGTGTTGTGAAGCTGACGAGGCTTGGCGATCTTTCCGTCACGTCCAATGGGTGTGTTGCAGCGACGCAAATGCGAAAGTGTGGAGGCGAAAGTGTATCTGTTCAACACCTGAGAGACACCAGCTCTTGACTGCATGGCCTTCATCTGCTCTCCCCAGTTTCCGGTAGCCAATGAATACTTGAGTCCGTTCGTGATAGTGTTGGATTTGACAGCGACAGAGAGAACAAAGTCCTTGTTGGAATCAATGCACTAGAGACAGAGGAATAGGAGGGGTAAAAAGAAAATAATATCAGAATGCATGATCAAGCGGTGCAAGGTCACGGTCGATGAGAAAGGATTCGAGGTAGTACCTTGCGAAGATATTTGCTGACATCCTTGGTCAGTTTGGTAAAGAGCATCTTGAACAGTCCTCCCAGCAGAGGTCCGGCCAGATCCATTCGCTTCTTTCCGTAATGATCACGATCGTCGACATCGCGACGCTGGAGAGCAGCCATCAGCAGACGGTGGATCATGTATCCAAAGAAGTAGGCCTTCCTGGTCTGGTTATGGGACTGGGTTCCAACGTGAGGCAAAAACTCCTTTTGCAGAATCTCGGTGGCGTACTTGGTACGCTTTTCTTTGGTCACTCCGACAGTCGTTCCACGCTTGCCGATATAATCCAGAGCAACCTCTTTGTCCTGGATCACGAAAGCCTGCTCAATACAGGGCTTGAGCATCTCCAGCATTTGATAATCGTTTCTGTCGTAGCAAATGTGCTCCAAAACATCGCGATCAGCGACAAGACCCAGGGCGCGGAAGACAACCACCACGGGAATGCCGTCGCGGATATAGGGGAGGGTGGCCTCGATGGTTTGGCCAGTTCCTGCACGCTCAGCAGAGCGTGCGAGAAGCTTGACCCAGACGGGAGAAGCATTCTTTGATCCGCGCTCCATGGAACTCCTGATCTCGGCTGTGTAAGAGTACTTGTTTCCTGCTGGCTTGTTGAAGACGTAAACTGTGTTGGTCGCCATACGCTCCTGTGCAATCAAGACCTTTTCCGATCCGTTGATGACAAAGTATCCACCCTAGATGATTGAAGACGAAAAAAAAACGATGGGCTGTTAGGCTTGGACTCGCTGCAGCTTCAACCGTGCCAGTCGCTTGATTATAACAAGTGATGCTTTACCTGATCATACTGGCACTCGTTCATCTTTTGCAACTCCGAGTCATCCAGTCCGGTCAACATGCAGTAGGTGGACTTGAGCATGATTGGCACCATTCCGATAAAGATCTTGTTCATGTCGCCACTGTCCTCGCTGCCTTCATCCTCCATGAACATCTCGTGGGGGTTTGTCTTTCCCTTATTTTTCTCGTGATGGGGGTCAGCCACCTTGACGGTCTTGCGCATGTCGACATACAGCGGCGCAGCATAACTGCCGAGTCATGGGATCAAGAGACGTTAGATCGAGAACTAGAGTCATATTCATCCATGGTCAATGTGCTTTCCGAGCAAAACGCAAGGAAGCCCGAATCCCTTACGTTAAACTACGAAGACGAGCCTCGTGAGGGTACATGGGCTGGGTCGAACCATCCGACTCGGTCATACTAGGACGAGACAGGTAGATCTGGCCAAAGTTGATTTCATATCGTTTCTAGATTGTACACAACACAACAGTCATCGCAGTGTCAGTCTTTTGCAGGTTATCAGACGAGTTGTCTATCAAGTCCAAAGAGAGCACTGCTTACGGTGACATCGCCGTCCGCGCCAGAGTGCTGACTTGAGGTCTGAAGGATCATGTTAGAGTTCTCGTCGACCAGCTCCTGCATCGTGTTCTGAATGAACTCATCAAACGAGTCGAGCTGCTGTCGGACCAAACCCTTATCCTCAAAGAAGCTGGAGATGACGGACCAGCAATCTTCCTGTGTGATGGCCTCGTCCTCTTCCTCGTCCATGTAGTAGTGCTCTAAGCAGAGGACCAAGCGAATAATAAAAACACGAGGCAATCAGCATACAGCTGATCAGACGGACAAGCTCTCAAGTCTGCCTCGCAACAAGGGACCATAACGTGTACCTTGGTCTTCCATGATGGGAGTATGCGAGTTGACGGGTGGTTGACAGGGGGTGATCCGAAGGATGAAGCGCGCTCAGTTCCAGGCGGGAGTAGGATGATGACCTGAGGGTAGGTTGCCGTGGGGGAGTTTATGTTTGCTTGCTGAGCTGATCGCGCAGTTCGAAACAGTGACTGGGTGATTGGGTGGATGTTGTTGCGCGGATGTCGTTCTTTGGTCCCTGGGGATGCAGTCGACGGGAGCACAGGGGGGATCAAGGAGCACGGGCGAAGACAAGGAAGGACAGACACCAGACGACACGACAGCGAGCAATCAATCGACGAATGATGGTTGAATGAACAAAGTAGCAGGGAAAAAGAAAACACTCTCGAGGCACTTTCAAATACGCAGAGGGGGACCCTTTAAATCCACGCACACATACACATACACATATGTCACTGGGTTGCGTCAAAAGTGCATCTGCTGCAACGATGGGTTTGCCAGTGCAAGAGAAATGACACGTGAAATGGGTCCACCCTCGATCACCAATGTGAGTGGCCCGCATGGCGCTTGTCCCCCTCGGCGTGTCTCCAGTCCAGAGTCCTCACTCTTCTCCACACCTTTTGTCTTTGTCTCTGTTTCTTTTCTTTCTCCTCCTCACTCCTCCCTCTCCACTCTCCGTCCTCTCTCCTCCTCTCCCTCCTCCTCGTCCTCCTCCTCGTCGCAGCATCAACAGCCCCATTCACCTCATAGACAATGAACGTTGCCTCCTTCAGGTCCGGCCAGAATGTCGCCAGGTACACAAACAGACCTCGAATCGACTCCCACGCGCCATCCTTCTCATTCCTAGAGTGACACCATCGCAGTGGACACGCCACTAAAACTAGTCTTTTGCACACACACACACGCACGTAGACTCCTGACCACGCTGTCGCGTCCCCAGCTTTTCGCTCAGGTCCGACCACGCGTCGTCAAATACTCGACCTCGACTCCCTCCGAAAAGACCTTCCAAAACCAGTCCAAGATCCCTCGCCTGCCCATCCCATCCTTGGCCGAGACCGCTGCTCGCTACAAAAAGAGTCTCCTCCCGATCCTCAACGCGTCCGAGCTCGCACGCGCAGAGAAGGCCGTCGATGAGTTTATCAAGCCCGGTGGCCTGGGTGAGACGCTCCAGAGCCGTTTGCACGAGATGGACAGGACCGAGAAGAACTCGTGGCTCGAGACTATCTGGCTCAACAAGGGATACCTCGAGTGGCGCGAGCCCTCCATGATCAACGTCAACTGGTGGGCCCAGTTCAAGGATTCGCCCCACTTCAACCTGGAACATGCGCCCGCCCGCGGCGTTGTTTCCGACGTTCAGATCCAGCGTGCGGCCAACTACGCAAGCTCGCTGTTGACCTTCAACGACCTTGTTAACAGCCAGACTCTCCCTGCAGAATACCAGCGATCCACTCCCCTCTGCATGAACCAGTACAAGAACCAGTTTGGGGCTTACCGTGTCGCCGAGCTTCCTCGCGACAGGATCGTAACCACTTGGCCCACGACCGCCAACTATATTACCGTCATGATGAGAGATCAGATCTTCAAGGTCCCTGTCACTGGTCCCAATGGCGAGCGCGTCTCGATCAAGGCCATCGAGCAGCAGCTGAGGAATGTGGTCGAGGCTGTGAACAACACCCCCGAGCACGAGAAGCAGGCAGCCGTAGGTGTGTTGACCTCGGAGAACAGAGACACTTGGGCCAAGGCTAGACAGACTCTCTTGGGACTGTCTCCATTGAACCACGCCTCGCTGGCGTCCATCGACAACTCGCTCTTCATGATATGCCTGGATGACTACAGCTCGGACCGGGACATTGACGTTTCCCATCACAACATCTTCCACGCCGGAAATGCACACAACCGCTGGTTCGACAAGGCGATGCAGTTCATCTTTGAAAGCAACGGACGCGCTGGCATCAATGGAGAACATACGCCTGCAGATGCCGTCATCCCAGGACGCATCTTGGATGAGCTGGTCAAGAAGTAAGTCAACTGGAATAGCTGGGTGGCAAGCGAAAGGCCCTGTTTTTATACTTCTCAGATACTAATAACGCTGTCTGTCTTTCAACTACCGATCCGCTAGTGAGAAGACCGCAGAGCCAAAGGAGCCCTCGCATGTCCTGCTTGGATCCATCGAGGCCATCAAGTTTGTCGTTAATGACGAGGTCAAGGAGACAATCAAGCAAGCGGAGGTCAACGCCAAGAAGATGATTGACAACGTTGACAGCTGCCTCATCCACTTTAACGAGTACGGCTCCAACTGGCTCAAGAGTGGTATGTAGACACCCATTTCGCGCAGGATAAGGAAAGGCACTTTCCATCACCCTGAACCCCACTATAACCGTTAACACCTTTGCTTCTTCCTCTCGACTGTAGTCAAGTGTTCTCCCGATGCCTATGTCCAGATGGTTCTTCAGCTGGCTTACTACCGCCATTACGGCACCTGCACCCCTACCTACGAATCTGCCTCGACCCGCATCTTTTTGGGTGGTCGCACAGAGACTGTCCGATCGTGCTCTGTGGACAGCATTGCCTTTGTTAAGGGCTTTGAGAGCAAGCACGCCGATGTAAGCATGTGTACCAATGGAAAGTTTTTGTATTGTATCCAAGGACACCGTCATGAGTTTCCTAAAACTCACCCCAGACCTCATTTTGCGCAATATACGACAGACCATAGAGAAGCAGCGCTTGTTGCAAAAGGCCATCGCAACGCATCTCGAGTACATGATGGCAGCATCTGCAGGAAAGGGCGTTGACCGTCACCTTCTCGGACTTCGATCCATGATGCAGACCCCTGAGGAGCAGAAGCAGGCATTGATCTTCCAGGACCCTTCGTACATTCAGTCCATGTACTTTAAACTGTCGTCATCCAACATGTCGCCTGGAGACAACTTCTGGGGGGGCTTTGGACCCGTCGTTCCTGAGGGATATGGTATCAATTATGCCATTGGAAAGGAGAATATCAAGTTCAGCATCTCTAGTTTGAGGAACTGCAAGGAGACGGATTCCAGACAGTTCAGGGAGACGATTCTGGGCGCTTTGAGGGACATGAAGAAGACTTTGGCATAGAGCGGCTTCTGTCCTCTACCTAGAACTGCCTATAAAACACGTTTTTTCTATTATTATTATTTTTTATCAGCAAGTCCATGGAGTGGAGGAAAAAGTGCAAAACGTATGTTGCAAGGCATAGCATCAATGGCCAGTGTTTTATTTCCAAAAGTCTTTTAGCAGTGGTTCTTGCAGAAGGTGTAGAGCGTGCTGCATCCGTAAATGCATCTTGGGCCGCTTGTACCAGTCGTGCCAGAGTTGCAGCGATCGACACACTCCTGCTGCTCCAGCGAGCATTTCTCTCTGCAGGTAGGAACTGCCGCCATCACAATGCTCATGAGCATGGCGAACATCAACACGGTGATAAGGCTTCGGATGGAGGACATGGCTTATATTTTGTTCTATCAGAAAGAGCGGATTATGGTTGCAGACACGGAAATGTCAGAGGAAGGTTGCGAGTGCTCTGGAAAACGAGGTCCGAAGGCGAGAGGACGTGATCACTTACTTGGTGAGATATTCGAGAGTGGAAAGACAAGGATGAGGTGATATGGCGAGGGGAGGCAACTTGGCCCTGCATTATATAGTGGCCACCAGGAATGTGTCAATTGTCACTCCCCGCTGCAATTGACTCGGGCGGGAGATCATATTCGCAAACAATCCTTTCTGAACATGGTTGCACCTATGCTCTCATGAACAAGTAGAACATAAAAACACCGATTGTCTGTTTTGTACGACGTAGAAGCACCATGGGAACAATTATGCAAAACAGAAGGTCGATTGCGATCCAGATCCAGCTTTTTCTCCTCGTTTTTTTTATTCTCTCTCCCCCGAGTCAACAGAGACTCGGTCGGGCGTAAAGAAAAGACTGCGCGAGGCCCATGGTGGACCAATCCTGCTCAAGATCCCACGTTTTGGCTGCACCCAAATCGATCGGCCGCCACGTTTTGCTCACAGGGATAGTTGCGCGCGCCTATTTTTTTTCTAACCTTACGCCGAACTGCCCAGTGGGCAAGGATGTCTTGTTGGCTAAGCAGGGCGAACCTGCCAGGTCCTGTGCTCTTGAGATCCTCTGAGCACCCTCTCCTTGCATCGGGGGAGGCACCGCAAATCCCTTTTCTGCCGACTTCAATAATGCGAGACGAAGCATATATTTTTTACGCGAGGGCTAGGGCTAGGACTACGGCTATGGCTGGCTATGGCTTTTGTCCATACGCAAGATACACCCTCGAGAACGTATGGTACTGATCCATCTCTGCCCACACCTGAGCCATCATCTCCTCCCACTCCTCGCTCGTCGTCATCTCCGCCCCACACACCGCAATATCCTGCCCGCTCGCCACAGCATTCTCCAACTGCGCCTGCAACACCACCGGCTTCATGGCCTCCATCTCGGCCTTCAACACATCCCGCCACAACACGCCAATCTTGCCTCCCCAAGGTCCAATCGGGATCTCGACCATCATCATCCGGACGTTCTCACACCCGACATCCTTGAGTACTTGATCCAACCTCTGCGGCAACAGCACATCCACATTCCGATTCTGGGCCGTTTCGTTCAACATTGCCAAGACGGATCTTGAGACCGGTCCAGGGCGCGACCAGATCGGATCCACCTCCGAGAGCTGAAGCCATCCTTGACCGCCTGGGATCACACACCGAAACAGATCTTGCACCACCCCAGGCCAGGCGTCCTGAGTGAGTCCAAGCAACAGGTTCCGCTGGTGGACAAGCAAGTAGGCATCGGAGGCGAACGGGATCTCGGGTGAGAGCAGATTGCCCATTGAGAAATGAGCGTTTTTGGGGTGGATCGCAGAAGGATACATGGGTGAGATGTCGAACCCGTAAAAGTCAAGGTCCTCGTGTTCTGTCGCCATTTCCTACAAACACACACATACACACATAAAAAAAAGCGATGATATTGTTTTTTTAGTCCGGGAGTACTGTAACATTGTAACATCTTTTCTTTTTTTCACTCGTGCAAGGGATGGCGGGAAACCTTACCATGACCCAGGTACCTGGCCCACAGCCACAGTCGAGGACCTTGCCGGCGATGGTGGTGTCGATAGGCGGGATAATGTTGGAACCAAAGGCATAGCGGATCACATAGTGCTGCAATAATATCCTATAATAGACATCCAAAGGCCCGTGGTCAGCTTGGTTTGTCCGTTGTCCGTATCAGATGCATAGATAGGAAAGTCGTGAACCAAAAAAAAAAGATCTTCCGAGAACATAATCAACAAAAAAAAAAGCGAGTCAACAAAAAAGGGAAGTGTAGCGATGCGATGGTCAAAGCAAAGAACCTTGGGGACAATAGAAATTGAGCGAGTGAGCCCGAGCTCTCCTCCCCCCCTCCTCCTCTTCATACAGATAGATGCGCAACTACTTTCATAACATGCCCCCTCGCTTTTTTTTTTTCTTACCTCTCGCCTTCCTGCTCATCGCACGGCAAAAGGTATGGCAGGGTCTTGTCCGGGTTATACTCTCGCCCGCCGAGCAAGCGCCGCGGTGGCAGGATCTTGGCCGCTAGATCATCCAGCGACAGACCACTTTTCGAAACGGCGGTCTTGCTCACCAACGCTGCTGGAGGAATCGCCTGCTGCTGCTGCTGCTGCTGCTGCTGTTGATGTGCCACCGTGGCGTTCTCGGCGCCAGAGGTCGAGTGTAATGAAGAGGATGAGGACGACGACAAGGATGCACTCGTCATCGCAAACATATTCTGAAAATGCGATCCTGTACTCGAAAACGAGGATGTGCCTCCATTGTAACTGGAGCCCATTGAGCCCTGAGGAGAGGTGCCGTAGTGTTGCGCTTGCGCTGTAGTTGGGGACCGTGGCAAACTGCGTGGTGAGGTCGCACTGGATGAATGGGGTTGACGCTGTAGAGATGAACCTTGAGCGGGAATAGTGATTGAATGGCTGGTGTTCCGGTTGTGGTTGCCGCCGTTACTTGTACTGCTATTGGTGTTCGCTATCCGGTCAGGATGGCGAGCGGGTCGTCGCGACTTTGTCTGCAACACTACCCCCGAGATCTGATGCGGCAATGGCTGTGATAGTAAATCCTGAGAGGATCGGCTGTGCTGCTGCTGCTGATGCTGAAGTTGCTGCTGTTGTTGTTGCAAAAGCAATAGTTGCTGCTGTTGGTACTGTTGCTTCAGCTGCTGTTGCTGTTGCTGAAGGAGAAGCATCTGCTGGTACTCTAGCTGTTGCTGTTCCAGAAACTGCTGCTGCTGTTGTTGTTGGTACGACATAAAGTCCTGGACCGTGTAATTGTTGTGCGAATAGAATGGGGGTATATTCCCAATCGACTGAGGCATGCTGCTGCCATGGATACCCATCTCGACAATCTTGCCATTCACGTAAGTAGCCCGTCCAAGGCCCGATCCAACTGAATGAGCCATATCAAAGGACTCGGAGCCAATAGAGTAGCCACTGTTGGTCCTTGACTTTGACCCGATGCTGCCTCCTCCACCAGCAACGCCAGAGCCGTGCACCAATACTGGCAGCGGAGCGCTCACTATTCCATTTGTGAACGGGTAGAACATCGGGGAGGGTGTGCCTGCTGCCACTGCAGCGTTGACGATAGATAAATTAAGAGAAGAGGTCGACGAGTTGCTGGTGAGGAACGAGGGAGGGTGTGATATGGGTCGGTCCCGCCTTGGTCTGCCTTGTGAGGATGACAAAGATCCAGCCCGTACTCGTTGTTGGTATTGTTGCTGGCTAATCTGTCTTTGACGCGTGTCACCACTGCGGTTTCCAGAGGAGACATGCCCAAACTCGGAGGAGGCTGTAGACGCCGGCGATACAGGGGCGAGGGCGTCAGCTGAAGGTTTGTTCTTGGGAGTTTTCTTCTTGTAAGCCTTGGGGGGGATGCGGTAGGACTGAAAGACCTCTCTGTCATTAGCGGAGAAATCCTCTCCGGATACGTTGGCGCCCATTCAGTATAATACAGAGTGTTGGATGAGTTAAGGTGGCGATGGCGTACGGGTATATAATAGTGCGTGAAGTGAAAGGAGTAGTTTCGACAGGCTGAGGCGTGGGAAGGTACTTTCGTTGCGGGTGGAGAGGAGAGGGTTGAAGAGGGGGAGAACGAAAGAAAGAGAGACGAAGCAGGAGAATGATTAAGCGACGCTTGGATCAAGGTGTCGTGGAGTTGCATGTGCCTGGGCGGTTGCAAAGTGTCGACCCTGTGGAACGAGGGAGAATGGCGATGTTCGTATCAGAAGCGGGTGCTAAGCAGCCTCATCGGTGCAAGTGCTCGAGCGTCGGTATCAATCCTCAAAAGGCAAGCGAGCTCTTTGGACACTTTGTCATTCAGCTTGCAGGTGCTATCGTCCATGTTTGTCCATCTCAGTTTTATTTGCACATCGACAGGTGTCTGAAAGCCCGGCCTGTTCTGCTTTTGATGTTGTTGGACGGAGAGAGCACATGTAGTGCGTACTGCATCATTGAGTCTTCTATCTATAACAGCTGGTGCATGTTTGTTTATGCATTTCTTGCCATGTGTATAGCCCACCCGCTCGAGGTATACTGCACGATCGGACAGCCCGAACACAAACGTCTATGGTTTGATTCAACAACACGGGGACGGGCGTACTTGAACACAGGCAACTAGCACCATGACGGCACCGTACAAGTCAAGTGTACTGGTCAGTGAAGTAAAAGCGAGACGCGCCAGGGCTGGACAGGAAGAGCCTTCCACTGGCATAAGGGTGGCGAGCTGCATTCCAGTTGACTTAACACTCGACATTCGACACTTTAGCGTTCATTTGCTCCTCGCTCCAACCCATCCCTGTCAAGCATCAAGAGCCTCCACAATATCTGAAAGCAATCACTGACATTGATGCTCATGTAGACCCTGTCTTTATGAGCCTGTATACTTGATAATGTACATGGAAAGTCAAAGGAGCTTTGCTCGGAGGTCCAGGCACTGGAAACGGAGAGAGAGTCATGCCAGCTAAGGGCTTTCTCATAAGCTTTGCGAGGAGATGTGTAGCGTTTTGTCATAGCATCGGTGGGCAAATGGAATGCGGCCGATCTCCCTCCGCTTCCTACAGCACTCTACTCCCTATTTTGCTACTTGAATGGCTCATCGCATTGGGACGTACAGCAGCCGCAAGTTTCCACAGGGCACCCGTCTCTCTCTTTAATTTTTTTCCCTTTGCAATTTGGCGCGCTCCTCAACAACGTGTTTGAACACACCACAGGTACTTGTATCAAACACTAATTGTACCTCCTCGTCCCTGTTTTGCACGACTGGCGCATGCATTACTGACCGTGTGCTTCTTTCAGGCTCGACTTTTTAAGTCTGGCCCTGGACGAGATGAAGAGTTACGGTGTGAAGTAAAAGCCAGGTGACATTACTCACCTTTTCAGTCCTTGTTTTTTGTGCAGGCGTCAGTCCTATAAAGTGGAGCGCCAACACAGTCCCTTCAAGCAGAGGAGCAATCGATGTTTTGGTCGAGTACTGTTCTTCTCTTCATTTTTTTTCCACCAAGTGAACTGCTTCATGGAAGATAAAAATAAATGCGCGTTTTGACAACAGAAATAAGTGCGTCTCGTTTGCCGCCTCTAATACTTTCTCACGCAGTAGGTTGGTCGGGCAGGGAGTGAAGCCACGATGGTTCCCATGAAAACGGAGTGTGCTCGTTGCATGAATTATTTATGCAGAGGCGAGGGGGGGGGAGGCAACATGCAGTCCATGGTCGTACTAAATAACCGCAACCTGTCGCGGATGGCCGCTGTTTCTTCTGTCGACACACGTCGTTCAGTCGCGTGGTGTGCAACGTTCAAGATCGAGTATGGAATAGCTCGTTTCCAGTCACAGATTGTGAGAACAGTGTGGCGCCAGTGTGCTGTTGAATCACTCCAATTTCATATGACAGGCGTGTTTCCTTGGCTTCTCTCCGCTCCTTCCTTCCCCCCTCCCCCCCCCCCCCCCCCCCCCCCCGCGTTCAGTGTTCGAAACCTGGGGTGTGCAGGATATGTCTGTGCTCTCTTTTCTCCTCATCTCCGTATCTCTCGGTGAGTTCCTGGAACTTCTGAGTGATTTCGCAAACACGTTGTTGTACCGCATCACAATTCACCCTCCCTTATCTTGCGTGATCTTTGATTATTTTTTTTATCGGGTAGAGGTGCAGGTAACAAAAACAGATCGCAGTCATCATGGAGGCGGCTCGATCCTAGCCATGCCCTGTACCTTGGGCATCTTCTTCTTGCTGTCGTCATCCAGATCCTTGTCCTTGTAGTAATGCGGAGCGACTGGTTGCGACATTGACAGAGTAAAAGAAAGAAGGAGAAATGGGTTGTCAGTTACAAGACTCTTGTTAGAAAAAACATGGTGCTATATCTTGACCAAAAAAAAGTTGCCTACCTTCTGTTAGCCATGCACTCTCGATCTCCATGACTACGCGCATAAACTCCTTGGATGTCAGAACCAGCTCATAGTAGACAACCCATCGAGGATTCACCTGGTAGAGAGAACTGCTTGGATGGATCAAGACCGTCTGGTTGCTTTTCACGGTCCGGTAAGAGTCCCCAGATTTGGTCAGCTTGGCAGCGTTGTAAAAGAATCCTGACGTGATCGCCTTTCGGATCGGTGCTGTGTCACTCGGGTTCGGGTTCGAAACCATGGTCACCTCCGTTCGTTCCATCAGGCCTACAATCTGGTCGCGGATGTCGCGCGCCCGGGACATGGATCGATGCTGCAAAAAGTTTTCAAAACACCATTGAATCGAGTAGTTGGACTCGACCCACTGATCCCAAATGTTGAGCAGCGTCATATGATCACCTCCTGGCTTGGTCAGGTTCTGCCGTGCCTTGTCCGCATGCAGCTTCTTGTCCTTGGGCCGGTAAAACACTGCATTCTGAACCGATAGCATGGCGACGATCGAGGCAATCTCCTCTGTACAGTGATACTTTTCGGCCATGATCACAGTCTTGGCCAGCATGGGGTCGCCAGGGAACTCGGCCATGCGTCGTCCTAGCTTTGTGAGCTCACCCTTGTCGTTCAATGCTCCCAGCGCATACAACTGCTCCAGCGCCCTCATCAGCGTCTCAGCTGGCGGCGGATCCATAAACTCGAACCCAATAATGTCGTTGATACCGAGGGACTTGAGGGTGAGTACGACAGCGTTCAAGTTGATCCTTTGAATCTCAGGTACGGTGTCCTCCTCCAATTCGTTGTAATAGGCCCACTGCGTGTAAAGTCGGAAACACTTTCCAGGTCCGACTCTTCCGGCTCTACCTTTCCTCTGATTTGCAGATGCACGCGAGCAGGGCGTGACAACCAGGGACTCCATGCCAGTCTTGGGGTTGTAGCTCAGCATCTTTGAGAATCCAGTGTCGATCACGTACTTGACACCGTCGATAGTAATGGAGGTCTCGGCAATGTTGGTCGCAAGAACGACCTTTCTGGACCCCTCTGGTGTGGGCTCAAAGATCTTGCCCTGCATGTCCGAGGGTAGTGAAGAGTAGATTGGGCACACCATCAATTCCTGTATCCTGTCTCCTAGCGCTCGACACGTCTGTTGTAGATTCTCTGCCGCATTGTCAATCTCATCCTGTCCTGTTAGAAACACCAAGATGTCGCCAGGGCCTTGAGAGATGTGAATCTGCATAACGGTCGTGACCGCTGCCGCGAGATAGTTGGCTTCGGGCGAGGCGGTATAGTGGACTTCGACAGGGAAGGGCCGTCCTGGGATACTGAAGATCGGTGCGCCGTCGAAGAATTCCGAAAACTTCTCGGCGTTCATGGTGGCACTTGAGATCAAGACTCTCAGATCCGTCCGGAGTCGCGCGATATCCTTGACCAGTCCAAACAAAATATCCGTATGCAGTGTCCGCTCGTGGGCCTCGTCAATGATCAAACAGCTATAGCCTGCCAAATCAGGCTCGCTCATAAACTCGCGCAGCAGCATGCCGTCCGTCATGTACTTCATCACGGTCTTCTCACTGGTGCAATCTTCGAATCGGATCGAGTACCCGACCTCGTACCCCAGCTTGACACCCATCTCCTCTGCCACACGAGCGGCGACACTCATGGCTGCCACACGACGAGGCTGAGTGCAACCAATCTTCATCCCGCCTTTGGTATAACCTGCCTCATACAAATACTGTGGCAACTGCGTGGTCTTTCCTGATCCTGTCTCTCCAACAACAATCATGATCTGGTGCTCCTTAATGGCTTCAAGCAGTTCTGTTCGGTACTTGAACATGGGCAAAGACTCACGGACCTGCTTCATCGACATCTCTTTCCGCTCCAGTTCCGTGATTTTCTCCAAAAGCTCCTCGGCCTTCCTCTCCTGCGTCTCCTCCTCCTGGGCCACAATGAAATCGATATTGGCGTCATCGAAAACATACTCATAGTCCAGTTCCTGGCCCTCTTTGACGTCAGATTTCCGAGTAGCATGCTGCCTTGTTGCTCTGACCTGCTGCTCCTCCCATTGATCCTGTTCAGAGACAAATTTCTCGCCTGGCTCTTCCTCGTATCGCCTGTAGAGTGCGTCGTGCTTCTTTTTCTTGTCCAGTTTGCCTTTTTCTGTGATATAGTCCTCAGGCATATGATATCCATCGTACTTGTCGTCAATGTTCATGCGTTCCTCAGCCAGTCTCAGCAGCTCCTTCTTGTACTCGAGATCCTCCCGTTCCTTCCGCGTGAGCTCGTCAGCATCAAAGAGTAGTTCCTCGTCCCGGATCTGAAGTCTCAGCTTCTCGATCTGAAGTCCTTCACGCTTGGCCAAATATTCCTGACGTGCCCTTTCACGCAGAGATGGGAGCGCAGCCTTGCGTGCCTCTTGATCGTCAGCAAGGTTACGGCGTGAGTCTGCTTTTGATGACCTGTCCTCGACTAGCTTCTTTGTCTTGGTGTCATCCTTATTTCTCAGTCGATTGGCGAACTCGTCACGCTCTTTGATGTCTTGTTCCCGTTCCCGCTCTAGTCTCTCCTGTTCAAGTTCCTCTATGAGATGAACGATGTGATTTGCAACATGAGAGTTAATGGTAATGAATAATGACACACAAAATACCATAAAGATTGTCGAGAGGTGATGATTAAGAATGAAAACACCCGAGTGCTTTGATGAGGCTTCTTTTTTACCTTCAGTCTTAAGTGGTCGTGATTCCCGCTCCAGCTCCTCCATCTTTTTCCGCCTATACTCCTTCTCATCCTCGTCACTCTCCCAAGCATTATCTTCCTTCTTTCTGAGCTTCCTCTCACGCTTCCTGTCGGTCGAGTCGGGATCTTCGTCCTTCTTGCTCCTACTGCTCTTCTCCTTGGAGGACGATGAGCTCTTTTTGCTCTTTTTCTTCTCTGATTTCCTGCTGTCCTCTTCGTCGATCAAAAGGCCGTAAGAGTCATTCATCTCTAGCAACTTTAGAGCATCCGCCTCCTCCTTCCTCTTCCGCTTCGCTGTCTCTGCTGCAGCAGAACTCGAGCTAGATCCTTGGCTCCGTGACTGAGTCCTCGGTGTCCTCCGGAAGAGCTCCTGTGCAAAAGACTGTGTGTTGGCATTGGACGGGATATCCATGGCCTCCAGTGATCGAACCAAATCCGCAGGAGACTTTGCCTTTTGAGCTGCAGAGTGAAGAGTGAGAAAACATAATAAGGAATGGCTTTTGTAAGTAAGGAAGAGTATAGCTCAAAGTGCATTTCAACTGCAAGACAAAAGAGGTGACAATAGAGAAAGACGTGCAATGGAGGCTGTGCCCCTTTCACATACCACAAGCGATCAGAAAGTCCCTGGTGCTGTTGTCGGACATTCCCAGTACCTAATCGAAGACCAGACGAGTGTTAAGAGGGCAAATCGTGGCCAAAGCAGACATGCAAGCACATGAGACGCGTTGGCGAACCTTGATGGAGGTGTCCGAGACCCATCGTTTGAGATCCTGCGAGTCCATGGTTGCGGTTCTTGATTGGTGCTGAGGACTGAGTAAAGGGGACTGAGCGAGAGAGAGGCGGAGGACTGACATACTTGTGCATTGCAGAGCGGAGAAACGAGCCTAAGCCACAAATGTCGCAGCCGTTTGACTGGCTGTGTGGCATGCATCCATCCCTTGGCGTGTGCCTTCTCAGTTACCTTGGTGGTCTAGAGGTAAAACAGTGCAAACAGCGCATGGATGCGGGGTCGCCATAACCAAGCTTTCAAGGAGATGATCAAGACTTCAATGAGGCATATCCACACCGCCTCTGGGTTCGCGCTTTTGTGTTTGCTTATGCTGTATTTTTTATACTAAAATGCTTGTATTGTTGTGCTGGTTCATGATACACACTATGCTGAAAGGGACTCGACGTACGTCAGTGCCCTCCTCTTCACCTCCTCGACGTTCTCCTCGTCGCCATTGTCCTTCTCGTATGCGAGCCACTTCTTGAAGAAGAACTTCATCTTCTTGGACGACATCTTCAATGACACCACACGGGCAAACAGCCGGCTAGAAAGTGAGGTAATAATATAGGAACATTTCATTAGATATTTCACATCCCCATTGCATGGCGTGGACCCTTGTTTTCTACGTGTCTCCGTCAAAGAATTAAAAAAAAAAAAAAAAAAAAAAAACTTACCGGACTGCATCCTGCTCGCCATTCCTGACCTCCATATCAATGTACACTGACCAGAGATCAATGCGCTTGGGGTAGTTGCTCATGACGCCCTCAAAGATGGTGCGGCCACGCTCTGGCTCACCATACTTGAACTCGAGCTGTGCAAACTTGGAGATGGTCTTGATGTGCTTGCGCTTGGGCAGCGACTTCAAACTGCGCTGAAGCAACTCGCGTCCAGCCTCGAGGTTACCATGGTGAAGCTGGAAGTGGCCAAACCCGGTCCAGACCTTGGAACTCTGGCCAAACTTCTTGGTCATGGTGTTGTAAAGCTCAGTGGCAAGCTAAAGAAAGAAAAAAAAAGAGACGCCTGTCAGTTTTTTGAAACTTTTGCGACATTGCTCCGAGAATCAAAAAAAAGTCCGTTCTCTCCGCGTATATACCTCGATCTTGTTGGAGCGCTCGTAAATCTTGACCAGCTGAAGATAGACCTTCTTGGGCTCGCACGTCTGAACAGCGTTCTTGAATACCTCCTCCAGAGTATCAGTGCTACCAAAGGTGTTTTCCAAGTTCATCAAGGCAACCCACACGTTCATCTTCTCCTGCTCCTCGCGGAAACTGATCGACTTCAAAGCGCGCTGACCAATCTCACGCGCCTTGCTGATCTCAGAGAGCTGGAGCTGGAAGGCCATATAGTTGATCCAGAGGTAAGAAGAGTTGGGCGATCCGAGCAAGAGACGCTCATAGTCCGAGGACACCTGGGGAGCCTGAGACTCCAGGTCCTCAGTGTCGTCAGTCACGACAGTTGCCTGCTTCTTGGCCTTCTTCTTCTTGCTCGACCGCTCATCGTCCGAGTCATCCTCAGAGTCAGAGTTGTCGCTCTTGGTATCTTCCTCAGCATCGTCCTTGCCATCCCAGTTGAATCCCGAGGCAATGGCGAGTGGTGCGGCCTCGGTCATCTCGACATCGCTGTCCTCGTCAGCTGCCTTGAGCTCTGCCTCTTCCTCCTCGTCCTCCTCGTCCTCCTCTGAATCACTGTCATGTCCTGCAAAGATGTTGTCAACCTCCTCATCATCCTCCTCGTCTTCATCTTCGCTGATATCCGAGTCTGCCTCGCCCATATCAATTTCAACATCGCTTGCGCCCTCCATCTCGACATCAGAGTCCTCGGCAGCGGCATCTTCCTCCTCGTCCTCATCCTCCTCTGCATCGCCCTCCTCAAAGTAAGAGGACTTGAGTCCGAATGAGATGCGCTTCTTCTCGAGGTCAATATCCAGAATCATTGCCTTCACTGGATCACCAACAGCATAGAGCTTGGTCACATCAGGAACGTGGTTCTCCGAAATCTCAGAGATATGGCACAGGCCACTGACGGCGCTGTTATCGATCTTGATGAACACTCCAATGTCCTTGACCGCCTTGATGGTACCCTTGACCTTCTCGCCCTTGGTAAAGTCGGCGAGCGTCCTGACAGCCTTGATACTGGGATCAATCTGGCTGGCCTTCAAGGTCAGCTCGATCTGGCTGTGCGCCTCGTTCACATTGACGACCTTGGCCTTGACCAACTGACCAACGGTGAAATGGCTCTTCCAGTCCTTCAAGTAGTCGTCAGACAATTCTGCAATCTTGACACGTCCGCTCAACTTTTGGTTCAAGGCAATAAAGAGACCCTTGTCGGCGACATTGCTGACGAAGCCCTGAAGGATTCCACCGGGAACAACATCGGCAATGCTCTTGACCTCGGGATCGTGAACTGGGGTGTGGTTCTCGGGCGACAGGCGCGAGGGTCTGAGGGAAAGGTCAACCTTCTTGTTGCTCTTGTCAACGTTGAGGACAAGGCACTTGACCATCTGACCCTTCTTGAAGTTCTTGAGGAGATCCTCCGATGCAGCGTATGTATCAGCAATGTTGGACACATGAATGCGACCAAAGACCTTGCCTCCGAGATGAATGTCGAGACCCATGTGCTGGATAGTGGCAACACGGCCGGTGATAAGCACGCCCTCCTGAACATCCTCAAACTTTTCAATTCCGCCGGTGGCCGCCTTCTTGCCTTCCTTGGTGGTACCGTTACGGACCTGGCCATTGTTCTGCTCCAGTGAAAGAATAACGCGCTCGGCAGTCTGGCCCTTGCCCTGAGACTTGGGTGCGAACGCAACAACGGCCTTGACCTTCTCACCGACCTTGTGGCTAATGAAACGCTCTCTCCTGTTGTTGAAGGACCGGGTGGCAGCGAATGCAATCAAGTTCCTGTGCTGAGGAATGGAGAGGACGAGGTAATCGTCCTTGACGAGCTCGACAACTGCCTCGACAGACTCTTGCGACTTTTGAAGGGCAGCAAGTTCGACGAGATCCTCGGAGATGTTGGTGGCAAAGAACTTGCCGGCCTTGGCTTCCTTAATCTCGTCAGCGGTGATGAGAGAGTCCTTCAAGGTGAACTCGACAGCCTCTCTTTCGAAATCGACATCCAAAATCTTAGCGGCGCACTTGGTGCCCTTCTTGCCTTTGACTCCCTTGGCCTGGTCCAATGCGACAAGCCCAGACTTGTTGGGGCCATATGACACGGTCCAGTGCTCGCTTCCAATGTCCTGGACTTCAACCATTGTGCAGGCACCAACAGACAGTGTCGAGTCGGTTTTCTTGGCCAGACGCTCGAGCTGCTTGAAGTAGGAAGCCAAGAACTCGCCCTGATACATGATCGAATCCGCAGAAGATCCAACCTCAGAGGGCTTCAGGGTGACTTCAGTCTTGCTCTCTGCGACGTCATTCTTGGTCACCTTGACAAGCACGGATTGGTTCCTGACATAGGAAGAGTCCGACATGTCGGACAAATTGTGGCGGAACGCAAGAGCGTCGACTCCGTTGCAGAATTCAACAAAGACGCCAAAGTTGGTCACTTGGCGCACGGAGCCAGGGTAGATCTGGCCTTCCTTGAGTTGAGCACGGTCGGTGATCAGCTTGTTCTGCTTGGCCGCTAAAACCAGGAGGGGTTTCTTGGAGACAACAGCGGAACCTCTAGTCTCATCACGGCTAAGAACAACCAATTCAGTCAGGACCATTCCTTCCTTGAGACTCTTGTGGATGCGCTCTGCCTGCTCACCAAGATGGTCAGAGAGATGGCCAACTGGGAGGATGGCTTTAGTCTCGGATGGCTTCAGGGTGATGTGAATAATGTCCTTCTTGATAGTAACAATCTTTCCCTTCTGGAGTGAGCCGATAGTGACAGCACTCAGATCGACTTCGGAAGATTTCTATGGGAGATGTGCAAAAATAATAATCAATTATCCAAAGCCTTGGCAAAAGGTGGGCTGAACGAGCAACAAAGCAATCATATTCTTACCTTGAAGGACACCTTCATCTTTTGCTCATCGGCATCTACCTCCAAGACACGGCAGGTCTTCACTTGACCAGGCTGGAAAATGTTCAGGTTGGTGACATGAGCTTCTTGAAGCTCGGAGATGTGGGCAAATGCCTTCACGTTGTTGTAAAAAGCGACAATGCAACCATGAGCGTTGGTCTTGACAATCACGCCGTCCGCGAATGTGCCAGGGGTGACGCCTTCGAGAGAAGTGATGACAGGGAGCTTGCTGTTGATGAGTGAGTCCTTGCAAGTCAACACGACCTTGCCCTCGACAGTGTCGGCGGAGAGGACTCTGCATTTAACAACTTTGCCCTCCTTGAACTTTTCATCCACATGCTTCTTGGTGCTGTTCGAAATAACACTGTCAACACAGTGGATCAAGGGGACAAATCCTCGGATATTTTTGGCAAGGCTGACAACAACACCCTTGTCGCTGCTCTTAATGACGGTGCCCTTCACGACGGATCCGACCTCAATGTCCTCGACGCGGAGGAAAGGCTGATCCAAAACAGAAGACTGCAAGCTCAGCTGGAAGAGACCATCCACAGGGTCGTATCCAACAACCATGGCCCGGTGTGTAGAATCAACGCGGTACTTTCCAGTAGCGGTGAGGTTGGCGAGGCGCTCATCAGCGACACGGGAGATGTGAACATATCCAGGAATATCTGTGCCGTTAATCTCGCAGAGCAAGCCATGGCGGGCATCAATACGCTTGACGGTCACAGTGTCGATAGAGCGACCGATAGGGATGGCCTTTCCGGGGAACACCTTGGAACCAATCTGGGCCTCCGTGGTGTTGGGCTGAGTCAGGCCCATGACGTGCTTGGCCGTGGAGAGTCCGATTCTGGTGGGCTGGCTGGCAAGGTCGACATAGAGGACACGGGCACGGATCTTCTCGTTGACCTTGAACGATTCCTCAAGATCCTTCTTGGAAGTGATCAGGCCGTGTGCGGTGTGGAAATAGTCGATCGTGGCATCGAAGTGACCCATGAACTTGCAGAGGATACCGATATCCTGAATTTCAGTGATGTGAGCCTCAATAACGCATCCAGGCATGACCGATGCAATCTCTGAGTAGGAGAACTTGTCTCCGAGCTAAGTATAGTGAAGGTTGTCAGAAGGCCGTTCACAATGCAAATGCCGCTCTTCAGTTGCACTGCTGTCACTAAAGACTGCAATGCAGGTTCGATTTATACATACCAATGCTCTCGAAACCTTCATGGCATCAACAGTTAGCTGCACCGTCTTCTTGTTGCCCTCCACAGAGACGACACTGAAGGCGAGAACCTGACCCACAGCCAGGGGCTTGTCGTTGTTCTTGATGCGCTGGTACATCTTTGCCTCTGAGTTCTTGAGGAATCCATGCATGCCACTCATTCCAAGATTGACAATATAGCCATGATCCTCCACACTCTGTACTGCTCCTGTGATGAGAGAACCTGTGGCAATGTCGATAGCGCCGACTCCAGCATTGACGATGAATGGCTTCAAGCTCAAAAAGATCTTGCGTCTGTGCTTGTCTTTGCCAGAAGCAGCCGCGCCACCCGAAGCTCCATACTGCATCCCGATGATAACACACTGAACCCACTGGCCAATAAAGAAGTAGTCGTTCAGATCGGGAAGGGAATCTCCTGCGTCCTGAATCAACTCGTCCGAGATCTCGGAGATGCTGACATATCCTGTGAGGTTGTTGGGCAGCGAGACCACCAGCTCGGGAAGCTCGCTGTCGCGCGAACGGCTAATAGCGCTGATGCATCCAAGAACCTTGGTGCCTTCGTTAAGACGCTAAGATGAAAAACAGGCAAAAATAAAGAAGGAAGTTTAGCTCAAACGTCTATCACCCATATAGCCTATCGTACAGTAATCAGGGAGGAGTATGTATGGCTCTTTTGCAGTACCTTGAAGGAGAGGATCTCCACATTGAGTTTCTTGGCGTCAAACGTATTCTCAAAGTTGACGACGTCGCTCGCAGCCTTCTTAGTTGGCTTGCGCTTCTTTTTGGCAGGCTCGGATCCTGAGGCAGCCGTTGGCTTTTGACCGGGTTCCTTTAGTCGGCAGAAAAAAGTGAGGAGGTCAGACCTGAACTTCAGCAAAGGGTCATTCATAAAGGATGAACAACATTGGCTCACAGCTGATCAGCCTGGTTGGTTGTATTTCAACTTACAGAGAAGAGAGAGCTATCGGCCTGGTGGGCAATCTCCTTGTACTCGAGGGGAGTCAGGCCCGAGGCTCCACCACGAGGAAAGTCCTCCTCCTCCTTCTGCTTCCTCTTTGTCACAGGAGCTTTGAATTCTTTTGCTGACATTATGTTTTAAAAGTATGCGGTTTGAGTATTGGGTTGATGCACAAAGTGGAAGAGGCGAAGAGGTGAAGCAAAGTATGAATGGGGTTCTGCTGCTGCGAGAGAGTAAGAGGCGGCAAAGGTCTGGCGCTCGACGGAGGATATCGATGTATTGCCGACAGAACCTGGCGAGAATAGCAAAAAAAGGGACGGGGGGGCGAAGAGGGGTGGTGGAAGAGAAGTAGCTAGGAGGACGACAAGGAGCATAAAAAAAAAAAAAGGTGGCGCTGGAGATGTGTTTACAAAATGGCGGAGTGACTGTGAAACCAACATTCATTTTGTAGCCGCACACTGTGCTGAAATCGCCAGCTGGACAGCCCATGGGCATACGACGAGACGATACCGCATTCCCTTTTCGATGGGGAAAGCGCAATTCCACGTCCACCTCAGACGTGGGGCAGAGGTGCATTTGCTCAGATATGAGCCAGTGGACCGAACTGACTGGGCCGCCACCCGCATCGGCAATGCTGCCCGTATGCGAAATACGGTGACGTGGAGGGTGGAGGGCGGTGGAGCGCTCGTTGCTTGGACCAAACGGCTTCATCATCCTCTCCATCATCCCGTCTCTTCAGTTCCTTTTCTCTCTCCTTTTTCCACCACCTTTTTATTTGTGTGTGTCCCGTACCAACATAGGTAGGTGACTTGAGCCACGAGCAACGCAGGATAACGAAGCCCACACACCATCCAGCATACGACAAGCATCCGCTCTTTATATTATTCTTGACCAGTTTGGCTCACACCCAGATGTCCCATGCAAAAAAACGAAAAAAAAAGCGCGTTTGCCACCATCATCTGCCATCAGACATACCACTTCTCTTTTTTATTTCTTGTGTCTCTCATCCTTGTCCGTACTTGTCACCTTGCTACCGTTCATCACACCTCTCGGTCCTTGGAACTGTCCCTTGGAATCTGAGGCCAAAAACAAAAAGAACCACGCAACCCTTGTTTGTTGACCCAAATCTCGGTGGAGTGTGGACTCAACTTTAACTGACCTTGTCATTTCACGAGATGAATGTGTGCTATGCATCTTTTGTGTGTTCCGAGATGGATGTCGTTGTTTGTTGGCCGAATGCTTGCACTGGCTATGAGTTTCTTTTGGGTGCCTCTCCTCCACATCCTGCACCCCCTACAGTTTGCCCTCATCCCCGAAGAATGAGATATTTTTATCCCCTTGCATGGGCAACTGATGGCGAAAGGAATCAGGTGATCAGTACTCCTCTTGCTGACCCCTCTTCATCCCCTCGCATCCCATCAGCCCAGTTGACTTGCAACCTCCTAGCCTTGCCTGTCGCTGTCACTCTCGCTCGCTCTCTCGTCCTCATCTGACCCCTCGCTTGACAACTCCCCGCTTTATTGCGTGCCACTTTGAGCTTGTTTAAATATCGGGATGCGTGTGATAGCTGCCCATCCCTTGCAGCAGGAGCCGGCTTGGTTTTTTTTTTCTTTTCATTTGTCATTGAGGCAAGGTTGATAGCTGCTTGCTTTTTATGGTGTATCACGCTCTTTTTCATTTGGGACGAGCCGTCTCCTTGCGTAGGCTGACGATGATCGGCAGATCATGATACGAGCTGCCAGTCGCAGAAGCGCTACGTCCTCGTTTCGAGTAATATAAAATTTTTTATGGCTTTCGCGAATGGGGATGATACAGCTGTTGTTGTTTGCCCTCGCACCCCAAATGAAGTGGAAAAGCGCTGCGCCAGGACAGAGTACAAAAGTACAAGACGCAAGTCTTGGACTGTGGGCAGTGTGGAGTCAAGGATGGACCATGCAGATACGTGGGTGGGTCGTGATGTTTTCAGGATGGGCTTGAGTGGTTTGTCTTTTTTTTTTTGTATCTTTTTCGTTTTTCTTATTTGCCTGCCCGTATTGCCTGTGGAGCCTTTTCCCATTTGTCTCCTTTTTTTTCTGGTCTTGTCGCTCGTTGTCTGTTGCGCGTCTTCTCTTTCTTTCGTTCCGTCCTTGGCTGTCCTCCTCTCTTCTTCTTCCTTGTCCTTGCCTCTTCGTTTCCTGTCTTCGTCCTCGCCCTTTCCGCTCTCCCATCCTTCCTGCGCTTCGTTGGCTCACTGACTCATCATCCTGTTTCTACTCTGGCTGACTCGAAATATACATCGTTTGCTCACGGCTCCGTCCCATTCTAGCAGTTACAGAGCAAGACATTTCGCCCCTACCCACACCATCACCCAACACCACCCACCCACCATCGACCTGCTGACGCCCTCACAAGTTCGATTCAATGACCATGGAATTGAGAGTGGGCAACAAGTACAGAATCGGCCGTAAAATCGGTTCTGGCTCCTTTGGAGACATCTACCTTGGTAAGTGCATCGGACTCCACTTGTTTTCCCATCATCCGCTAGCTCCTGTCACGTTCCAATATGGTCAGACAAAAGAAACTCTTTTGCATGGCGCAATTTGCCCACGCAACATTGTGGCGACCCTGTTCTATCCCCTTTTCAAACACTGGCTCCCCCCCCCCCCCCTGCAAACTACAGCCCTGCCCTGCCCTGGCCCATACTGCTCTCTGTCCCTCTATCCTACAACTTTGTCCCATTTAAATCTTCACTCAATCTATCAAATCGGTTCATAGAGTGTTGATGTATAAGAGAGTCTTGTTGTTCTCAGGTCTGGCTGTATGGACACCATGGTTCCATGGTATCGCTCTCTATCCGCGCTCTCGTTTTTTTTTTATTGTTTTTTGTTATGTGATTTAATTATTGCCATATTATTGCCTGGGACATGGAGATACCTCCTGAATGCGAAGCAAAGAGACCCTTCTTTGCTCTGTGGCAGCCTCACACGCTCGAACACGCACGCACACCTCCTGGCTCACACTTTATAGCTATGTTATTTCAGTGAAATGGTCCTGAGTGCTAGCTGGAAGAGCTCCTATTTGTCGCACCAATTGTGTGCTAGCTTTTTAAACCCCAAGGTCGCACGGCAGTGCATATCCTGGTATTCAATGATTAACCCTGTTTTACTACCCGTTCATCTTACACTAGGCACAAGTATCGTCAATGGTGAAGAGGTCGCCATCAAATTAGAGTCCATCAAAGCAAAGCACCCACAGCTGGAATATGAGGCACGAGTATACAAGACGTTGGCAGGCGGAATCGGCATCCCTTTTATTCGCTGGTTTGGAACGGAATGTGATTACAACGCCATGGTCATGGACCTCCTCGGACCGAGTTTGGAGGACCTGTTCAACTTTTGCAGCAGAAAGTTTTCACTCAAAACTGTCCTCCTGCTGGCAGACCAATTGGTAAGGATGACCTCCACTTTAGCAAAGTGTGCGGCGGTCCTGCGTCTTCTTTCGTGCCTTAACTTGCATGGAACTATCGAATAACCTTTTGGCATTATGTTCTGAACAATACTAGATCTCGCGCATCGAATATATCCACTCCAAGAACTTTATTCATCGCGACATCAAACCAGACAACTTTTTGATGGGCATCGGAAAGCGTGGGAACCAGGTGTACGTTATCGACTTTGGCTTGGCCAAGAAGTACCGTGACCCCAAGAGCCATCTGCACATTCCCTACAGGGAGAACAAGAACCTGACGGGAACGGCCCGTTATGCCAGTATCAATACCCACTTGGGAGTCGGTATGTCCTATTGCAGTGATCCGTGATCGCGACTATTATTTTTTCTTTATTCTTGGCATTCCCAAGTGTCTAGAAAAATTTGTCCTGTTGGAAGCCATGTGTCACCGCAAGCTAACGTTCGACTTTATTTTGAACAGAGCAATCACGTCGAGATGATCTGGAGTCGTTGTCATATGTTATGATGTACTTCTGCAGAGGATCACTGCCATGGCAGGGATTGAAGGCGGCAACCAAGAAGCAAAAGTACGACCGCATTATGGAAAAGAAGATGACGACGTCTACGGACATACTCTGCCGAGGCTTCCCTCAGGAGTTTGCGATCTACCTCAATTACGTGCGCTCGCTCCGTTTTGACGACAAGCCCGATTACTCGTACCTGCGCAAGCTCTTCCGCGATCTGTTTGTTCGTGAAGGTTTCCAGTACGATTACGTCTTTGACTGGACCATTTACAAATATGTAAGTCAACTCGGACGTTCCTGAAAAACGATACAAATGTGTAGTATGTGACACCAGTCTGACTAATTACTTGCTCTTCTATGCCGATAGGAGAAAGAAAGCACCCGCAGCCAGCAGATGGCCATGCAACAACCCCAAGTCCAGCAACCACTAGCACCGCCACAGGAAACCGAGGTAATTGTGGATACTTTTTTTTTGTTGGTCGGATCTACTATAGCTGCACATAGATTTATGGCTCGCATGGTGTTTCAATTGCTGACCAAGCCTACACGCCGCGTTTTCTTAGCAGAAATACCAGCCTTACTACCAGCAGCCCGTGAGGACAGTGAGGAATGACCAGTCTGGAAATCTTCAGCAGAGTGGTGGTCTGCCTCACCTGGAGCAGCCTCGCCGTCGTCTTCAGGTCGCCCCTCCACAGTCCCAAGGAATGGCCCAGTCCGGACAGGACCAGGGCAATGATCCACGATTAAATCCCTCTGACCGAATGTAAGCAACCGTTCGACCCTCAGTGAAGCGACAGGACAGGCCATGGAGCATCTTGATAATCTGGAAAGTGAGACGAAGACTATCGGGATGGACCCTACGGCGCAAAGGGTGAGCGAGGTGAGCCAGGTCCATACCTTTAGTCTTGGATCATGGCCCCCCGTCGTCTCGCCCACGGCCACGCGGAGTACCAAAGGAAACTCAGACCATTGCCAACCAGTTTCTGATAGTTTCGTCCTCCTTGGCAGCGGACTTGAACAGTTACAGCGCAAGACGGTGGAGACTCAATTTTCCTGACACCGTTTTCCTTTTGTATTTTTCTAGGTACCAACCTTGAGATCTATCGAACAAGCGTCTCAATATGACTACAGCAATCTAAGGCGACATGCAGGTTGCGGTTACTATCTTCCTCTTTTTTTACGATCCTGGACCGCCGCCCTGTCTCTGCACAACCACACACACAACAACAACCAACAACAACAACCAACAAATGACTACTATTTTTGTTTTTCGTTTCGTTTCCTTTTGGTTTTTTTCTCTTCTTTTTCATCTTCCTTCTACCTTTTTCTTTTTTTTTCTTGCTCTTTGTAACTTGAAGTAAAGACAAAGACAAAAAAAAAGGGAAGGAGGAAAACCCCCCCTCGGAGAATATGAAGAAGAACACACGCACGAAGCAAACAAACGATCGCAAGCAATGGAATCTGTAGACATGGACGCGTATTTCTATCATTAAACGAAAAAAAAAAAAATGAACCTATTGTCACCAGAAACGACAGACAGGAAGGAATACAATGTTGCTGAGAAACAGACTAGAGGTGGGCATCACGGTTGTGGTGGATGTCGAAAGCAACCTTGGGCAGCATCTCTCGGATCCAGCGCTTGGCGTCAAGGTGACAGTCATGGTAAATGCTGCGGGTCACGGCCATAGTCACCTTCTCGAGCCGCTCTGGCCAGTAGGAGTGCACGACCGTCTTTGGCTGCGCGTGCGCGTGCGACGAGGCGTGGTGTGAGGCAGGCATCATCATCATCATCCACTCGAGGTCCCGTCGTTTGACGCGATCAAAATAGGTGACGATGAGGTGAAGGTCGGTCAGGTCCTGGAGTGCACCCAAGTGTCTCAAGCCTTGGGAGCCCATACAGATCTCAGGATGGATCTGAAGACGCATGCTTTGAAGACGAGGACAGTTCTTGGCCAGGAACTGGAAGACGGTGTGGGAGTGCTCGCAGCGGTAAGGCGGTGGAGTGGACGAGAGCGTGTATGAGGTTGGGTAGATGGGTTTTGACAAGGCTGGGTTGTAATATTGGGTATCTGCAGCCTGGGCATGATGGTTGTTGTTTGTGCTGTTGTTGTTGATAAGGTGAGGGGCGATGCAAGAGCATGAAGACGGATTACTGTAACCGTAGCCTCCTTGACGGGTGGGATGGTTTAGTTTCGGGGGTAAAGGTAGGTGAGTGAAGGTTGAGGGTGCAGAGCTTGGGGTGGGACGGTATTGGATCCGGTGGATGGGGGCTCGCTCCTGGGTGCAGTCGAATCGGACGACCAGAGTTCGCAGGTTGCCCGCATGCCACTGGGTCTGCTTTCCAACAATGTCTTCGAGCAAGAAGACGGCCTTGGGTGCCAACAGATGTTTCAATCGCTGTGTGGGCGAACGCAGCAAGGTCAAGATGGCCTGACTAAAGGACTCAACCGATGTCACCATGGCTTTGGTCATATCCAGCCTGGTCAAGTATCGACAGTGTTGCTGAAGCCTTTGGATGGTGGACCCACTGACGGTACTCCCCTGGCAGAACCGAAGCGTGTCGAGTCTTGGGTAGTGGATGAGCATCTCCTGTAGATCAGGATCCGAGTGGGATACGAAGGTTAATTCGCGAAGGTGGGGCATCTTTTCGGGAAGGATCTTGTAGATGGAGGGATTGAGAAAGTCAAGAGGCTTTGTGTAGGTGAGTTCCTGCAGGTTCGGAAGCTGCGAGAATAGCTTGTGTATGAATCGGTCGCGAGCATCGGCATGATGCAAGTGAAGCGACTTGATCTTTGGGTACGTGATGGTGGATGCCAGCATCTGTTCACCGTCTTGGTCGTACTGTCGGTGTTCTGCGTGCCACTCGCTGCCAGAATGGGTTGAAAGGTACCATGTCATGTCAAGCACCCGATGGGTTTCGTCTGTGATGGCCACCAGGAGATGCTCCAGGTTCGGCTGTGCCTTGAAGAGACCTGGTAGATCGAGGTAGATGTTGGTCTCGTTCGAGAAGGTCATCTCGAGTGAAGTGAGCTGAGGGACAAAGTATGAGAGGGCGCGGACGACGTTGAGGTCGTGCCAGCAATGGCTCCGTAACAGCTTCAGTCGCTTCACGGGACTCTTGCGGATCTCGGCATTGTCAAAGAGGTGGACATACGCTGGATCGAGCTCCTCATCTGGAAAGTCTGGCAAGGAGAAAGATCTGCCTGCCATCGTTTCTCCAGCCAGCAGATGGATCCATTCAGCAAAGTACTCTAGCATGGATCGGTCAATGAGCCGGTCGTAAATGTCGAACTCGGTGTCCGGGAAATAATCTTCCTCCTCCTCCTCCTCTGCCTCTGCCACCGCCTCTGCCCCACGTTCTTCTTCTGCGGCATCATGGGCTGGAAAGGTTGCATCGAAGGTGTCCCAGGGTGCAATTAGATCGGCTTCATAATAATGGTCAGGGCTGCGGTTTTGAAAGTCGATCTCGATGGCCTGCGCCTTACCCTCTGCGATTTTCAACATCAACTGCTCATTCGTCTTCTCGTCGAGGGTCGGTCTCCAGCGTAGGGGGTGATCTCGCAGGAGGACAAAGTTGGCACAAGCATGCCACTGTCGGTTGATGTAGCGAAGCTGGAGGAGCTGGGGCCTTGACAGGAACTGGAGGATGGTTTCGAGGACCTCGGGGAGACTTAAGAGCGTTCCACAGAGGGCTTGACGGAGCTGGAGGCGTTGTTGTGATTGGCTGACGGCATTTGGCGATGAGTGTGAACTGTGTGATACCAACGACGAGGGTAGTGAAGAGGGTGAAGCTGAGGAGGAGGTTGAGGTGGAGGCTGTGAAGGGGCGAGGGGAGGTCATGGACCGAAGCTGGGTCCGCTTGGACTTTTTAGGCATGATGGTGGTGATGCGTGAGTTAGTGGGCGAGTGAGTGAGTGAGCGGATGAAGAGTGGTCAAGTGGGTGGATCGAAGAGCGCGCTTTTATACAGACGACTGCGGTGGCCCTTTCAAGAGTTGGGCGGTAGCCGAGTCAGGGCGGAGGCGTAGTATGGCCTGCGTGCTCTCATCCGCATTATGAAATGCTCTCCTCACGATCGGGGATAGGGTGCCACAGAGACGAAGGTGCCTGGCGTGCGGTGCTGGGCGTGTGAGATAAGGCAGAGAGCCAGTGCGAGAGAAAGCGAGGGACACGGTGGACTGGCCCTTTTCTACGCTACGGCATCATCGTCCAACGCGTCCTTGAGCGCCTTGTGGATGTCTCTATTCTTCTCACGGCAATGCATCGAGACAAGAAAGGGGCTCACGCCAGGGCAGTTGACCAGTGCGCCATGGCCATGGCCATGTCCATCGCGGTAGGACGGTAGGACGGAGGGCGGAGAGACCTGGTGGTGGGACAAGAGCAGGACAGGCAGCCAACAGGCTGGCAGGCTGACAACAAAATCAGGTTCCCGAGCCAAGCGCGGGATCCACGTTGCAGTGAGCAGTCCAAGCACGCAGGCTCATCATGCTCAGTGCTCGGCCAGTGCCCATTCTCGGATGCCCTGCCTCGACGCCCAACCAGCCGCTTCACGCCCAATCACCCCAATCAGCTCAATCAGGTCAATCAGCCCAGCCAGCCCCTCCATGCCCGCCATTGCCCACGGTGTCTGCATCCACCCGCCCTGCGCATCCATCTGTCTGCATTGACTGGATCCACCCTGCACACGCCCATTCTCCGCGGTGTCGGAGATATCCTCTGCGTCCCCACACTGGCCGTCGTTGATTCCTTCTTTTGTGTCTCGTCTGTCTCTTCTCTGACTTCTCTGACTTTGTTATCGACCCTGTCGTCGCCTGTCGTCGCCTGTCTTTGCGGTCGTCTTTGCGGTCGTCGTCTTTGCTGTCTTTGCTTTCTTTTGTCTCTGTCTCTCTTTCTCTTTCTCGCCGTTTGCCCTTCACTTTCTCTGTCCTCTTAACGCGTCCCGACTCAGCAACGCCCTTGCAGCTCTGTTCTGTTGAATCTCACAGCCATCGGCCACCGCGTTCTCTGCATCCCACGCTTCCATCGACCTGCGTCGGAGCATCCACCTGCGAAAGCCACCTCCTTCTGGTGTCACCGTGCTCAGTCCATCCACTCGAGTCAGGTAACGCTGGCCGACCCCGTTTGCTTGCTTGTCTGTGTACAGTATACATGTGCGCTCCATGGCCTTTACCACGGCCAGCATACGTGCAATAGGGCTCTCAGCTAACTCTGAAGGGTCCCTTTTTCCCGCTCTCTGCCTCTGGCACATGGCGTACATGCATACCGTCTCTATATCGCCGTCTATTTATGCCCCTGCCCCAACCCCAATCCTCGACAATTTAAATGCAGACTCGACCTCGAGAACACAAGAACAAAGAACGGACAGCTGGGACCGAGTGCAGGCAGTATTTGGCAGTATTTGGCTGCCAACAGAGAGGCCCTACAGAACACAACATCCTCCCAACGCACCAGCAGCAGACACTGCAGCCGTATCGGTGTGTATCCAGCACATCAACACATCAGCAAGAGCCGCACAAGCACATGGGAGATCCGCTGCTGTTGTGTCCCGTCCTCGCTTCCACGTCCCTCTTTTGACGTCGACGCTTTGCACTACAGTCCTGTAGTCCTGTACTTTTTTATTCCCACCTCTCGCCTGCTCTGGTCCATTTTTCCCTTCTCTGCTCCTCACCCCCGTCCGTCCCCCCTTTCCGCTTTCCTTGTCCTGCACTCTTGCTCTACGCTCGCTCTACGCTCGCTCTACTCTCGCTCTCACAACCTTTTCAACGGGCACCGTCGACGCAGACCTCATCTTCCAGCCATCCACCCACCGATACAGCCATCATTTGCACGCACAACAATCCGATAAACAACAACAACAACACCAACTCCAAGAAGGCTTATTCCTCGCCCTTGCCCACTTTCCGTTTCCGTGCAACACAAAACTACATCCCCTCTAGGCCAGAGTGCTGGCAGAAAGCCCGACGAGAACAAACATTGAAAACAGGCTCCAGCGCAACCGCCGCACTCACACCCACACCCGCCAGGGCTTCTCCTACAAGTCTAGCCCCACCCTTCCACACACCCCAGGCATGATTCCCTACTATCCAGCCGTCTACATCGGTCCTAACGGTGAACAGTTCCCCGTAGGATACCATCCTCCGCCGATGGCTCTACCCTATGAACAGCACCCACACCCACACCCTCTTCCACACCAACATCAACACCAACATCAGCACCAGCAGCCTCCTCAACATCATCCACACCCACATCAACAGCATACACTTCTTCAGCATCAGCAACAGCATCAACAGCAACAGCATCAACAGCACCAGCAACGAGGTCCTTTCCCTATCCACGGTCCCACCAGTGCTCCCCTGCCCTTTGTTGGCACTACAACCAAACCTTCAGCCACCTCAACCATTGAGACCATTTCGACCCCAGATATGCACCAGCTCGAGACCTCCGCCTCGCTTGAGGGCATAGATTCGGGCGCGACTAGCACCAGTCCGTCGGGTGCGAGAGGCGGGTCCGTGAGACGGCAAGTCACATCCCAGGAAGAAGAGCAGGAGCAAGAAGGTGAGGGAAAATCGCCGCCGCTATCTGCCATCCCGCGAGAAAACAAGGTACTGGACCCGTCCACGACCAAAGCGTCCACGCCTATTTCTGTTTCTCGCGACCGAAAAGTGGCAGCAGGAACAGGGTTTCAACCGACGTCACACCGCCCGAGTCAGCCTGTATTTCAGGATAAGCTGTCGTCCGGCACCCCCGCCCTGGCTGCTACCGCGGGGGCCAATGGAAGCAGGCGCACAAGGGACCCCTCAGTGGTATCGACAACAGCTGCACCAGGTGCAGAAGGTGCAGGAGTAGGAGCAGGCGCAGGAGCAATGGTACATGCGCCTGTCACACCAGCCGCTTCTCAAGGATCACCCAACGCAGCCGCAATCACACCCGCAGCATCCTCCTCGCCTTCATCTCCCACAAGCATGACGCCCGGCGTCGTAGCTCCGAGCAATACTCGCCCCCCTTCGGCTGATGTTGCTGCGTCGCCTGCAGATATTGCTCATGGTCCAGTGCTGGAGGCGTACGCGCGTGGAACAATCGACGACATACCCGGGCAGAAGGGAGATCCACGGGTCCAAGGGGAGCAGCGGGCGCTACACCGGGACGACCCAACGTCGTCGTCACCGCCTCAGCCAAAGCAGCAGCCTCAAAAGTCGCCGTCCTCATCCCACCATCCCCAGCACTACCAACCTCCTTCTCCATACGCCAGCTCAAGGCAAAGCAGCTCACCCACTGGCGGCTACCATCCTCAGACATTCCAGCAGCCATACCCGCAGCCATCACAGCGATCTACGCCCCCGTCTCCGTATTACCCTTCGCGCCAAAGCCTTGGCCATACCAAGGCATTTACGGGGCAACAAGGACAGGGTCCTGGCCTGCACGGCCTATTACCACTCCCCCCTGGCCCAGCGCCCAATCACCAAGGGTTCAGAATGCCCCCTCCCTTCTTCAACCCCAATGTGCCACCATCTCCTGGCCCTCGAAGACCCATTATTTATGCCGGTCAAGGGCCAAGTGCTTCAGGATCCCAGCCAATGCCACATGGTGTGCGACCAGCTCAGCAGTACATGGGATTCAAGCAGCCTTATCCGAGCCAAGGATTTCACCAGGATTACCCCCAACCCGGATACTTTCAGACTCCTGAGGGGTGGCGGCCAGGCCCTCCACCGACTCTACAAAAGAAGCCAAAGGAGCTGGATAAAGCCATGTGGGTCGGGAATGTGTTGAATGATACGACGGTGGCAGAGCTTCAAGCTATCTTTGAGGCGGAGCCGACGGAGACTGAGGGTGATGTTGAACATGATATTCCGGAGGTATGCGATCACCCTGGCACTTTTAATGTTGTTCTCGCGTTGATGGTTGTCGATGTTCACATGGTGCGAGCGTATGCGCATACTTTGGGCTACTGAATTTAACACCTTTCTTTCTGGATATCCACAGAGTATCTTCATCCTGTCAAAGTCGCATTGTGCGTTTGTCAACTACTCGAGCCACGAGGCCGTCGATCGGGCTGTTCGGCGATTTCACGACAGAGAGTTCAAAAACACGCGTCTGGTCTGCCGTCCAAGAAAAGATCCAGCCTCGGAGTATGTCAACAAAGTGTCGTCTTCGAATCGGATTCACCATCAGGCCTTTCATTATGGACAACCACCGTATATGTCAGAATCAATGGGATATTACAATCAAGACCATTCACTGCTGGCTCAGCGGATGGACCCACGCTACGAGCTTTCGGATGCTCAAACGCGGTTAGAACGAATGCGACTAGAGGCGAGTCCTGCACCCGGTAGCTCATCGAGTGGAGGCGACGGGTCCACTTCTTTAGAGCCATTCAAGCACAAGGACAAAGGTGGCTCGAAAAAGTCTCGCTCTACCTCGTCATTAGGCTATGCAGAATCGAGATACTTTATCCTCAAGGGTTTGAACGATGAGGACCTCAAGCTGAGTGTACAGTACGGCTTATGGGCGACACAGGACCATCTGGTCCCACTTCTTAATGAAGCATTCTCGGTTAGTTTTCTATTTTGCAACAAACAACTTTAATGACTCCGTCATCCAAGCGTACTAATCACGACTTCTATATTTCATTGTAGAACTCGAAAAATGTATTCCTTGTATTTAGTGCCAACAAGAGCGGGGAGTTCTTTGGCTGTGCACGGTAAGGCTTGCCTTCTCGCGCGTCTTTTTTTTTTTTGTCTGTAATACCTATATGGTACCTCCTCGACTAGCGTCGCGCAAACAGTATCTTTATGAGCATTAGCTAATGCGATATGTCTTCTAGGATGCTTGATCTGATCTCTGTTGAGAATGAGATTGCCATTACAACAGGCAAGGAGGATGAGATCTGGCAGCCAGCAGACGAAATATCCTTGTCCCCCGAGATGAAGGCGGCGATGCTGGTGGAGATTGAGCAGGCAGCCAAGGAAGGCAGGAAGATAACGAACGAGGAAGCTGAAGTAATCGCCAGAGCATCGACAACGACAAAGTCTTGGGGTGTACGATTCCCCATCCAGTGGTTACACGTGTAAGTTCTCCATTGGAATTTTGGTCGTTGAGAAAAACGTTTAATGTAACAGCTGGCAATTGACCCGTCTGTCTTCCTCTCATTTTATCCACATTTATCGCGCTCAAATGCAGCCATAAGGTGCCTTTCACGAAGACTGCCCATCTATTAAACCCGCTCTACGAGAACAGGGAGGTCAAAGTGTCCAAGGATGGAACGGAGGTTGACCCTGCGGTTGGCGAGCAACTGATCAAGCTGTTCATAAAGTCGAACCGCGATCAGCCGGACAGAAGCAGCATGGACGATACCGAGAGTAGGTCCACCTCTGAGGCTGGAGGAAGTCGCAGGTCTAGCGTCACTGGAGATTCGTCCGCACCTATATCTCAACAGACACTGCAGCGAAGCACCTCAACTCGACGATCAAGCATCATAAGCACGAGGTCGACCGAATCTGGAAGTGGAGAGCGACGCCCGTCCATCGATCCGTCGCGGGCTCATGGCCCTGGCTATAAATCAGCACCGTCCCCACACTTTCCCTCTCACCGAAGTCAGTTCAGTGGCGATGGTGGACACGCCCCTCCAGTGCCCGGCGCAAGCAATTACCGATCGTCTTCGAGGCACTATTACAATGGACCGCGTGGGAACCATGTTTCTGTTACTCCTCAGGGGATGTATTCACCTGATCACCAGCAAGCATTTTCGGATCCTCAGCGACATGGATGGAACTCCAAGACCGGTTACCGTGGTGGCGGTGGATATGGCTCAGGCTCACAAGGAGGACCACCAATGCAAGGCGGCTATTATCCACCAGATCACCGCAAAGGAGGTGGTGGTGGCAAGTTTGCACCCAATTCTTTTTCTGGTCAAAGCTCGGCAGGTGGAGGTGTGAGTGGTCAAGGATACGACCAGTTTTTTGCATTCCATTCAAACAATGGCTCTCGACGACAGCCTGGCGCCTCGCCTCAACAACAATACCAAGGCAATTACCGGCCACACGCCGCGCTTACCCATACGGACGCGCCTGTGGCAGGAAATGCCTCTTACAAGCACGGAGCCTCAGCTGCAGCACTGGCAGCAGCGCACACAGGCTCTCAAGATCATGGCTATGCTCAAGGACCCCGAGGTGGGCCGCCTTCAGGACGACACGGCGCTTCAAATCCGACTGGTGGACAGACATTGCCACCTCACCCAGGATATGCGGGACAAGGACCGCCTGCAGGATATCATGCACCTTACCCGCCTCCTGGATACCCAGTGATGCAGCCTTACATGGGGTATCCCTATATGCCAGGACCATCCCCGTATATGCCTGGCGCAATGCCATGGCATCCAGGACAGGGCCCACCTATCGCGGCTAGTATGATGCCTGGCCCAGGTATGGTTCCAGGCCATGCGACATCGCTGCCTCCGATGCCTGGGACAAACGCGGACGGTGCAGGTATGGATGGGATGGTACCATTGATCGGATACGATGGTGTCGCTTATGGCTACATTCCTGCCGAAGAGGCTTACTCCCAGGTACTTGTTGAAACATGCAATTGTTCATGAGTGCAGTTGGTTTCTTGAATTGGTGTCTTCGACTGATTTTCAAACTAACTCATGTATAGCAGATGTATGGCTACGGCTTCATGCCCCACGATCATGATCCTCATACTTCGGAACAAACTGAACCGGCGGTTTCTAGTAACGAAAGTGACGAGGCAGGTCAAGGACATGGAGATCCTGATTCGGAGTCTTCTGGTGGGCAGTCCGGCCGTACGACCTCACCTTCCCCGAAGGACTCTGTGGAGGGCGACCTAACATCAGCAGAAGGTGTGTCATCGGCTGCAGAATCGCTATCAGCACGTACAGCAACTGTAAGTCCAGGGCCGACAAAAGACTGAGAGTTCCGAGGGAAAGGGAAAAAAGAAAGAGAAAGCGCTAGACAGATTGGAAGGCAGAAGATCATTGAGACCAGATACGACCGAGCCAAGCTAAACCCAAACCACCTGGCATATTCTTGAGAGAACGGGCAAAAAGGAGTAAGACGTGTGACAGACGGACGTTTTTCTCCTTTTTTTTTTTTTTATTCTTTTGGACCGAGAAACGACATGGTGCGAGTCTTCCATTGGGTGTCAGGTGAAGTCTCCGGCCCACGGGCGGACTATTTGTCATCGACCACTTATAGACAACAAGGTGTTATCTCGGCTCGTGGCCTTGACGATGTTTGTTGGGAAGGGCAATTGGGTCCTTTTAAATAAAAAAGGTCATCCTCTCTTTTCATCTTTCGTGGACCATGGCTCGTGCTTTACACGCACTCCTTGATGTTGAGCCAACAAACAGAGATGCAAGGTTTGGAGGTGGCATTTCTTTTTGAAAGTTATCTTTTATACGGCTTCTAATGGTATATTTATAACAATGGATGTATGGTGACCCCTTCGGTCTACAGCTCCGTATGCTGCGGGACCGTGAATTCGTTCCCAGAGGCGTAATACTGCAGACAGTCCTTGAATGCAAACTTTGGCAGGTCAGCATAAAAGTCGTCGTAGCGTTTGTCCAATGCATCCTTGAGAGAGTGTACAGCCCGGTTTGTCTTCTTCTTCTCGGCCGTATGCTGCTTGGACTGACTGCTGTTGTTGTTGCTGTTGTTGTTGTTGTTGTTCTTGGGATGGATCACGGACCAAGGATCACGACAGGTTGGACCTTTGCAAGTCCTCAGCACGTTCAACAAGGCATCCAAACGGTTCAATACGGTCGCTTTGGTCTGATGGTAAATGTTATGGATCTGGAATGGGTCCTTGACCAGATCGTAGTACTCGTGTTCGCCTGTGCACCAGACCGTGTACAACAGATTATACCCCTGCCCGATCAATCGGACGGATTTGTAAGTGTTGGTACTATATCTCGCCGTCGTGTTCTCCATAAACGCCGTCGACCAAAACTCGACCGCAAAGGCCTCACTCGATTGATCTTTTCCATACACGGCCTTGTTCTCCAGAACCGGGATCGAATGCGCGTCCAGTTCATCGGGGATGGGCAAACCCGCGAGTTTGAGGACCGTGGCCGGGAAATGCGTATGGGTCGCGACAGCATTGCTCTTGTGGTTCTTGGCGATCCCCGGTCCACGGATGATGAACGGGATGTTGGTGTCTTCTTGGTACGCGGTTTGCTTACCGGCAAACATGCGATGGGTGCCCAGATGGTACCCATTGTCGGTGGTGTAGACGATATAGGTGTTGTCGAGTTGTCCATTCTTTTCGAGCCGTTTGATCACGCGTTCGACCAGTTCGTCTGTGGCCTGGAGGGACTGGAGACGGGCGCGGTAAGTGGCATCGATGGTCTTGACCTGGTCTTCGTTCAGACGCGGGAGCGATTTGATCCAAGAGACTTTGTCGTTCTTGGCAGGGTTGAAGTTCGGGTGTCGTGGTGCCTTTGCATCCTTGAACAAATGCTCGTGTCTCTTTGCGGGGACGGGGGGTGTGAATAAGGTGCCGTTGGCGGTGGGCCAGACTTCGTCGTGTGGGGCTGTGGGTGAGATGACGAACAAGAACGGTTGGGTCTTGTTTTGGGCTAGTCCGTCAAGGATGGCGATGGATTTATCCGATATGATGTCTGTCTGATAAACACCCGTGTGTGCCTCGAGGGGTCCGTTGTTGGTCGCAAAGACGGGACTATAGAAGGTGTAGATGTTGGGGGCGACGAGTGGTTCCCAGTGATGGTGGTCAAAGCCCTTGGGCGCGTGCTTGAGCGTGGGAGAGACGCCGTTAATGAACTTTCCGATGTAGTTGTTGGAGTAACCAGCATCTTGGAGCCAGGTCGGGAGCCAGTTCTTGTCGAGCTGTTGTGAGACGAACTTTGTGTAGGAACCTAAGTTTTTGTCGTATGGGGGTCAGGGGTGAGAAGGATGGAGATCGAGCGCGAGTGAGGCGGCGAGAGGCGTTCAAAATAAATGGACTTACCATGAGGAGGCGACTCGTCTGTCACATTGTGATTGTGAGCAAACTGGCCCGACCAAAGCGATACGCGACTGGGACAGCACATGGCCGTGGTGGTGTAATAGTTGGTGAACTCGGTGCCTTGATTACGCAAGTACTTTTGTACAAGTGGCTGGTAGTCAAGCGAGTTCATGTGAAGATCTTGATCATCTGTCAGGAAGACCAGAAAGTTTGGTTTTTGACGATGGTTGTTATGGCCATGGCGGAAGTTCTCTTCAGGTACATTTGCCAGTGTTTCTTGAGTGGATGGCGAAGACGAAGACGAAGCGGCGGCGACCAGTTGAGAGAATGAGAGGAGTACTGCTGGCAAGGATGTCAGGACGGTGATGGTCTTCATTATAGTTAGAGTGCGTGATATGAAGAAGTAGTACTGCCTTGTTGAAGAAAACGCAGAGAAAAAACTGATGGCGGTATTTATATTCAGAACCGAGACGAGGGGCTGGGACGGAAGCGTTACATATACGAACCTATCCTTTGTAATAGTCCTAGGAAGTGCTACCATCGGGTGTGGCGATGGCGTGGAGATCTCCTCGAAGAAGCGGAAAATGCTTCATGATGAAACAATGGCGCCCATGGTTTATCCTTGGTTGAGAGGAAAAATCAGGCAAGGGATCATGGATCAACATTAACGTTAACTGTAAATGAAGGTTCCATTGGGTACCTGAAAGGACTTCATATGTTACCATACGGAGGATGCTTGCACAAGTGCAATCCCTGTTTGCTAGACGCCCACAGGACATTTTTTTTTTGGTCATCGCGTCATTTAGCGCACAAATTTTTGATATCCTGCTAGATCAAACAAGCGGTGAAGTGTTATCCGCCATTTCAACCTTAGCGATAGCGTGGAGGTATGGCGACATTACAAGATAGCCAGGCACCATTTTCTTTGTGCCAAGTGCCCGCGTTAACGTTCATATATCCACTGCTCTTATTCAACCACTGCAGTGGGTAGTCATGGACAACTGATCGAAGGCTTCTCCGCATGGCGCTACTGTCGCACCATACCCACGAATGCATTTGAGCCGGGTAAAATGGGATCTCTCTCCTTTCTCTCATCATCTGTGATCATTCTCTCATCTCCACCTAGTGTGCCCCACTCTTGAATGGTGGTAGACTAAACTGTGTACTGTCAAGAGGTGAAAACTGAGACTCTTATGTAAACTGCTTCTTTGCGATGGGTAGTCTACCGTCTGGCATTAGGTTTGCACCACGTTTTCAGTGGATGTGAGATCATGGCTCATCGTCACAAAAAAGGGACAGGCAGCGGCGCGTGAGGTTCAGCTCTTGCAACTGTATTCATTGAAGAAATGCTTTTGCTTTGTCAAAGCCATTGTGCCATTATCCATAGCCGTCTCGCGAATCTAGCAACGCCAGCTCCTGCAACGAGATTCCATATGAGCGACAAGTGGGTCCCTCTCATTTTTTGGCAAGAAAGCGGATATGGCTCTTGATATCATCATTCTCCATCAGCTGTAATTTCCTCCACGGATCATCCAGAATAAGTCCCTCTTTCACCGTCTCAAGTTCATCCACCGTGCTGTATGCTTTGACGTAAGCCCAGACAGGTTCCTCGGACGTGAACACCTCGAACACTCGCCAATCTGGACTCGTCCATTGCAACTGGCAATCTTTAGGCAGTATCACGGCAAGGTCGCCATACTCCTCGGTGTTGAACACATCAAGCGATCGCAGGTCTGAACATCCAGACAATAGTGCCTCGATATCGGTTTTGTGCCATTCCTTGCATTTACCCACGGTCATTCGCTGTAGAGTCTTACCATGGTTCTGCAAAAGAACCGACACGAGCTCGTCCGAGAAACAGCAATCTCTTAGCCACAATGACACCAACGACGATGACCTTGCACTCAAAATATTGACCAGACTCGCAGCATCCTTATGCGATGTATGATCAATTTCCAGATGCTTTAGGCTACAAGCGGGATGCTCAACTTGATCTTTGAGAGCTCGCATGATTTTCCTTCGAGTTGATTGTTCTCTAACGGAGAGTTGAATGTCCTCCGCACTACAGAAATGGCGGACGAGCAGGGATACGTCGGCAGTGGAGACGTTTCTGTGATGTTCATCGCCGAGGGTGAGGAGAAACTTTTTCAGACTAGTTCCTTGCCGGCACCTGCGACCTTGAGAATCAGAAATGTACGGCCCATCATGATTATTGTCATCGTTATCATGGTCCTTCAGGGGGAACTGGGTGACGGGCAATCTCAGAACAAACCCGGTGCGCTGTTGACTGGACCTGGGAATGGGGCTCTTATCGATATGGTTGATATTCAAAGACAACTCCTCCAGCCTGTGTGCACAACGCATGATTTCATCGACAGCACGTTGCCCAATACATGTGGCGGTGATAAGAAGCTTCTTGAGCCGCGGTATGTATCTAAGTAGGCCAATCACCACTAAATGGTGGTCAAAAGTGACGAGAGAGCCGGAACGCGCTCTTAGCTCGAGTGACGAGATGCCCGGATTGTTGGAGATCAACTTGAGTAACCCCCAAGACCATAGCCAGTTCGTTGAACCGTCCTCACTAATATCGAGGCGGAGATCCGTCAGGCTTATGCAACTAAACCCAAAGGAGATAATGTCGTGTATTGACGAGCTATCGACCTCGAGCAGTCGCATGTAAATGCTATACTTCTTGAAACTATTCCAAAAGTCTTCATCGAGAGACCGCCCAAGAAACCTCGACGTCGAGTGGATCGTAATACTGTGATAGATAAAGGGGATCACGGCTTCGTACCAGGCGCTGTGGCCTAGTGCGCAGGCAGTAAGGTCGACTTTCTTCAAGTGGTTAAAGACAAGAATGGCAAGTTCGGGAATCTCAAAGACTTTGATCGCGGCGAGTTTCGACATCGTGAATGTGGAGATGAAGAGACGAAAAGCCGAAAAGATGATAGACGAGGGCGGTAGCTGCTGACAGACCTATTTATGTGACGTGACGCCAACATCCCTACGCGCATGCGTGACACCATAAAATGTCTATGATCAAACGTGCTACTTCTGCCAGGTAAGGCTACATAGCCATTCCCCGTCTCCGGTAACTCCAGCTCCTCTCAAAGAGAGATGGAGCGGCAATTATTAGTTCCAGCCTCAAGTGGCCATGAAGCGGATATGACTCTGGAGATCGGGCTTCCACATCAGATCCAGATGCACCCATGGATCATCTGGGATCGTTTCTTCTATCAGCGCGGCGTATTCCTCAGGGCTGTAATAGCCGTCGGCATGATATCGATAAAGCGCTTCGCCGGTCCATAGTCACGTCCAGCTCCTCCAGCCCCTGTATGCGCAACGCATAATCTCATCGACAGAGCTCTCCTCCATACTTGGGCCGGCGTAGCGATTCGAACCGGCGTCCGGCGCGCCCGGCGAACCCATTTCTTGTGAGCCCGGCGCGCCGCCGACGAGATTTAGGTCGCCGTCGGCGACTTTTTTTACGGAGGGGAGGAGGTATAGGCCTAGCAGTCTTGCCAGTCTATGGCATCATCGGAGGGGTATCTTCAGTGAGAAGTAGCTATTTATGGTCGCCGAGTGGCGCGCCGGCGACGACCATTTTCAGCACTCGGCGCGCCCGGCGCGAGATTTGTCGCCGGTTCGAAACGCTAGGCCGGCGATAACCAGTTTCTTGACTCCTGGCATGCATCTGAGTAGGGCAAGTTCCACCAACTGAAACTCAATGTCATTGACAACTGGGTAGTCATACATCATTAGGCTGAGTGTTAAAATACGCGGGTGTTAAGAGATCAGCTTCAGGAGGCCCAAAGACCATAGCGCATTCATTGAAGTGTTTGCAGAGAGTTGGAGGTGAAGGTAGAGATCTGTCAGGTGGGTGCAGTTAAAATCAAAAAGACAGGTCGCGTTTTCCTCGGCTCGAGATCTCGGGCAGCCGTATGTGCAAGCTGTGCTTCCTAAACGTATCCCATTTGGTTTCATTGAAAGACGGACAGAGAGGACTGCAACGGTCACCGATCAGGAACGTGCGATACAGGAGCGGGAGAACGGTCTTGTGCCAAGTCCGGTGAACCAGCGCACACAACAAGGTCCGCTCTATCCAGTTGGTCAATGACGAGAATGGAGAGCTCAGGAGTCTCAAAGACCTCGACTGCGGCGAGTTGCGATTATGAATGAGGAATCAAGAGATGAAGAAATGGCGGAAGGGAACTGTTGCTGCTGAAAGTGCTCAATTGCTCACGTCTCTGATGTGACACGAACTCCTCTCATCAGAAATGGCCAAGACCTGCGGCAACAGACTGTCGCGATGGGTAAATAGAAACATGCAGTTGCTTTGGTAAGACCATAGCACTAACGCTTACTGACCATCTCCAGCTAGTGCGTGCCATTTTATTGACTAAGGGCCCAACGGCAACATTGCTGTCTAACCCGAATAAGGTCCAAGATGATCGGATGTTCGCGTGTACTCGACCCCGTTCAATACAAACGATTGCATGTGGGTCAGGTTCTGAACCTGCAAAAGCAGACCTCGTAGGAACGAGGTTGACACCTTGGGTGCCATGAGCTGCTCTGCGCCATATTGCTGCTCCAGTTCAGATGCTGTTCCCATCCCTGACATGGACTCGATCCCAGGGTCATCGTACCGACCAGCAGTCGATGAGGTCGAGTATTCGCCACCCGTCCGTGAGAGCGTCGCCCATCCATACATGGCCGCAACAGCCGCGTTGTCGCTCTCCAGCGCATGTCCCTTTGTCAATGGATGGAGACCCGATAGGAAAAGTCGGTGAAGTCGCAGACATGCCCAATTGAACGTAAACAAGTCGGACGCCTTCGATGAAGACCCTTCAATGGAGAGGGCGGTAATCTGATGACAACCTTCAAGGATCCTGCGTAGGTCCGCTCTCTGGGTCGGTTGAGTGTTTCGGTCCCGTTGAATCCTCAGATCCAAGACTTCCAGTGTGTTGGCGTGCTTTAGCAACGCGTCCGTGAACAAATGGTCGAGCGATGGGATCCGGATCTGGAGCTCTACTAGCCCCGTGAGTCCTCCGATAAGGCCTGCATACGCAGACTCGTCCTCCATGACCTCCACGGTGGAGTACGTCAAGGCCGAGATTGAAGGGCATCTTTGCTGGATGTTGGTGGCCAGGGACCGCAAGTCCCCATCATGCGACCCCATCCAGGACAGCTCTTCTAGTTTGGGACAGAGTCGCACCAATGCCTCCAGTGCTCCACTACCAACATCCTTACAGACGGTTAGACTTGTCATGTTAGGCAGCAGCACTTCTTCGTCATCATCATCGTCGTGGTCATATGGGTCTTTCTCCAACCCATGGGTATCATGTGTTACACTGGCTCCGACCGTGGCAGGGTGGGTATTTAGTTCGTCGATCTCTCCTGTGACAAAGTCTAGCGATACGGTCCTCAATGACGGGTTTCGCCTCAGTAGGGCCATGAACCCTTTGTCGATCCTCCAGCACTCCAGGTGCAGCTCCTGCAGTCTATTCAGTTTTTTCGAGAGCGCCAAGCCATCCAGGGTGCCATAGTCATCGCGGTGAAAGTCTCCGCCTTGCCAGTGCAGGCTCTGGAGGCGAGGGTTTTGGAGGACCAGTTCCTTGGTCCACTCGTTGTTGTCGAGTCCAGACAGGTCGAGGTGGATGAGATTGTGCGGTAGATGTTTGAGTGGGAATGAGAGGATGGTTGGACAGGAACGAGAGAGCTCGAGGATGCGAAAGTGGGCATGGTGACGAGAGAGGTTGGCGATGGCGACGGGCGAAGTCGACCGCGAGTAGGTGTCGTCAAAGGTGAACCAGAGGATGGGCAGGAGGATGTCGTGCCATGTCCTGTTGACCAGGATGCACGCTAGCAGGTACTGGGGATCAAAGATGGGACGCAGGCTCCGGAGGGTCGTGGATGTGGTGCCGCTGCGACGAAGGTGTGCGTTTGGGATGCTCTTCATCCACAGTGGGATGTACAGTCCCACGCGCGCAAGGATTTCGGGGATTTCGAGCGGGTTGGGACGCTGGTTCATGTCATGGGAAGGAAGCAGTGGAGTGCAGGTGTGAAAAGGAAAGAAAGGGAAATAAAGGGAGTGCGGTGGGGTGTGCAACGGACCTCCTGGCCTCAAATAAGCACAGAGAGTGTGTGGAGTGTGCTGTTGTTGGTTGGAAGCCGTGCCTGGACTAAAAGGTGCGGCACTCACAGAGAACAGCGAACATGCCAGCGGATGATCCCTGGCTGGGCGGGCGACAAAGAGAGCTAGCTGACTATAAACAGCACGCGAATGTCGGGGTGTGAGATTAGGGTTGCCGTCTATTTATTTCTCGGCTTCTCATAGCCCAGCTGGCGAGAGTGCAATTACGCACAGTTCTTGAGCGAACCACTCAGTGAGGCATGTTTCTCTCTCCTTCGTCTCGACACCCTCGACACTATTTTCGTCAATACCCGCGCTCAGCGACCAAGGGGGGCCAGTGAGATCAAGGTAAAGTGCAAGACCAGTCATACTGTTTGTAAAACCAATAGTGCTTCAAAAAAAACATTGCGACTCCTCACGTTGTTGTCATGGACGTCTTGAGATTTCAAAGGGGATGAATGTTTTGATCTGAGATAATAAGATATAAAGGCGATGTATTCGGCATGGTAAGGAACAGACACGCCATTGGTGTGGCATGAGCTCCAGCTTGCCGAGCTGATCTCTCCGAAGAGGACCTTCTCTAGGGAAGCTTGTAGATTGAGCCCTCTAGGGAAGAGGAGGACACACGACAATAATAACCGCCCGGAGTACAAAGGACCCAAACAACTTCCTCATTGCGAGCTGTCATTTATACCCCCTGGCAGAAACCTAGGGGTGCCGTGACTGGTGCACAATCGGAGCAATTGAGCAGTGTCGGCAACAGCCGGCTTAGTGGGGACGAAGAATAAGAAGCGCCCGAGCCCTGCTCGTGCATTTTGAATTTATTATTAAAAAGTCGAGGCCTCGCTGACTGCTTTTGCTCTTTTTTTTTGGGTGTGTGTGTGAGGTCGAGGGGGAGAAGGGGTATGAAGGATAGATCACCAGGATCGTCGGGCTATTTGGTCTTCGGAGAGGAGATGTATACTTCACTAGCATCGTTGAATCATCTCCCGTGGTTCCGAGTCTTTTTTTCTCTCCTGTACAATCATTTTACACCTGGAGGTTGTCCAGAATGGCTGCGAAGGCAGCCCAGGTCTCGCGACCTGAAGGGAGGATCTGGTTGGCAGGCAGAGAGAAACCATAAGTTCCCTTGTCTCTCAACTCGACTGCGAATGGAGCACCAACACCAATGCTGAGGGCATAATCAACAGAGCTACCCGAGGCAGGGTAGATGGTGTTGTAGATGTCTCCGGTCACGAAGGAAGTGCCATGGACGGCTTTAAGGGCAGCAGCAGCCTTGATGGCGAGTCCGTTCATGTAGTTGTAGGTGGGAGGGCGAGTGCCGCTGTAGCCCCAGGGGGTCATCCAAAGCTGAGAGTACGAATGGAAGTCAATGTAGGAGACAACTTTGGGAAGGCTCTTAAGGTAATCGGCAATGTTTTTGGCCTCGGGTGCCGAGAAAGCACTAGTGCCCATGTAGTCCTGAGCGCAAGGGTTAGTCGAGGAACCGCCAGTGTTCCACTTGTAGCCCCAGTTGCGGTTGGCTACGAGAAGGGACGCAGAATGACGAAAGCGTTAGAGAGCGAAGGGGGAAGAAAGACGAGTGCTTTAGCGTGTTTTCATGATGCGCAGACGTACTGTCCGTGCCGAGGCATCCGCCGTTAGATTGAGCGTTCTTGCGATGCATACGGTCATTAGTCTGGGTAATGACAAATCCATCGGGGTTCATGATGGGGATGACGTGGAAGGTGTACTTTGACAAGTAGCCGGCTACGCGCGTGTCTGTGCCCTTCAACAGCTGCTCAATGAGGTATCTAAACAGAGACAAGTAAGGTGAAACGTGTAAGCAATGTTGTCGTGGGACAAAAAAAAAAAAGAGAAAAGTAGGACGACATACTCAACGACCATAGTTCCGATCCACTCGCGGGCGTGCTGAGTACCATGGAAGACAATATGGTTGGGGCCGCTTCCGATCTTGATACCGGCTTGCTCACGACCCTGGAAGGTCTTACCAGCGCTGAATCCAGAGGCTTTACCCGAGTTTTGGGTGATCTTCTCCTTGAGCCAGGCTTGATGGTCAGCGTACGTGTGGTAACCCTGGTACCAAGTGTCATCAAAAGATGCTGTGACATCTCCTCCCTGAATGCCTGACCATCCGCCGTTCTTGTTCTTGTTGGAAGCAGCCCAGACCTGCTGGAACTTTGCATCGGCTTGCTTCTCTTCGTCAAGGACGGTCTGCAAGTTATCGATCAAAGTTGTGTACTCAAGGTTTAAAGCCTGGAACTTGGGAAACGAGGATGGAGAGATGCGGACATCAACATGGCCACCGATGTTCTTCTCGTGTGTGAAGTAGTCGAAATCGAGAGCATTCTCGTTATCGCTCAGTGCCTTCAGCTCGGCCTCGTTACGGACTTGAATACGAACCACGCGATGTTGGTCGTAGGAAACGGGGATAGGAGCAAGAGTTGGGAGCGCGACCGCAGGAGTCAGCAGGACCGACAGGGCAGCAACAGCCGAGAGGGAAAGTAGAGCGAACTTCATTTTAGGGAAGGGGTGTGGGGAAGTGGGTAGTAAGGAAGGAAGGAAGGTGGAGTTGGTGATGAGTATGAAAGGGATGGGAACGATTAGCGCGAAGTGCGTCAGGCTTTTATAGAAAATGGGCATAAAGACACATGCGTCTCGAGCTGGCGAAGAACAGGCCTTAAGGACTTGTTCACGTTGGATACAATCAATTCTACTATTCTATTCAGCTCTCGTACTGTACTGTACCTTTTCTGCTCCTGCATTGATAATCTTGCCTTTCGATCCCCCTGGATATTACAGTGCATTGTGAGGTTGCTTCCAGAGGATGACGAAGTTATCAATACACAGAGAGTATACATTAGCAGTGTTTAAATGACAATTTTAGACCGCATCCCAAGGACTTTTGCTACAACACAAACAAACCGCGCCATATCCGTGGCACGTTCAGGCAAGTCATTAGATACTAAAAAGCGGCGAATAGGAACTGGTCACCGGCGTGGGAGGAGAAGTGGGCGTCCTCATTGCTGACCGGATCCTCATGCCGCATCTCGAAAATTTGGGATGCACACTGATCACGCGAAGTGGGAGGCATAAATTTGCCCCCTCTCTTTCCTTGCCCTTAGAGAGTGATTTAGCCGCTGACAGCCACACGGGTAAGGGAGTACGATGACTATCAACGTCAGGCTGCTGCTCGTACTTTTCCTTTTTTTATTTTTTACTGCGGATGCGTGCTGCGTGAGAGAGTCCCAATCACTCTCCCTAGTCATGACAGCAAAACATGGTGTGGCCCGGCAACGACTTCCCCTGTTCCTTGCAAAGAGAGGCAGATGATTGGCCAAGCGTTGCACGCGCGCACGCATGCTCATTTCGCGCATCGTCCTCATTGCGTCTTATCGCCGCCAGGGTTCGGCCCCTGTTCCCTTACCGACCCCTGCTTTCCATGCCGGACACGTAAACAACACCAGAATGTATTCAGCCGCTTGGCCGTCCGCAGGCTCCCATGTTTTTTTGTCGTGTCCTGCCCATCATCGCACTTCACACTCGGCAGCAATGGTGACATTTTCGTTTCTCGTGTGACGAAAACACCCGCGGTCCTCACGGCTGTCAGCCAAGACTCAACACCAATTATAATTGGATCCTGCAGCAGAGCATGCGACCCTTGCTGTCGTGCGCCTCCTTCCGGCAAAACACACGTTGGTGTATCTGGCACTCTGTGCCTAGGGCGCGATTATAAGAGAGACTGAGTGAGTGAGAGAGCGAGTGAGCTCTTGCGGCTTAATCGCACAGTCTTGATGATGAAGTTTCCCTTGCTGGTCTACTTCTAACGTTCGGCCGAACAACCTCTTGCTATATATTTGTTTACTTCAGGCTGAGGACGTTCAAGCTATCGTCCCAAAGTAGTTGTTGACAGGAACCATTTTCTCATCGATCCGCAAAAACAACGAATATCGATTTGCCCATCAGCCATCGGTGGGAAAGTTTAAGTGAATGGCATGGACCCACTGTCAGCCATCGATGAGAACGAGGAAGGGTTAACGCCAAGGAAGATGTTGACGCGCATGAGAAATAATGGGTCGTTTGGATTGGATCATACTCTGAAGTCCAGTAAACATTGGAAAAAAAGACAAACACGATGTCCTCACTTGTCAACACCATGCCGATTAGGTAGCTGCCCCGGACATTCCTATAGACTACGTTAGCACGCCCTTTTGTTTTGGTTGTTTTCTACACTAAAGCTTACACTGATCTAGGCAGGACCCTGCCGCGGTTGTTAGTAAGCTCTTGGAGCTCTTTGGCTAACTCATGGATACCTGGGAAAAAACAATGGACTATAAAACAAAGTTTCTTTGTAAAAAGAAAACTAGATGTCAAGTGTTTTACTCGTAAGAGACCGACACGGTCCGTTCAGCATGTTTGTATGCAGGCGGTTTGTTTATGACACATCGATCGGCCCTTGCTTCTTGTTGTATAGGTTAAACGTTTTTTAGTCTGGGAAAAAAGAAGGCAAGGGCCAATGTCCAATCGTCTTGATGAGAACGCAACAACGCGTGTGACTCTGCAGCGCGTTATCGTCCGTTGTCTGATTGGCGGAAGTCTTTCCACTGGGCCACGCTCGGCAAGAGCAAAGAAAAAAAAAACATCCAGGGGTCGGTGAACCGCCCGTGAGATGAGAAGCTGAACCATACAAATGAACCATACAGTTCAGGACTGGGCTCGGATGGACCGTTCATCGACACAAGATTCCCAGGGTGTCATCTAAATTGCCTGTATCAGTTCTCGGCTTAGTAGAATAGAGGAATGTATCTTGACCAAATATGGCTCTGAGTTGCCATCCGCGCACACTTCGCATACGATATCCATTCATCGCAGGATGTTTGTGTCATGACTGACAAAAAAAAAAGATGGACATTTGGAGGTAGAAGGCGTCGCGCTGAATCACGAGCGGATAGGAGTTCCGTCGGGGATGGAGAACGGTTCCACGACGCCAGAATCTTCTTTTCAAACCACATGCCTGCGTGAAAAAGTCATTCGTCGACGGCGTAAATCTTTATGGCAGTCTACACTCGATCGACTGTTGAACCCTTATGCCGATAAGGTGGCAAAAGGATCTGGTCGACTTTTATATTTCGACTTCATTTCTGCCTTGGCTTTACACTACATACTAGTCCTCCAAATGATCCTCCACATAACCCAAGAACAATTCAAGAACGATCAGAGAGAGAGTGAGCGAGATTTAGTGCTCTTGGTACTCTGACTTGATGCCATGATGTCAAGTCAAGTGCAAAAGTTCTTACCAGGTAGGCACAAACGGACCGAAACGACGTTACAGGGCGCCTTATGAGTGACACTGCTGTGGCCTGACTGGAAGGTCAACACTTCAAGTCAGCATAGACCTTCCAGGAGTAGTGCCCTAATACCCACGCAGGTAGAATCAAGACTATAGTCAACTGCTTCGCAAAGGCGACTGATTGGCAAAGGACCTTTTCATGCTGAAGTGTGCATTTGCCACCACTGCCAACATTAGGTTCTGCATTGCATGCCGTACGAGGCACAGACGACAAACCATCAACAGGTCAATTATCGGCTGAACTCAGACAGTGCGTACTTTCTTACTATTGTATAAGCTGAGGAGCTGAGGCACTCCTTCTTGTAACATCTTTCATTTGTTTTTTTTATTAATGCCATGTTTTTTTTTGACTTGTATCGTTTTTTCTTTTTTCCTCCTTCTGCAACTGCCATGGAACGATTATGCGTGGGTGATATAGGGCGCATCGATTAAGTACAGCTCTCACAAAAGGACCACCTAAGCAAGGATGACCATGGACAGGACAATGGACACAGCGGCCAGGGCCAATGAACCGGCGCGGATGGATGACGAAGCAGCAGCAGAGCCGGGCATCTTCACAGTGCCCTGTCCAAAGTTGACATTGCAAGAGTCCACGAGTTTAGCCGTGGAGAAGCGCTCCTGGATCTTTTGGTTCTCAGCTCCACAGCTGAAGCATGGATCTATGTAGGTTCAGAAAAGAAACAAGGGGGGCCAACGGGTGAGACAAGCAGAAGGAGAAAGAAAGACAGATAGAAAGATACTGGTTAGCGTGGTGGTGTGAGGATGGATCACTGCACTTGAAAGAGATGCCATGTACAATGGTATCCGGGGAGGATTCGGATGGTTGAACGAGAATAGAAGGAGGAGTGAGTGAAGTCGCAAGAGAGCAAGGGTGTATGTGTGGATTGATAGTATGTGCTGAATATCGTATGCTGTTGTGCCAGTGTTGAAATGACCAGTCCTTGATAGCCCCAACATCATCCTGTTTCGTGAATGGTTCTCCGAGTTGCTGTAGGTCCTGTAGTCCACCAAAACACGCGCGAGATCACCCACTCGACACTTTGACACCATGACACTTTGGGGTAGTGCAGATAAAGAGAGCAACAAGGAAATAGTGGATGAAGGTGACCTCGGCTGAGAAGTGCTGCAGTGCTCTACCGCATATCCACGTCTTATATCGCTCGCGGTACATGTACACACGCTGTGAAGACAAGGGTGCTCCTGGCTGCTTGTAGCGTTGTCGTGTTGGGCCAGCCTGATTTGAAACAGGCAGACAGGGGACGGAGGAACAAGGGAGTGGGAACAAGGGTATTACCGTAAGCATCGACAATGGACTGCTTGCAGAGGCACTTGTCGGTCTCTGCTGTGGAGTTGGTGGCGACAGGGAAGTTGATGTCGCCGGTTGCTGTGTTGACGGTGATCTGACATTCCTTCAGGGCATCCACCAGGGGCGAGCATTTTTCCTGGTAGCAGGGCAGAGGAGTCTCTGGCTGCTGGGCCGAAACCGCCACGACAGTGACCAGCAGAGTGACCAAGAGAGGAAGGGAGGCGGAGCAGGTGCGCATGGTGGAGGGGAATGAGGCGGATGCAAGGATGCGACGACGGTGGGCGGTGCGAATGGGGATCGTGTGCAGAGGATGGGGAAAAAAGAGAAGGGAAAGAGCCAAAACCCAGCAAAAGTGTCCAGAAGAAAAGAACAAAATTGCGCGCCATGGCCGCTCTCCCTCGCACCCGAACACAACATATTGGCAAAAGTGCCTAAGCGTGCCGTGCGTGCCTTCATTCTTGTATTCCTGTTGTTGTCTCTTTTCTTTTTTTTTCTTGAGAGCACCAGCACAAGCCGGTCGGGGACCCGCGACAGAAAGGGGATCCCTGTGCCTTTCCTCTTCTTGGACCACCAGCTTCTTCTGGGCTGGGAGCCCGAGTGCAGACGCTCTCCACATCCGCACGTTGCGAACCACATACAGCCACTCATTTCCACTGTAGTAGCAACAGCTTTGGCTCGGCTCGACCGCAGGTTGTGATCGAGGCCAGGAGATTGCATATAAACCCACCCTTACTCGTGCCTCGAGGTCGTGCTCTCATTTTCTCACCTGGCAGAATGACCTGACACTCGGCAGCCCAGAGTGCTGCTCAATCACCCCCTACTGTTCTTCCAGCGCCAGCCAGATGAGACATAGACCCCGAAGCACCATAGCTTGCATACATGTGTATTTATGGAGAACGCGGCGATCTAGCCTCAACATTCTTCTGCAGGAGCAATGTGAAGAGACCTCGGTAACAATGCATGCTCCTCCTTGTACGTTTGCAATCGCGTCTGAACTTCCTGCTGCCGACCTTCAATTGTACACAAACTAAAACACTTGGTGTCTCACGCACTCGATGGGTTCTACAGCTTCAGGAACGGCAATTTAGAGGTTCATTACGACGAGCTTTCTACTAGGTACAATACGATAGATGGCTTTTTATACTACTTTCGGACGGGTATGGCACAGACAAAGTGAAGCAAGACAAACTCTCCTGCACCTGCAGGGTGGTCCATCATACAAGAGGATGGCTGCTGTATCAGAACTGGGTTCTGGATTAGGAGGTAAAGGGCAGCCAGTACATTAGAAGGCGACCAAAGCGGCGGCGCCGAGGACGGCGGCAGCGGCGACAGTCATGGAGGCACCGAGGGAGCCGGCACCGCTCTTGGGGCTACCGGTGGCAGTAGAGCCGCTGCCAGCAGAGCCCGAGCCCGAGGGCGAGGCACCGGTAGGCGTGGATCCAGTAGGGGGCTGGGAGACGATGGTGCCGTTACCACCGGGGTTGGGGGTACCGGGGCTGCTGGTGGGCTTCAATGTGCCTGGGTTACCTGCAGTGTCGGTGACGGTGAAGCGGGTGGTAAAGGCGGGTTCAGCTGCCTGGCCACCAACGGAGGTGAACTTCAAGAAGTAGACTAAGAGAGGCAGAGAGACAAGCACACTAGCGTTAGGAGCATAGATCTCGCAGATGCAAGGTTGTTCTTAATTGAAGGACCTCCTTGTAACCCAAACAAACAACGCTGTCGCTGTCCTCACACGACCCGCATGCCTATTAATGGCACGTCTTTGCTAGGCTGTCACCACATGGCCCTCTCCTGGAAGTCCTCATGCGATTGCGAGAAGCTAAAGTATACCGGTTCACTGCCAGTTTCTTTTTTTGTCGATTGAGGAGACGGAAAATAAAGGGAGCGAAAGAGCTGTGCATATCGAGGATACAACGGACCTGCTCGATCGTCTCTGCTCAAACCACACCACTCGAAAGTCGGTGGGAAACGGAGGGGGCATGTCACACCAATAAGCTAATCTCGATCTCTGACACCTGGATCGGGCTTGTTTCGTTCCTCAATCAAGGGACTTACTCTGGCCTGGAGGATCAACAACAGGGACGTCGTAGACGATGGAGGTGTTGGTAAGAGCATTGTAGTTCTCAGCAACAACGGCGAGCTGGGTCTGGACAAGGTCGGAGCCAGTCATGAAGTAGATGTTAACCAAGGGGTTGGTCTTCAGGCTGGGGGCCTTGGCGTCCTCGGTCCACTGAATGGTGACCTTGGTGTTGGGCTTCCAGATGGAGGTGCTCCAAGGGTCAGTGGGGTTGACAAAGGCGGTGACCGAGGAAGCAATGGCTCCGAGGACAGCGAGGGTAGCGGCAGCCTTCATGGTTGGATATGGGTTAAGAGGTGGGAGGTACGGAGGAGACGGTAAGAGGTGGGAGATGCGGACAAGGAATGAAAGGATGAGATTGCGGGACAAGGGCAGGAATGGGACCGAGGATGAGGAATGGCGTAAGGAGATGGAAAGAGGAGAGAAAAGAAGAGATGCGGCAGAGAGCGAGCGAGCAGGTCAAGTTATGGACGAGGACGTTGGTGGAGTCTGGATATGTAATTCAGATATATATGCGCGTTTCTATTATTACCTCAGCGCTCTCAACTCTCCTCTTTTGTTACCCACCTGTCAGTGTAATTCAAATCGACCCCCAGTGGTACCCTGCAAACAAAGGCCATATTCTACAATAAGCACCAAGGCTCACGCCTGCTTAAGGCCCAGATGTTGACGCTCATCCAGAGATACCACGATACAGTGACAGGATGCAAAGCCCAAGCACGGGAGTGTTGCTGTTCGACGTTCGAAGGCGTTCACAGTCTGAACCGCCATGCGAAAAGTCGGCACTGCCAATCATGCAAAACTTGGCACTGCTAGCAAGCAAACTCAGCACTGCCAGGTGTGGCTCTCAGCCGTTCCAGAGAGAGAGAGAGCGAGAGAGACAGAGGTATGAGGAAGCATGTGTAATATATACGAACGGCAAGTGACACAGGGCGTCTCCCTGGTAAACCAAGGAACTCTATTTTTCATTCGAGTCGCCATCATCTGAATCCTCATCATCGCTGGTGTCCAAATCACTGCTGCTCTCGTCGAATGCTCCTTCGACCACAACCTCGCGCTCCAGGCTGTCTCGCAGTACCTGAATGATATCATCATAATCGTCGCGCAGCAGTCGTGGGTAGCCGAGGTCCGAGGCGGGTTCTGTGCCATCCACGCCTTGCTCCTGTCGCAACTTGAGCTTCTCTAGCATGAAGATGGCGCCCTCCTTCTCCAGATCCAAAGTGTAGTATCGGCCAAGTACCTCTTCTGTGTCAGAAAGGACTGGATCCCCTCCCGCAGTCACCTCCTTGGTAGTTGTAACAAACTCTTCAAACAACTTGTATGGATCTATCATCAGCAGGAAAAAGGTTGAGCGCGTGGTTAGCACAAAGAGCGCGACTATATGGTTATAGGAGCGTTCTTCCATCACCGTGTTTGTCTGTACCTTTTGCCTTGTCACCAAGTCCGGCATTCATAATTTTCTCTACTCGCGTGATCAAGTCCAGTTCTGCAAGTCTCCTCTCTGCTACAGCTGCATCTGAAGTATCCAGCTTCCAGTCCTGCTCCGCATCGTCATCTTCTTCCTCCTCGTCATCACCATCGTTCAGCTCAGCAGCCGTGGCGAGTTTGACTCCATTCTTGAATCCACTTGCACTGGACATAACCGTGCCCTTTGATGGCATAGCTGCCCCTTCTTTCAAGAAGCGGCACCTAACGTCAGAAAGTAATAATATTGTCAGTTTGCCGAGCAAATAGTTCAAAAAGTGAAATAAAGTCAAAGGTAGGACACTTACTTTGTCGCATCAACCGCGACGGATCCAAATACCCCAAGGCCAAAGGTCCTGTTCCTGAGAATGTATCTTGTGAGCTTTGAGAATCTGTCGACACGGGTGCTCTGTCCACAAGCTCCACACTCTTTCATGATGTGGGTATTGAAGATAGTGAGGGCGGTCTCGGGGTTGTTACAGACGTAACAGAGGACGAAGCGACGGATAAACTTGTCTAGTGTCATCATCAGCTCGAGTTCACAAATGGCGCCACCGCACAGCTTGAACCAACGTTGGCGATCCTCCATGACTCCTTGCATCTCCAGTTCCAGCTCAAAGAACTTTGAGATGTATTCCAGTGGCCGATTCAGCGCGCGTGCAACGGCGCTCAGGTTCTGGAGCTGGGTCGACGCTGGTATCTCTACGGCCTCCTTCTGCGGGTTGTTGGTCCTGATGCGTGCTGGATTGATGCGGATCTCAAGGGCGGGCCTTTTTTTTTTTTTGTTTGGGACAGAGGATATAGATATTTGTTAGCACAGCCAATAACCCCTTGCCTGTTTTGCTCGTTGGAGTCAAAGAGCTTGCTAGGAGCGACTTACATTTTGTATCTGTAGTATGGGTCCGGGTTTGTGCTTGGGATGTTGACCATCGAGTTCATCAGCTTGCGCTTGTTGACGCCCTTTTTGGGCTTTGCATTTGCTGGCCGAGGCATGTTGCTGTGATGTGCAGTGGAATGATGGCGTGTCATGAAGGGGGACGAGAGATGTTTAAATACGAATAGCCTTCAGACGTGCGCTCCAAGCCCGCAGTTTTTCGTTGTGTCAGGGGGGTGGAGACGGCGTTTTTCTCTTCCGCAGAGCAAAATCCAGTCACCGGTGCATCCTTGCCAAAAAGAGCTTGCTGCGGCAGTAAGCCAATATCTGTTCTTAGGAGACACTGGCCACACCTTCCTCTTGCACTGATCTCTGGAGCGGATGGTTGCTTCAACGGCCCGCGCTACCGCAGCTGCCCGAGAAGGGTGCAGTCCCTTGGCGCGAGTAGAAGCAATTATTCAGATATCCCAGCACATGGCAAGGTAGCAGTGTGCGGCTGTGGCCTGCATGGGCGTCAAAGACGGAGTGTCGGCGGTAGTCTTTTGAGAAAACAAGGCAGTGCTGGTCAGGAATCCGATGGCGGAGAATGACTGACTGACTGACTGACTGACAGGTAGGGATCGCTGAAGATCCTGGGTGATATGTAGCAGCCAATCTCAAGTCAGGGCGTTGGGTCGTTGTTATCATCGTGTGCGCTTCATTAATGTGGCTTGGCGTAAGGGTAAACAGCTTTTCTTTTTTTTTCTTTTTTTCTTGGCCCATAGAACAGCAGGACGGACTCTTTCCAACATTGAGTGCGCCTGTCCCTCTTACCACATCAACATCCACCCTATCCTCTCCCCACCCAAGAGGCCCCATCCCGCCTCTGCTACTGCTCGCTGTCCCTCTCGCAGTCTACAGTCCTTTGCTTGTCTCTCAGTCAGCCTCTCATACCCGCATCGCAGGAGGACCGCACTCTCTCTCCCCCTTTTGCATCAACTCTCGCACTCTCCCCTCTCTTTCCATTCCCTCTAAGAGGCATCAGTCAACATGGGAAAGATTCAAAAGAAGACCGGAAAGGGTATGTACCGCTCAACTACTCCAGCAACACTGGACATGAAAAGACCCCTGCACTAACATCTGATTTGACTCCTAACAGGGCGTCTGGATAAGTACTACCACATGGCCAAGGAGCAGGGTTATCGTGCCCGTTCTGCGTTCAAGTTGGTCCAGCTCAACAAAAAGTACAACTTCCTGGAGCGATCCAAGGTCCTCATTGATCTGTGTGCTGCCCCAGGAGGATGGTTGCAGGTCGCCGCAAAGATGATGCCCGTCAGCAGTTTGATTGTCGGTGTCGATCTGGCCCCTATCAAGCCCTTGCCCAACGTTATCACATTCGTCGAAGATATCACAACGGAAAAGTGCAGATCGACTTTGCGCTCTACCCTCAAGACCTGGAAAGCTGATGTGTAAAGTGAACCCATTACCCAAAGTCAATTACGCCTACCTAGAGCCAGACAGAGCCGAAGCCTAACGTTTAATCTCTTTTTTGTCTATGCGAAATGCTAGTGTGCTGCACGACGGAGCTCCCAACGTCGGAGCTGCCTGGGCCCAGGATGCTTTCACTCAGTCAGAGCTGGTATTGCAGTCATTCAAGTTGGCGACCGAGTTTTTGAACAAGGGAGGCACGTTCGTCACCAAAGTTTTCAGATCAAAGGATTACAACAACCTCATGTGGGTCTTCCAGCAGCTGTTCAAGAAGGTCGAGGCCACCAAGCCTCCTTCCTCCAGAAATGTCTCTGCTGAGATCTTCGTTGTCTGCCGTGACTTTTTGGCGCCCAAGAAGATTGATCCCAAGTTCTTGGACCCCAAGCACGTCTTTTCCGATGTCGATACTGGTATGGGAGCTCAGCCCTTGGATGTGTTCCATCCCGAGAAGCACAAGCGTCAGCGTGAGGGTTACGAGGATGGAAACTACACCTTGCACAAGACCATGGACGTCATGGAGTTCATCAACAACCCAGAGCCAATCACTGTTCTTGGAAGCGTTAACAAGTTCTCATTCCAATCGGACGAGGGCAAGGGCTTGCTCAAGAGCTCAGAGACCACGCATGAGATCAAGGAGTGCTGCGAGGATTTGAAAGTGCTCGGAAAGAAGGATTTCAAGAACCTGCTCAAGTGGCGTCTTGCGATCCGCTTGGAGATTGGTCTTGACAAGAAGCCTGAGCCCAAGGCTGAGGTCCAAGAGACGGTTGAAGTCACGGCATTGGATGATATTACAGCCGTGGAGGAGCAAGCCGCTACGGCTGCTGCAGAAGAGTCTCGCCAGGATCGTATCCGTCGTCGCCAGAAGAACGAGCGTGTCCAGAAGAATGTGCAGAGGATGCAGTTGGGTATGATCATTCCCACAGACATTGGTCTGGAGCAGGACGGTCCCGATGGCCAGTCCTTGTTCTCGCTGATCAACATTGAAAAGGCAGGAAGTCTCAAGATGGTTCGCAAGGGTGATACTGATGTTGACCCCGAGGAGTTCAATGCGGAGATGGATATGGGCGAGGATATTGTGACAGGAGAGCAGGACACCAAGGCCATCTCGAGACAGAAGGGCAAGAGCATGGTGAAGGAGGACCTTGATGCCCAGTTCGTGAACGACAATGGAATGGACAGTGACCAGGACGGCGACGTTGAGTTGATGGAGGATCTGGATGAGATGTACGACCAATACAAGGAGCGTCAGCTGGAACGCGATGCTAAACTCCGAGCCAAGGCCAAGCGCGAAGACAAGGGCGAGTGGAAGGGATTCAAGAAGAATGGATCTGGAGAGGAGGACTCGGACTCTGATGACGAGGAACTCAACAATGCCATGCAGCCACATGACGACACTTCGGACTCGGAGTCAGACTCTGGTGCTGAGGACGAAGAGGGTCTTCCAGGTGCGCGCAAGAAGATGATCAAGAAGAGCTCCAAGAACCCTCTGTTGGTCGGACTGGACGACAAGGAGAAAGCAGAGCTTCGCGAGAAGACAGAGAGTGGATTGACCAAGGGAGCCAAGATGTTCTTTGACCAGGACATGTTCAAGGGTCTTGTTGGAGAAGACGAGGAGGATGAGGAAGACGAGGAGGCTGATGACGAGAGCAATGAGGATGAGGATGACGAAGAAGAGGGAGAGGAACTTGAGGAGCAGGAGGATGTCGAGATGGATAGTGACGAAGAGATCCGTCAGCTCCGCAAGAACCGAAAGACTCTGAAGCGCAAGGCCGCCGAGGTAATATTCACTAGACTTTCTGATCTGCCAGTTCCTCTATTTTATTGTTTGTCAACTCTGGGCATCTTCTAATTTCTTTGACTTTTTTTTTCTTTACCTTTAGGCTGCTGAGGGTGATGAGGACGAGGACGATATCGAGATGGTTCCTTTGTCCAAGGAGTTTGAGGACGACGAGATGTGGGATGGCGAGTCAGATGAGGAAGACAGCCGGAAGCGCAAGCAGATCAGCGAGTACTCGTTGATCACAGCCGAGGCCATGACTCTGGCTCAGTCTCTTGTCAACAAGAAGGCGACTAAGGCCGACCTGATCGATCAGGGCTTCACCAAGCAAGCTTTCGCAGAGAAGGACGGCCTTCCAGCCTGGTTTCTGGAGGATGAGGAGCACCATAATGTCCCCAACTTGCCGATCACCAAGGAGGCTGTTCAGGTGATCAGGGACCGCATGAAGGCCCTGGATGCTCGCCCGATCAAGAAGATTGCAGAGGCCAAGGCTCGTAAAAAGTACAAGGCAGCTCAGAAGCTGATCAAGATCCAGAAGAAAGCCGATGCCATTAATGACACGGAGGATATCTCCGAGAAGGAGAAGTCGATCAATATTGCCAAGCTGCTGGCCAAGGCTCAAGGAGCCAAGAACAAGAAGCCCAAGCAGGAGGTCAAGCTTGTGGTAGCCAAGGGCCAGAACAGAGGAGCCAAGGGACGACCAAAGGGTGTCAAGGGACGGTAAGGAACCAATTGCATGGATAAGCGGAATCGCTTGTGGTCTTCATATGGTGTTGAGCCATTGTTTTTCTCACGATTGTTTTTTTCTTTTCTCTTCGTTTTTGCTCACACGCTCTTTCTTTCTCTCTTGATGTTATGTTTGCTATGAATCATTAGATACAAGATGGTCGACTCAAGAATGAAGAAGGAGCTCCGTGCTACAAAGAGGATAGCCAAGAAGGCCAAGGGAAGCAACCGTAGAAAATAGACACCCTGTGCCAATATTGGCGCGCATTTTTTTTCTTTCCTTCTCATGTCATCTCTCATCATCATATCTCACTTCATTTTTTTCATGCAAATAATATGTGCTATACATTCAGCTCTTGTCCATGGTGTTTTGAATCTGAGGATAGCGCATCGAGTGCTGAGGCGGTATTAGTAATACTCTGCGTGTCCGAAGCAAGGTCGCGTGTGAAGTGTGTGAGCAAGAGACTCATTTCTTTGATTTCCGAAGTCTTCCTTTCCCTCGTGACTTTTTGGGTGAGGACCAGCGCCTGAACTCAAGAGCTGGCCTCTGGTCACGGAAGGAAGCGGAGGGTGTCATTGCTCCCCGCATCAGGCTAGAACTGGTCAGCAGTCACCTAGCCGCGCCCAGTTGATCTGAGCTTCCTGGCCTCTCAGAGGCTCCACCGCCCGACCGCGCGCTCCACACATGTCTTGCCCGTAGTGTGCCCGTATAAATATGACCCGCACTTTGGCCCCTTTCTTTCCGCTTCTCTTCTTCATTCTTGCAAGCAACCTTACATCTTCGACACTCTTATCACTCCCCACTCTCTCTCTCTCTCTGTCTCTCTGTGAGTCTACAGCCCTTCTGTACATACATCTTTCCAGCCCTCTGTGATCTCCTCAACCTCCCTTCCCTCTTACGCTATAACCAAGATGCCTTTTGATACCAAAGTCCCCGGCGTGACCATCCTCGCCAAGGTCACCCCCGAGCAGGCTGCCGAGGTCCTCACGCCCGAAGCCCTCCAGTTTGTTGCCACGCTTCACCGCACCTACGAGTCCACTCGTCAGGCTCTTTTGCAGCGCCGCAAGGACCGCCAGATCGAGCTCGATCAGGGCCGTCTCCCTGACTTCTTGCCCGAGACCCGCCACGTCCGTGAGGATGCCACCTGGAGAGCTGCCAAGCCCGCGCCCGGTCTTGCAGATCGCCGTGTCGAGATCACTGGCCCTGTCGATCGCAAGATGGTCATCAACGCGCTCAACTCGGGCGCCGCTACATTCATGGCTGATTTCGAAGGTAATTTTGAAAAAAGGAAAAGACTGGTCCTACACCGTGCTGCAGGTCCTTGGTCTTTGTGAAACCCGAGCTCAGGATGAGGCTGGAGTGGCTATGAGAGAGTGGGTCCAAACGATTGGCATAGGGTATCGTGGGTGGTCCCTGATGTGAACCCAGGATGGGGAGCTGAATTTCGCCACGGAAAGCTTAAAAAAAAAAAGCGAGGGCAAAGCTGGCTCAGTGGAGGACTGCTTTTGCAGCACATGTCTCCGACGCTCTGGTTCCTGGGAATACGCATGTGAGCGACCGTCGTCGCATTGCCCACATGTCAATAGACGACTAACCCGAACTCGAAAAAACTATTTTTGTTCCTGCGCTGACTAGACTCCACCGCACCCACCTTCTCCAATGTCGTCGATGGCCAGAGAAACATGAAGGATGCGATCCACCAGCGTATCTCATACACCGCTCCTAATGGCAAGCAATACAACATCCGCAAGGACGGCAAGATCGCCACTCTGCTCGTCAGGTAAGCAATGTTTGATCAGGGCAAAGAACAGTAGAAAAAAAGTTCCTCTCACGCTTGGTGTTAACATAACAACCCTTTGCATCATCAACCGTCTGAACAGACCTCGCGGCTGGCACTTGGATGAGAGACACGTCCTCGTCGACGGACAGATCATCTCAGGCTCCATCTTTGACTTTGCCCTGTACTTTTTCCACAACGCCCGCAAGTCCGTCGAGATCGGCATTGGTCCATACTTCTATGTCCCCAAGATGGAGTCCCACCTCGAGGCTCGTCTTTGGAACGACATCTTCAACACTGCCCAGGACTATATTGGGATCCCCCGGGGGACGATCCGTGCCACGGCCTTGATTGAGACCATCCTTGGTGCTTTTGAGATGGACGAGATCATCTACGAGTTGCGTGAGCACTCCTCAGGTTTGAACTGCGGTCGCTGGGATTACATCTTCTCCTTCATTAAGAAGCTTCGTCAGAGACCTGAGTATGTCCTTCCCGATCGCTCGGACATCTCCATGACGACACCTTTCATGGATGCCTACGTCCGTCTTCTGATCAAGACCTGCCACAAGCGTGGTGTCCACGCCATGGGTGGTATGGCTGCCCAGATCCCCATCAAGAACAACGAGGCTGCCAACAAGGCCGCCATGGACAAGGTCCGCAACGATAAGCTGCGTGAGGTCAAGGCAGGTCACGATGGTACCTGGGTTGCCCATCCTGATCTTGTCAAGCTTGCCCTGGTCGTCTTCAACGAGCACATGCCCCAGCCAAACCAGTTGCACGTCCGCCGCGACGATGTCCACGTTGAGGCAGCTGACCTGCTCAACACCAATGTCAAGGGTGCCATCACAGAGACTGGTATCCGTGCCAACGTCTCTGTTTCTTTGATCTACATGGAGGCATGGCTCCGCGGATTGGGCTGCGTGCCCATTCACAACTTGATGGAGGATGCCGCCACAGCAGAGATCTCACGGTCACAGTTGTGGCAGTGGGCTAAGCACCAGGCAAGGACCAACGAGGGTGTTGCTGTCACGGCCCAGTACCTGTTGAAGGTCTTGGACGAGGAGGTTGAGAAGCTGGCACAGTCGATGGGTGAGCAGAGATTCAAGGCTAGCAAAATGATTGAGGCCAAGAAGCACCTCGCAACCCAGATCACTGGACAGGACTACAGCGACTTCTTGACCAGTTTGCTGTACAACGACATTGTCGAGCTTGAGAGCCTCAAAGCCCGCATGTAAAGAAGTCCCTATCGTCATTTCACGTTATAAAACATTATATATCCATAATGATTCCGCACAGACAAGTCGACGGGATCGCCACGGCGCCTGTTGTAATCGTTTGATGATGGATGCCCGCCTCTCTACTGCAAGCGGCTAGGAGTGGTGGTGGGTGAATGGTGAATTGGCTCCCTCTTAGACGCTCAGGCGCGTCTGGTGGAGGCTGTGCAACACAGCCCACATGGGCCTTCGACCCCTTGCGTTGCTTGGTCACTGCTTGGTCACTGCATTCGTCCACTTTTACTCCTTCCACAACACTCGCTGCTGCCACATGCAACCACGCACTGCATTCCTCCCTCCCATCGTCAGCAACCTCATCTGCTTTGACAAGACAGACCTCGTCGCGGGCGACTCATCCCTCGACGCTGCTCCCCCTCTCGTCACCCACCATGGCTTGCTCTCCATCGAGGCTATGACCAGGTTCATTCCTCACGCAGTTCTGCAGGGTCCCATCACCCAGGCTCTGGATCCCCAGGCCCTGCGCCCTTTCAAGGGAGCATGTGTAGCGGTCTTCACGTCTCTACAGTCGCTACTACGTGATCGTTCCCTCTCACTCCAAGAAGTTTATTCTCAACAGCTGGAGTGGCTGGGAACGTCGGGCAGACGAGCAGGAGAGATTTGGCTCGAGCTGTTCGCCAGACAGGACTATAACCAAGCATGGCTCATCGGATCCACTGTACTTGAGCAGTTGCTCGGTAACGTAAGTATAAAGCAGCACACAAAAGCACAAGACTAGAGCTGCAACGTGCGCCAAACTAACGCGTCGGTCGTAACTCTTAACGTGGCTGTAGATCATCGTCACTCTGGAAGGTCAAGACAAATTTATCCCCTTCTTGGTCCGGGACCTGCTGGCAGTTCCCTGCCTGAGAAAGTCTCTTGATCCGACGCTGGTATGACCTGGATTTATCGTGGGGTTGTACTGTTCCTGAAGGAAAAGGCGACGAATCTTTACCAGCCTAATGTTCTTTTACACTTTAGATGGGAATACTCAAAACAATGATTGGTTCTCCTATGACCCTCAATATCCGCAACTTGCTCTGGCATGGATTCATAACCCCGCAGGATCCTGTCCCCTTGGATGCGTATGGGGCCATGTTGATTGCTGTTACTATGACCATCGCAACAATCGCTCAAAAGAAGTTGCAAGGATCACTACAAGTGCGGCATCTCACAGTAAAGACATACTATCATCCGACTTTGCCTCAAGCGCATAACCCCGAGGTCTTTGAGGCAGTGTACGAGCGGGTTGCCTTCGATACTACTCCTCCTTTTATAGACTGGGACAGCTACTCCAAAGACCTGGAGTCCCTTATTACAAAAAGTAGCTTTGTGACTCCAGGAACCGAAAGGCAGTGGACAGTAGCATGCCGCCATTTACGACATGGAGAAGCCAACGCGCCGTATGTGTTTGTGATGGCAAGCCTGCCTTTGATGGAACACGCACTTCGGCATACGTATGTTGCTGTCAATGGATGCAAAGAGGACCGCAGGAATGCGCTGATCGAGGGAGAATATTACCTGACGCTTGACGTGATATTGGACAACGTCGTACCAGCGGATTATTACAGCTCAGATGCGTTGAGAGTCATGAAGTGTGATCCCTTCGCGATACCAAACAAGTTGCTTGCGAATCTAGGCTCAGAAGTGATGGTAAAGATGGCAACGAACAGCACATCACCTTGCTTAGGATATATCGAGAGAGACCAGTTTTATTTGACAACACTTTTTGTCGCCTTCTTAGAATATCTTCAAAGACCTCTTTCTCTTGGGATCCGGACCTAGACTTCGAGACCGAGCGAGTCATGGAGAGCTAAATGTTTACCTGACCAGAGATATCGGTGCTGAACCGTGGTTCGGGTACTACATGGGACTTGTCACGCACCTTCTACGCCGATCCTTGTCAGTCCCATTAGAGGAAGAGGAGCAGGAGGTTTTTGATCAATGTACTTCATGGATCGCCAAATATTCTGCATGCCATTTCGACGATTGGGCCGTTCTAAAGAAGGAAGTTGCGCGCTGTCAGACTCTACTAGCTGCTTATCACTCCGCTGTAAAGCCTACTAGTGGGCCATTGGATAGTAATAGTCTCGAGCCCTACGTAGGTGTCGAGGTCTTTTTCAAGCCCAGGTTCTCCGCGGTGTTTTCCAACCAGAAAGTTTTCGCGCTGGCATCGCTCGAGGACCAGCTCAAGGAGTGCCTCCATGCCTGGCAAGCCGCAAATCCTCACAGTATTACAGCGGCACCCTTTGCCGGCAACCTTCCCGCTTGGATCCTTATTATCCAGAGCATACAAGTGGCTATCCAGAAAGTGTCACTCAAGGTACTTACATTGGCCGAGCAATTGCGTAACAGACAGCTCTCATCTCGGTCCCGTAAGCAGTTTGAAGCCATGCGGGCTATGGTTCCTCGACTGCTGGGCATGCTGGCAGGATCTCTTGCCTTGGTTGAGCACTTTGTGTTGCGGAGACCTGAGACACCCAAGGTATCTTTCAGTCCTACGAGTGAAGAGTCACGGCCAAGAACACCACAGGTTATCAGTGCCCAACCCTTGTCTCTGGAAGCGGCAAGTTCCTCTTCGCCCTCGACACCGATGCCCACTTTCAATGTCAAGAGGGGCACCGCGGTGGAAGGGTCGACGGCAGGTGAGATCCGATTGCGATCTAAGCTCACGACTTTTGTCGACAAGTTTGTATCGAATTTTGACCGCGCCAAGCTGTCCATGATAGAGCCAGCATGGGAAGATCTCCTGCAGGGCCTTGATGTTCTTGGGGAAGAGGAAGGCTTGCCTGCAGGACAGTAGTGGACATTGTCCCATGGCATCTGCGCAAGCCTCCAAAAAAAAAATTCCGCTGCATCTGCCTGCCCATACGATTGAGTTTGTGAGCCAGCGAACTCTGAAGCACTTTTTCTCTTTCTACCTTTCTCGAATTCTCATCTCACTGATCCGACCCACTCTTCCTGCCATCGCTAAGAGGCATCGCCCATCCTCTGTCTTCTTGTGTATCCCAGCCACCAACCTACTCGCACTCTATCAGTGCCCTCTCTCCTGGTGTCTTCCTCTCTCCCCACTCTTGCCTGCAGTGAACCTGACCAGCATTGACAACATCATTCCGCGCTATTTATCCGCATCTTACGCAGTACTCTTCATTGGATATCCCCGCCATGGCTTCAGCAAACGGCGGCATGGATGAGCATGGTAATAAAGCAAACTCCACGACCACGCGGCACCCATGTGGGCTCATACTTCCATGACACAGCAAAAGAGCATCCTGCATCTGCACGGTGGCAACGGAGTGTTTTCTTTCGTTCTTTGTTCGCTAGGCTATTTTTACACACGCGTCGCATGGCCACTGGCTCCTCGATAGCCAACTTGCAGACGCCTAACACAGCGCTCTTGTCACCCACAGCCTATTGTTCTTTCCTCTCCCTCACGTATTAACTCCCTTCTGCTCATACTTTCTGCCCTTGCTTACCCTTTTGCGGCTTTCCTTACCCGCTCGTCGTCGTGCTCCTATATATCACCATCTTAGATCCAGCACAGACCAGCAGTGCCGATCCCATGGACGCCACAGGAACAAGGGCTGAAGACACCACAGCCACCGCCGCGACTCCTACCAGTGACGTACTTGGTGCAGCATCCCCAGGTCATGGCTTGTCGTCCGAACAAGGAGGCGCTCAACATACGGGCGATATCAAGGACACAGCAGCAACACCGACGCATGGTCTTGGTGCAGCACCGCTCCCCCAGCCCGACAAGCTGGACGGAAGAAGCACTAGGACAGGATACGTTTACGACGTTCGCATGAGGTACGAATGGATAAAAATGACGATGACGATGGACGTTGGCGCTCTCGCGTTCACAGGACGGGGGTTCTGCTTGACATGATATATAATCGCGTTGGTTCAACACAAAACCACGCCCTTCGGTGGAGTTTGAGGACAAAAATAGACCAGAAAAGGCTCAACGTATACGTTTCTTTTCCTACATCATGGCCTTAGGTTCCATAGTAATGTGCATGGCGATGACGACCATCCTGAGGATCCAAGGAGGATCTGGAGGATCTACGACGCGCTAAAGACTTCAGGATGTACAAGCAGGATGGTAAAGATCCCCTCTCGGGAGGCAACTGTCGATGAGCTCAAACTTGTCCACACGATGGAGCACATTCAGACTATCACAGAGACATCAGGCACGTCGCGCATTATTGTGTGAAAAGGATATGAGTTCTATAACGACTGTCATAGCGAAGCCTCAAAAACCATTAACCCTTTCTCATTTCTCTCACATCCTGACATAGAAATGTCAAAGGATGAACTGCTGGATTTGGCGGAACATTATAATAGTATCTACCTCAACAATCTCTCCTCGTACTGTGCCCGACTCTCTTGTGGAAGTCTTCTTGAACTGTGCAACGCTGTAGCCACGGGACAGGTTCTGAATGGTGTGGCTATTGTCAGACCCCCTGGACATCATGCGGAGCCAGATGAAGCCGGAGGATTCTGCTTGTATAATAATGTAGCGGTTGCGGCAAGATACCTGCAGAAGCATCATGGACTGAAAAAGATCTTTATCTTGGACTGGTAAATCGGTGTTGACTATCACCTGCCGGAATAGTGCCAGAGCCTTCAAAGCCTCAGCCTACTAATCACCAATCCTCCCGTTAACTCATTTTAGGGATGTTCACCATGGAAATGGCACTCAAAAGGCTTTCATCGACGATCCTGACGTAGTATACTGCTCGATTCACCGATTCGAAGGCGGTTCGTTTTACCCTGGAGACCCAGTCGCGGCTGCACATACAGCTGTCGGCAGGGGTGCAGGTCGTGGAAGGTAATGTAGCGTTTTTTGGTAGCTTCACCTTGACTATGCTTGTACGACCACAACTAATGCTCGGCTGGATTTTCTGGCTCTATCACCTGATGAAACAGAAACATTAATATTCCCTGGCCTTGCAAGGGAATGGGCGATTCGGAATATATCTACACCTTCAATAAGGTCATCATGCCGATTGTGTATGAGTTTTCGCCCGATTTTATTCTTGTTAGCGCAGGATTTGACGCCGCAAAGGGTATGGGAACATAGCATCACGTCCAATGCTCGACGACACGTCAAAAAAGTCTCGTCGCTTACATTTGACATCAACTGCTTTTTCTAGGCGATCATATTGGCGAAAATTTAGTCACACCGGCTGCATACGGACATATGACGCATATGCTGAAATCACTGGCAGGCGGAAAGATTATATTAGCGCTGGAGGGAGGCTACAACCTGGATTCTATCGCAGTATCAGGATTGGCCTGCACAAAGGCGTTATTGAGTGACCCCATTGGCGCGCTGATGCCTATTGTTCCCAATGACGCCTGTGTTCAGACAATTCATGAGGTCATGGAAGTTCAGTCCCGATTCTGGAAAAGCATCACTCCCATGTATATCGATCCCATGGAAGGTAATTTTCGTCCAAAGCCGCGATCTGACGGTGCAGTGCATGTAGCAAATTGAAATGCGAAAACATGAAACATCTAACACCTTGGGATTAATGATAGATGATGTGGGCAGCAAGACTGTCGTTGAGCTCGCGAAGGTGCTTGGAGTATACCGGACAGAGTTTTTGTATAAGCAGCATCAAATGCTGAAGCTACCGCTTTCGAATCCATCATACGAAGAGGAGTTTTTGGACAATGTCCACTGCACGTAAGTTCTTTCTGGTGTTTCTTAAGAATGTTCATGCCAGGGGTTCAAGGCAGTGGCTGACTGTGTTATCTCTCTCCGTTCCATTCGCTATAGCCAAGACTTGTACTCCACAAAACCGCTGTACATTTTTATTCATAATATGTAAGGAATGATGCTAAAGCCATTGCCATTGTTCTGTTGACTGCTACAGGTCAAAGTTAAGTATTTACACGGCTTTTCTACAATACTAGTGGCGAGTTCTGTGCAAGGACTATGGGCGCTAGCAATATCATCCGCCCGGACAAATCCGTACTCGTTGACACGGTGGCACAATACGTGGACAAGATTGTGAAAAGAGGAAACGAGCTGATTGACGTGGTCGTTCCATTTCATCCAGCTACCGAAGAGGAGAGAGGTGCGCTCAAGGAAAAGGTGACCAATCTGCTGGCAGACATTTGGGACAACTTTGTGTACATGACGGGACCTACCAGGAGAATTGTACTGCTGGCAACCGGCTTTGGCTGCCAGAGCATGGTTTCCTTTATGAATCAACGCCAGAGGGATGTCGAGCGATATGTGTCCTGCGTCGTGGTTGTGCCCGGTGGAGAGGAACCGCTTCCTATAGTGACCAAGAGGCTATCGACATGGTACAAGGCCAATTCGTTTGTTGTGGTAGCGGATAACCATCCGATCTGGGACAGAGCAGGACTAAAGACAGACATTAGGATTGGCAACGTCGTTCGATCAGGTAAGATCTAATGCGTGAGCCGTAGCTTTAGAATATGCCTAGAGGTTCTTGCCAGAGTTCACTGACTTTGACCCATCCACATTTATTGTACTACTGAAAAGCAGGAAAGCCTGTCGAAAAATTATCGGATTCGCTGCTCTCGCTTTACAACACCATGTTTGACGAAATTGATCGCAAGCTGAGTACACTACCACCTTTAGTGGTTCCTGCAGAATTGCTGCGAGAACCAGAGTCGGATTCGAATTCTATGGACTACTCGCCTGCGCTTACGGATTCGAGCGCGGGAGGAGATATCAGCAGGTTTCGGGAAGCACAGGTGCCCAATGGCTCGTTCAATGGAGCCTCCTCTTCGACTGACGACCCACAAAAGCACAATACCCAAGTTCGGCAACGTCCGTCACAGCATCCACAGCAGGAACAACAGTCGCGACAAATAGCAAGAGGCTATGATAATACACCAGGATTGGTATCGTCCCTTGGTGGAGTTTCCCCGACGGGTTCGCCATTTGCAACGCGTCCCTCGTCAACATACTCGCTTGTGGACCGTCCTGCAGTCTCTGGCTCGCAACGACCGGAACCTTATCCCCACACGAACGGTCGACCACCATCGTCGTCGGGAACACAGAGCATTGACCAAAGGGCTTCACATCATGGTTCCCAACAGCAGCATCCTTCATATCACGATCAGCACCAGCATACCTATGCGCCATCGTCCTCTTCTTCAGTGGAAGCAGCAAACAGACTTGAGGCTTATTCTCAGGCATCTGCCAAGCAAAGTGGGCCTCCTGCTGGTTCTGTATCGCGTCCCCCTGGCTCGAGTGGCCCGGGCATGTCCTCGCCTTCTACTTCAGCAGCTTCATCGCCCTTTATGCATTCGACCCCGAATGGCTCGTATCACCAGCAGCAGCACCAGCAGCACCAGCAGCAGCAGGGCTATCCTTCCAGGGCACAAGGGCAGCCTTCTCACGGACTCTCGCAACACCCATCACAATCATCACAGCATCAGCATCAAAGGCGACCATAAACATGAATGGACTTTTTCAAATAAATACGTACTTTAGGTTGCGATGATAGAATGGATGTGTTGATGGTAGAAGGAAAGGGAGAAAGGAGACTCAGGAGGAGGGGCACAGGGTGCAAGTGCCTTGTGTCCCTGTTGCGTGCAGGGTCCATAGCGAGAACGATGACCCGTCAGTGACCAAAGGGTACGAACAAAAAGGGCACCCATTACCCCTCCTTTCACGCGCCTCGTCATTCATTCTCAACTCTCTCCGTCTCTCTTCCTCTCTCCCTCTCTACTTGTTCCATCGTGCTCTAGTCTGCGTCTCGCCATTGCATTCACTCATCGTAGCCCACGCATTCGCACTCCCACATAGCTGAACAAGATTAATCAGATCAGCTGCACATCGCCAGGAATATGCTTGCGGATATTCAAGCTGTGCCGGAACGTTTGTACGAGCAAGAGCCTGAACTCCGAGAGTACACCACAGCAACCACGACCACGTCAAAGAGCCCGACAGTGCCTCCAGAGATCATCCAGTTGATCATTGACTATCTCGACCGCAGAGACCTCGTCAAGGTCCTCACACTTGACTGGACTTGGGCTCAGCTCGTTGCCCCAAAGCTATGGCATGAGGTCCGATACACCGCCAATCTGAACAGGATCGTCTTTCTCATCACAAAAAGCGTTCCCCCAGCGAGTGCCGATTGCCAGTCGACCCACACAACGAGCATAAAGACCCTTGGCTCGCAAACGGCTGCTGGCTCATCCTCCCAAGCTGGCGAGGTTTTAAATCCTCCGCCCGCGCCGAAACGACGCAACTCGTATCCTTGGCCGACGCTTCTCCCATACCACTCCATGGTGCACTCGCTCCACGTCTCACTCTCAAGTGCAGACATGATTCAAGACTTACTGGATATGATCCCATGTTGTACTGAGCTGCGCTCCTTCTCGATTCAATCGGCTATTCCAACCGAAGACCTCTTGATCCGCGGAGCCATTGCCTCTGCAAGCAATGACCTACTTGATCCACTCGGTCCGTCAGGTGTGTGTTCGGCATTACATGGATCAGCCTCTTCGGCATCGTTGGCCTCGCTAGCCTCGCAATGTTCTCATTCTGGCCGTCATCAGCACTCGCACTCCCACTCGCTAAGTCTGGATCCTTACAACCGCACCACGACCCCAACTGCAGGACTGCAGCAGGAGGATGACGAGACGATCATGGCCAGTTCGACTTCACAAAGCGGAGTGATGCTCAGTTTGCTTGCCAACTCGTGCCCCAAGTTAGAATCGATCTGGTTCTCGGGGTTTCATCCAATCTCGGTCTTGGGAGGACCTACGGATTTGCGGCCACAGCCGCGAAGGTTCGATCTGCAGCCGCATTGCCACGAGCAACTTTCTAGAGAGGAACCCATGATCATCCGGCCACCAAGTCTCCTTCCGCCCACGCCTACTAACTACGCGGGGACCAATAATGCCCAGCCATCGCTGATCTCACCTGTCCCAGGAGCCAATGCCGCCGCCGCTGCTTGTCATGCCGCCAGTACCAACAATAGCAACAATAGTATGATATCCTCTCCTCCGGCGAGCATGCAAATGATCCAGTCTGGAATTCGATCACTCCACTTTGTTAATTGCACGTTACCTCCCCAGTACCTGATGACGATGATCCAACATTCACTGCCCAACCTGAGAGAACTCTATTTGACACAATGCTGGCAAGGAAACCCACTTCAAGGATCACTCTTGAACTCGCTTGCCAAGATCTGTCCTGGGTTGAAGAGGTTGACTTTGCACGCAACGCAGTCTCATCGTGGCATTGTGACATCGGAACAAATTCTGAGGTTGCTGGAAGGACTTGAAGGAGGAGCAAAGTGTTTATCCGAGGCCAAATCATCATCATCATCGTCATCATTAAAGCCAGGAACAGGAAACGTCGGATCGTTGGCAGATTTTCCGTTAGGTGCTTTCCATAAGACGTCGTACACGGCTGCGTCCGTATCGTCAACAGGCGCGACCATTGGATCGCCCTCGGTCTCCGATTCGAACTCGAGTTCATCCTCAGCACTGGTGACCCTTCCTTCATCTGCGTCATCTACATCGGACTTGAGGGCCAGCATTGGCGTAGATCAGCACCACACTCATCATGCATACGGGAGTCATCACGACCAGCAGCAACAAGAGTATGAACAAGAGCAGCAAGACCAATTGGCTAGGAACGCTCCGCGATCTGCGTCTGATCTCGAGTCACTCTCGGTATGGTTCACGCACTCTATTCTGAACCAAGCTATCGCAGCCGAGTTGTGTGACCGAGAGCGACACCCTAAGCTGAGGTCTGTCGAGTTTGGAAGCGACGATGCTTTTGATGTGGGTGAGGATCTGGTGCGGAGTTTGGGCGAGCAACGGCCCGAGTTGAGTGCCCACTGGGTGCACTATGGTGATACAGGCGACGATCGGGATGATTGATCACGGATTAACACTGGTCTGCCATAGTCGAACTGAGTACTAGTTACAGTAAAAACAACCACTTCGGATGTAGATGCAAGCGATGGATACCCTCACAGGCACACCTAATTAATGCGATATGTGAGAGCCAACGGGGTGGCCAATGGGATAAATTGGTGGCGGGTGGGATCTCGGTGCTGGTGTAGGAGGCAGCAATTCAACCCCGGGACTGTCTTTTTGGCTTGGAGCGTGCCTGGCGTGCTGGATATTTCAAGGAACCGCAAACGTGCGATCGAAAATCCTTCTTCCACTCCGTCCGCTCCTTGCGCCGCCGCCTGGCTTGCTCGCTGTATCTCGCTGCACCTTGTCGTTGCCTGTCCGCCCTGTGCGATCCACGCCTGTCTCCACTCCACTCCACTCCGCCCCTCTTGCCTCCTCTCGCTTCCTCTTGCTGCCATACCCCTCGCACGCCGGCCCTGTCCATGCAGACATCCACTTCCCGAGCACTCGCCATCCTACTTGCCTTTTTTCTTCTTTTTTTTACCTTGGTCAATTCTGCACCGCAACCTCCCAATCCCTGAGAAGCAACCACAGGGCTTCCTCTTTCTTTTGGCCTCGTCCTTACTGCAGAGAAACGGAACGCCTTTCAAACATGGGTAATCCTCTTTTTTTTTTTTGACGCTTGACCGGTTCAGTGTAGTTATTTTTTTAACCAAGGCGTTCTGCGAAGTGGACTAAAAAAACCCCAGCAGCAACAGCTTGCACCGACCGAACTTGCTTGACACGCTCATGCCGGGCGAGTTCACGGCCACGGTAACAGCTGCTCAAGCACTGGCGCCGCTCCGATTGCACGCCCTTTGATGAATCTGCACTCTAGCCGCAGCCCCTGGTCAATACAGCAGCTTCAAATCACCCGCTAATCATTCGCGACTCTGTTTACCATTCCCTTTTCTCACATAGCACCTGCACGAAAATCCAGTCGAGCCAAGGGCAAAACCAAGAAGGCCGAAGCCGATACGGATGTTATCCGCTGCATTTGCAAGACCCTCGGTAAGTGTTTTTGTGAGAATGACTCCTGGGCAGAATTAGATTTCGTTTGCCGGCCGGCCCCTTGTGAATCTGGGAAGACTTGACTAACACTGTACATGACTTCTTGTATGGCTCTCCCTCGCGTAGACGATGAAGGCATCATGGTGATGTGCGAGACCTGCCAGGTGTGGCAGCACTGCTCCTGCGTCGGACTCGGCGAGGGCAAGGCCACTCCAGAACTCTACTATTGCGAGCTGTGCCAGCCCCAGCTGCACCCGTTCAGCGTTCGTGACGGTGTCGTGTACGTATTCTGGCTTTTAACCTTTTTTTTTTGGAGAGTCCACAGACCGCTGTGGTGTGGTGTTTGCGGTTGTGTGTAATGCAGAAGCGCACAGGCTGACTGGCCGTCTTTTTTCCTTCTCTCTCTCTCCCACTTTCCTTCTTGATTCATGCAAACACATCCATGCCATATTGACATACAGCCTGTCCAAGATCGATCGACAACAACAGCAAAAGGCTACAGCCAGCTCAAGTTCTGCAACCAAGGTGCCTAGAAAACGGCCCATCTCCGCAACAAAGGATACCCCTGTCGACGAGACCACGATCGCAGACTCAGCCCCCAGCACCCCAGCTCACCCACTCAAGCGCGCAAAGAAAACCAGGGTCGCGCCTTCCAACCGAACAAGCCCAGATCAAGGTACACGAGATGACCTGCAAGACAACGTGGTGTCTAAGACAGCCGTTCCTAAGACCACTATGACCAAAAAGAGCAAGTCCGTTCGCTCAACCAAATTACAGCCCACCCCTGGCAATTCTTCGCCGCCATCGCCCTCAATTGCCGCACCGCAGCCAGATCTGGCACCTTTGACCAGTACTGGCACCAAAAAGAATCATCAGGACGTTAGCACCGAAAGGAAACATGAGCCGCAGGCTCTAGTGCACCCTCCATCCCCAAAAAAGAAGTCCAAGGGACGCCGTCCTAGCACAGCAAAGTCACCAGACCCGCAACAGATAGAGTCAACATCCTCAAAATCCACGGACCCGTGCTCCAGCCTGAATGCTTTACCTTCTAGCTCGGTGTCACCTTCCTCAAGTCCAGCTCTCCGGTCTGTGCATTCAGAACCCTCCAGCACAACGCAACAAGAAACTCCCTGTAGTCGTCCCATCTCAAAGAAAGTCGACCACCATTCCGGAACTCCCTATAGTCGTCCCACCTCAAAGAAGGTCGACCACCATCCCGAGACTTCCAACAGCCGTCCCACCTCAAAGAATGTCGACCACCATCCTGAACCTGCCGAGAAGCCTTTCAAAGCCAAGATCCCAAATAAGCGAACCTCAATGGCTACGATGCTAAAGCGCGTCGCAGAGCTGGCTGCCAACATCTCAGAGCTGAAGGAGCGTCGCGTTAAAGACCAGCAATACGATCGATGGGCCTTGTTTCGTGGTCACACTCCAGACAATGGAAGCGAGATGACTTCTAACAGCCCGCGCCAAAACAAGCAACCCGCAGCAACCAAGCAAGCGTCTGTACCCTGGCCATCCCCGCCAATGTCAGACCGCGCATCGCCTGTGCACACCCATTGTAGCAGAAGCAACAGCGGCAGCTCGTCGTCCATGGGAAGCGGATGTGACACAGTACCGTCGAGAACATGGTACAAGCAGTTCAGAGATTATGTGAAGCATGGTGTGCCAATGGACCAGCCATCATCCTCTTCACCATCGACCTCAACAATATCTCGACGACCCAAGGCCAAGAGCCAAGTTCCGCTGACTCCACCTCCGCAACCACAGCAAGCCACGGACTTTGTTCTGGACGTGGAGGATGATATGGAAGAGAGACCGATTATCCTAACAAAACCAGACCCTATCTTGGAGACGATGGACGCGCTGTCGGTCCAGCTGCTTAAGTTTCGAGAGACTTTTGCTTCTCAAGAGCAGCAGAACTAACCCATTGCTTGCTGATGGAGCGGGTCTTTTTTTTTTTTACCCCAATTTCTTGTATAATAGGATGGCCATCCATCATGTATAATTTTTCCTTTCCTGTCTTTGGGTTCTCATTCCACTCCACTCCACTCCACTCCACTCTACTCCACTCCGCCACTCTGCCACATGTACTTATATCACGAAAGGCGACATGGAGTTCAGGTCACTCATGTCCAAAACAAACAATTCTTCACTTTGATCGGACAAGACCTCCTCGCCACTATATTCCTCAGCACTCTTAGCTCTTTCGACAACTAGCAATAGCACCAAAAAAAGTGCTTTCATCCACCGCAACACTAGACACCTCCACTCCGGGCCTGCCCAGAGTGAGTGATTCCAAATATTGCGGAAATAGCACGGCAATCATTATTTATCTACCCTTGAACAACTTTGCGAAACTTCATATTGAGATAGGTTCTAATAGCTTTATTCATTAAAAACTCCTTCTCGCACATCAGTTGGATAACCGTTGGTGTACTTTGTCTTCTCCCGCTATTGACAAGTTGATTACCTTTTAATCTCCACCAAGAAAAAGCGACATCCTTATTACGCTGCAATTCAAGTCCGGCCCCCCACGACACACCTCAGTTCAGACCATCTTGCAATCGGGACTAGGTAGCGTTTCAAGAACCAGGTGTAAATGAGGCTGAGAGTTTGGTAACTCTATTTGATTGAGGAACGAGAAGTCAGTGGTTAGATCTGAGACGGACAAGCTCGGTTATCTAACGATCGGCCAATAAGAGCCGGATTGCGGAGCTTAGGACCTGGCGTCAGTACCGGCACACTATTGCCCAATAGAGAAAGAGCCGCTTCATTTTTCTACAAAACCAAGCTGGCTCAAGCCGTGAGTCGCCTCGTCATCATTATTTCGACATTGACGCGAAATCAATAATCTGGAAAAGCTGTGAATGGTTTCGCATGAGCAGGCGCACAGAAGGAAGGTGAGCAGGAAAAGGAGGATTGTGCAAGACTGTGCTGTGAAGATGTGCTGAGCACATTCCTTCGACCAAAAGTGGGCTCATTGGTCCAAAGAACGAGCGAATGACTGAATCTGTCAACAGTCCCCCTCCTCCTCCTCAGAAAAAAACGCGAACGCCCCCCCTCATGATGTTCAATGGAGTGGAAGAGGATCGAGTTTCTCGATGAATCAAAAGAAGAGAACCTGCCCGGGGCGGTTCACTATCCTACACGAATGCACCTTCCACATGGGGAAGGCAACCTCAGAAGACCCTGATCCTCCCAAGGAACTTTCATATTGAGGGACGATAATGCTCCGCGGTGCTCTTGGCACAAGGTTTCTCAACATAGCAAGGCCTTTGCGTTGCTCTTACAAACAGTAAAACCATCGTTTGGTTTTAAACCCGCTTTTAAGGCTTGGCCATGGTCATGGACGTCAACAAGTTGACTGCTTCATTCTCGCCGTCTGTGCGCATCGCCTCTCAGAGAGGAAGGTTCGATTCCCGTATCACCACCCCCCCCCCCCCCCCTCTCAAGGGTTGATCCATAGTTCAAAAGTATAGTACTTTAGAAGTATTCGCTTCCACATGCTCCTCGCGTTTGTGGCGATTCGCGTAAAGAAAATGATACACATGGAATATGCAGATGGCTCTTTTGTGCCAGAGACAATCCTTAGTAAAGGCGAACTGGTGATCGAGATTTTCGAGCCAAGAGGTCTGTCAGCACAGAAAACGATGTTGAAGAAACACTCTTGCTCCACTGGGACGGTGCGGAAGGGATCGCACAGCCAACGCTGAGGGAACAAGTCGAAATGAAAGCAAGGAATACAACCACCACTCAGTAAGGATGGCCTTGCAGAGAGCGGGGGATCGATGTTCACTTTCCTTCCAGGAACAAATCGGCAGACCGGCAGATTATGCACCGCCAAATTATTGCCATCCTGTTCTTGATGTCCGATATAAAAGCAAACCAAAAGACAAAGAGATAAACGACCCCAGAGCATGCAACCGCACAGTGAGGTCGTGCGAGGGAGAGGACCAGTGCCGCAGTCAAATGGTGACAAGCGCGTGTACAAGATAGAGCTCCTTTCGTGTCGTGGGATCTTGGCAACAACTCCTCTTTCGCGTCCAGCGAGTAATCTCTTTTTCTCTCGTTGGGATTGCTGATTACTGAGGTAGCAAGCGATCCTCGCCTTTTGCTTTGCTATGAGATGAGAAGGCTGCTGCTAATAATGGCATTGGATGGAATGGTGTCAACAATACTCCATATGCTATTCCACAGTGGCTTTTTCCTTCTTTCCCGAGCTACCTTCCTTCCCGCCAAGGAAAGGCAGTTTCATGCATCCCAACACTATGTTGATAACCATTGCTTGGTTGACAACGACTCCATGCTTCAGATATCGTTTTTTTTGGAAACACTGCGCGAGCTGTTGTGCATCTGCCGTGGAGAGGGAAATGCCCATCGAGCCCTACTGCACTCATTCCCTCATTGATATTGTAGATGCCTGCTCCTTCAGCTTCAGCTTAACAATCCCCTTCACTGCAGTCTCAATGGCTCGAGCATTGCATCTTCTCCACATTCATTTTGCGCTTATGGACTATGGACTGTAGACAGCAACTATGCTGTTTTGTCTTCCTCTTTTGCCTTCATTTTCTTTGTGCTACATTGGAAAAAAAAACCTCACTGACGTTGGGAGACCCTCCCCCCCCCCTTTCCACTCTATCAGCGCAGTAGATAAAGTGAGTTCACTCATCTCCATTCTCATTTTCTTTTCTTCACGCTCGCGTCTTCGCTTGCCTCTACTCGACCTCGTTCTGGTACTGCAGACTCGCGACCATTCACTCCACTATGAAGGACGCCAGATTTGATCCCTACAATTCCCCTGCCTCCTCCTCCACACCCACATCCTCTACATCCTCCTCATCCACATCCTCAACGTCCACATCCTCAACGTCCACATCCTCAACGTCCACAATCTCGACGTCCACATCCCCAACGTCCACATCCGTCTTCACGTCTGCCTCCTCATCTGTCTCCACGAGCATCGCGATTCCAAGTGACCATACCTCGCAGCACAGTGGACCTCAAACGATAGTACATCGGGTGCTGAGGGTCATGCTCGAAAGTGACACTCGACCTCGTGGATGGGAACTATTTAGTCAGCATAGATGTGGAGGTAATTCCATTATATATGCTCAAGTTGCTCATATCGATGTCAAGAATTCACGATGCCAAATTTGCAAACTCAACCCTCACTTCTGAATTCTAGCATCGTTCAGCGTGGTATCTTATAATATACTGTCGCATACACTGGCAGTGAAAGATCCCAAATTCACCAGTAACGCTCATGTCCCTGACCCACGCAATTGGCAATCAAGAAGGACCCTGTTGCTCGCCGAAATTGAAGGTGCGAACCTAAGTGAAGTAGCTCTTAAGCCCTATATCTTCTGTGAAAGCATGGCGCCTGCTCTGTGGTCTAACGCGTTGCTCCTCACTTCAAACCTTTTCTTCTTTTTTAGTCATGGATGCCGACATAGTGTGCCTACAAGAATTGGACAAGGATGACTACGAGGGTGTTTTTGGCGTCATGATGGGTAACCTGGGTTATAAAGGTGTTCATGCAAAACGCCACTCGAACTTCACACACGGTTTCGCCGTGTTTTACAGGACAAGACGGTTCGTACAACTTCTACGCGTCCATCATGCGCCACGCAAATTCAAATCAAGATCTTTTGGACAATGCCTATACTGATGATTTGAATTTCATTGTATGTAACTAGGATCACCGTAGTCGAGGTCCAGTATGTACCTTGCCCCGACAGGGTTGTCGTAAGCGGAATCGAGTGTGCGGGCCTGCTGCTAGCACTTGAAGTCGTCGATGGTAAGCCGTTGGAGCACTTGAATTGACACATGATGAATGGCCAATCACTCATAGCTGTTCAATACCACGGCTTAATAGAAGGTAGGGTGCAACGTGTGTGTGTTGGTACCACACACATCGTTTGCAGCCACGCCAGAGGCTTTAGAAAGCTAGGTCAGTTAATGGCCATCATTTCAGCAGCAAAGGCCTTGATGAAGAGAGACCCCTCCATGTCGCTGAGTAAGTTGTGAACTATACTTCCATTCTCTCTGCTCCAACTTCGATATGGACGCAAATTGATGTGCCTTAATATTTATAATGTAGTCCTGACAGGTGACATGAACGCTCAGGCCGGTTCTTTGATCACAGAGTTCGTTGTAAGAGGTAAGATACTCACTCATATATAACTTGGAATGCCGAGGCAGTATGGTATGAAGCGGTCGCTATCGAACATTTTACCACAGTTATTTCGTGCTCTCCATTATCACTAGGATCGGTGGACCTATCGTCCATGACTGAAGCAGAGTTCTCTAGGAGACCACTCGGCCGACGTAGGTGCGCTGTTGAACAGCGGCATCTTGAACAAGCCAAGGCATTCAAGAAAGAGACCCGGGAGCTGAGGGATCTGGCCGGTCCCAAGGTCTTTCCTGGACTGGTTCAGAGGGGCCTCGCCGCGCCAGTGGGCGATGTTTTCGCCCCTGTGGATGAAGAATTACGGCACATGATAAGGACCTATAGGGATATGGAGAACGAAGTTGTGGCGCACCCTCTGCATATGTCCAGCGTGTATGATGTGCCTAACATTCCGGACTTCATTTTCCATGGTGAACTCATGGGATGTCGCCCACGACTTGAGCTTGTAGCACGCCTGAATATACCCAGCATGCTGCTAGAGCTCAAGGATGGACTGCCCGCGGCAGACCTTGGATCCGATCACCTTGCAATCGGGGCCCAGTACCGGTTCAGGAACTACTCAAACTAGGTGTAAACAAGAAGCGCGAAGAGGAGGCAAAGTGCCGATGTTGACGTGAAGACTCGATTTGGTTGAGGAACAAGCAATCAGTGGTTAGATCTGAGAAGGACAAGCCCAATTATCTAACGATCAGCTAATGATAAGCAGCCGGATTGCAGAGCTCAGGACCTGGTGTCAGACCGAGCACACAGCAAGAGAGCAGCAAAGACTTTTTTCTTCCTCATATTATTGAGCAATCAAGTGATATAACTAAGCCGGCTCAAGCCGTGAGTCGCCTAGTCGTCCTTATTTCGACTATGCCACGCAATCAACATTCTGGAATGCTGTGAATAGTTGTTCTTGAGCAGGTGCACAGAAGGATGGTGTGAAGTGATTGAGTGGTGTAAGCAGGGAAAGGAGGATTGTGTAAAACTGTGCAGTAAGGGTGTGCTGAGCACATTCTTTCGACCAAAGTGAGTTCATTGGTCCAAAGAACGAACGAACAACTGCATCTGTCAAGAGTCCCCCTCATCTTCATCAGAATAACGCGACACACCTCAGTTCAGACCATCTTGAAATCGGGACTAGGTAGCGTTCCAAGAACCAGGTGTAAACGAGGCTGAGAGTTTGGTAACTCTATTTGATTGAGGAACGAGCAGTCAGTGGTTAGATCTGAGACGGACAAGCTCGGTTATCTAACGATCGGCCAATAAGAGCCGGATTGCGGAGCTTAGGACCTGACTGTCAGCACCGAGCACACTCCCAATAGAGAATATTGAGCCGCTTCATTTTCTACAAAAGCAACCTGGCTCAAGCCGCGAGTCGCCTCGTCATCATTATTTCGACATTGACGCGAAATCAATAATCTGGAAAAGCTGTGAATTGTTTCGCATGAGCAGGCGCACAGAAGGAAGGTGAGCAGGAAAAGGAGGATTGTGCAAGACTGTGCTGTGAAGATGTGCTGAGCACATTCCTTCGATCAAAAGTGGGCTCATTGGACCAAAGAACGAACGAATGACTGAATCTGTCAACAGTCCCCCCTCCTCCTCAGAAAAAACGCGAACCCCCCCCCCTCATGATGTTCAATGGAGAGGAAGAGGATCGAGTTGCCCGATTCAATCAAAAGAAGAGAACCTGCCCGGGACGGTTCACTATCCTACACGAATGCACCTTCCACATGGGGAAGGCAACCTCAGAAGACCCTGATCCTCCCAAGGAACTTTCATTTTGGGACGATAATGCTCCGCGGTGCTCTTGGCACAAGGTTTCTCAACATAGCAAGGCCTTTGCGTTGCTCTTACAAACAGTAAAACCATCGTTTGGTTTTAAACCCGCTTTTAAGGCTTGGCCATGGTCATGGACGTCAACAAGTTGACTGCTTCATTCTCGCCGTCTGTGCGCATCGCCTCTCAGAGAGGAGGGTTCGATTCCCGTACCACCACCCCCCCCCTCTCAGAGGGTTGATCCATAGTTCAAAAGTATAGTACTTTAGAAGTATTCGCTTCACCCACATGCGCCACGCGTTTGTGGGAATTCGCGTACAGAAAAAAAAATGATACACATGGAATATGCAGATGGCACTTTTGTGCCAGAGACAATCCTTAGTAAAGGCGAACTGGTGATCGAGATTTTCGAGCCAAGAGGTCTGTCAGCACAGAAAACGATGTTGAAGAAACACTCTCGCTCCATTGAGACGGTGCGGAAGGGTCGTGCAGTCAACGCAGAGGGAACAAACATCTATTTTCGAAATGAGGGCAAGGAATACAACCACCACACAGTGAGCATCGCATGTATATAGTAGCGTAAGGGGTTATAGTAGTTGGTTGATCTTCAATGACAGGTCGGGCAACGGTTGATTCAGATCGCTCTCGCCAACTCTATTTTCTTTTCTCAAACGCCCTATAGTCGCGCTTTGAAGAGTATTTGTCCAAGTGTCACCCATCGGCAGAGGACCTGATAGCACAATTAACAAAGAACCGCCGAAGGAACGGAGCTTTTGAATCACATATCATCCTCTATGGTTCCCGATAATGGTTTACGGGGAGGTTTTTATTTGAAGAGGAGGGATGATGTGAGCGTGTCGAAGTCTAGCCGTACCGCAACTTCCTGGTCTCTTCAGATCGCACACCAATGAGTTCTCGTCGAAGAGTGACCTGGTAGGTATCGCCTTCCTTGACAAGCGCCCATGGAGAATAGTCCGTTCCCTCCCAGTCGTCTGTCTTGCCTTTGGCCAGCAATTCCTCTCGCGTGGTCGCGTGCTCAATCAAGGTCGTCACGCTTGCCCGAGAGACCGCATCGTTCATAAGCCGATCCAACGCAAACAACACGACCACAATGAGAACCACGATGGCGATGAATATAATAGCCCAGAGCTCTACTTGGATACCAGGGACAACCTTGTACGGAACAACCTTGGCCACGAATTCCGCGTTCAGGGGCGCCACCCGATCGGCAATGTCCTTCAGGAGTGCGGGCATACCTTGATCAATCTTATCCAGGCTGTCGATAGTCAGGTTTCCATTGACAATGTCTTCCATTGTCATAAGAGTAGGCGCTTGAGAGTTGAACATGGTCAGGACGACGGTGGCTGCCTCGTATGGGAAGAACATGCTGCCTTTGTAGTCAGCCCTCGGATCGTCAGGATCAACAGTCGCCGTTGGATTTGATGTTGCTGGCGGTAGATCCTCAGGCTTGACTTTGGCCTTGAAGCCCTTGTTGGCCATAACCGTGATCCGGGTTTCGCGACAGGATATCATGGCCGCGGGGGGTGATGGGTTGTGGTTTGTGCCAAAAAACTGGCCCTGATGCCTTACGCATAAGACATGGGTGAGGTTGTTGGTAGCAGCGGTCGGATTGTTATGAACGACGAATGCTCGTGTATTGGCTAAGGCATCCCGTTGTAAAGGTATGGAAGCGTTCAGAGCGGTGAAGATGGCGGGGTAAAGCGGGTTGCTTGATCCTATCAACTGTTGGGCAACATTGGCAAATCGCTTGCTTGTCTCTGGTACTACAAGCTGAAAGCTGGCAGTGGTGATTGCTGCGTAAACCGACGTTCCATTTACATCGGTGTAAGACTGTATTACGCTGTATGGTCTTTCGGCCAAGTACTCGGAGCCCCTATTGACGATGACCTGCGCGCCCACCCGAACCGGCGGGTCCGCTTGAAACGATTTGCTAAACTCGCCATTGTCTTGCTCCATATACCAGACACTGAAAGGCGCGTCCAGCATCGTAGCCGGAGACGACTGCTCACTCAACGTGGTGTTCATCATCCTAAGCTTGCAGTGGGATGTTGGCTCACAGACGAAAACATTGTCGTAAAACCTGTAAGTTTGGCGGATGAAGGAAAACGCTCCAAGACGTTTGGGACCGAAATAAGTCTGTCTGTTGCCGGTATTGCTTGCTCCGACCTCAGCAACGTGAATGGGAGTACTGTTCGCCAAGACCTCAAAGTTGACCGTATTCCCGACAGACTTTGTTTGGAAGTCGTAAATCGCCTGGAGTACTGAGCGGCTGTCTGTTCGGTTTGTCACCTCGAGGGAGGAGGAGGTCAAGCGGGTGTCTACTGTTTCCAACGCTCCCAGCTGGATGCCGGTACCGGCCTTGATACCAGTTGTGACAATGAAGGAGAGGGATTTGCCGGCTAGGGTGAGGAATAGAATAGTGCAAAGGACAGCGGCTTTGTTGCGGTGGGGTCGTTTGCCAGAGTTTGCAATTTCCTTGACGAGATCGAAGAGGCCATAGGTGTTTGCGATTCGAAGACGGAGATCACTTTGTTTGCTGTGCTGGATGGCGAAGTTGAAGACTAGGCCGATGCCATAGGTGTAAAGACCGCCTAGGATGGCGCTGATTATGCCGATGACACCGGTGTATTGGAAGGGTATAAAATACGTAGGCATGGATCGGGAAGTGGAGAGAGAGAGCGGATGAAAAAGGGTATTGAGGAAAGATGGGAGAACTTAATTGTAGAGTGAGGTGGGTGCGTGACGATCGGGTAAGAGGGACGCAGGGTGCTCAACCACAAACATTCAGATCCCAGGGCTTCGTCAGGGCTGTGCAATGCTACACAGTGTTGAGGAGGAGCGTGAAGGTGAAAGCGAGAGTAGATGTGAGGGCGGTTTGAGGGCGAGAGTGGATGTGAGGGCGGTTTGAGGGCGAGGGTGATTTGAGGGCGAGGGCGAGGGCGATTTGAGGGCTGGGGGTAAGGACTTGTCTGCAACTGTCACACCCTAATAACCAAGATCGTCTTACCAGAGCATCGGACAACATTACTATGGAGACACGTGGAATGAACGCCTTAAAGCTGCAAAGTCTGGCCATCTGTGTATGTAGGGTTTCTGGATAAGACGACCCTCCGAGGACCTTATCCAGGTGCCGTTCTGAAAATTGATGAGCAGCGCTGAGCATTGTTCCTTCTTCTTTGGTTGTTATTGTGCATGTCACATTCCTTCCCTCTGTGGGTTATTGAAGAGCCGCTGGAAGTCCGCTCTTGTTTGTTGAGATATCGGGCGCAGCATGCATATTTATTCATCTTCACCACCTCAACCCAGCGCGCACTCTTGCGAGAATCTCAATGTACCGCACACCATTCAAAGAAAGGCCGTTCTGCTTCGTATCAAACTGCGCTACCATCCCGAGTGTTACTGGATGACCAAGTAAAGAAAATCGGCGGGCATTAACTGGTTGTCAAAAAAAAACCTAGGCAGTAAGACACTTCTTGAGCTGAAAATTAGGTATGGTACATGTAGAAGAACAAGAGCTATGGACATGAATATGCTGAGATGAAGAACTATAATAATGAAAGAGTGAGGGTCGGCGAGTAGGTGAGAAATCAAGGGGACGATGAGGAATGTGAAGGCCGGGTTTAACAGTGTTGCTACTCTATGTTCCATCGTTCCACAGTGACTGGCCCCGACATGGAAGATTCGCAATGCATGGTGCTCCGTCTCGAGGTGCGTCTCGAGCTCTGGAGCGCCCTTTCAGGACCCACAGCAGCTGCGGCTGGCACTTGCAACGACACGCTAGACGTGCGATGTGAAGGCGTTACCGAGCGGATCGTTACTGAGCGCCTCACGTTATACTGTCGCACTTTTAAGCACAATAAAATGGAGCTCGTCAGTATAATACCTTGGCTAGCGGTCGTTCTCTCAAAACGAAATAATTCATAAAAGATGGTACTCACAAGCTTCCTTAAGACCCCTGTTGAAGTTGTACATCATCACGATCGCATACACCAGTGCCAATTGTGTCATGAGAAGCGCAAGTGCAGCTAATAGACAACACGCGTCAATAATGGATCAGCGCCTGCAACCTGCGCAAACTTGGAGACAGAAAGGCTTTGAAACGGCGTTCCTGTAGCTTACCAAACACCGTCATGGTTTTGCGGCTATAGAAGTATGGGTCTGTGGTAGGATCCCCTGTCATGACCTGGTAAAGAGCCACTATCCTGTAGATCATGTATGCTATTAGTAGCCCCAGGCAAGCAATGAAGCCGCCCATGATGACCTTGTTCTCATGGCGCATCTAAATATGAAATATTAGCAAGAAGAGTGAAAAAGATGATTAAAACAGTGTATTAGCAATAAATGATAGCAATGTCGCTCTATCTCTCAACGCATCCGTCACATAGATGGCCTTACCGCGTAGTAGCCAAGGACGATAATGATGCTCGACAGCGGAACTGCGAACGCCACGTCGATTAGACCCATCTTCCAGTTTTTGCCTGTCAATGTTGCGACTAGAATCGCGTATCCGATGAAGAAAAACGCATCCAGTTTGAGTATCGTGAACAGCAGACGATATTCCTTCATCATCTCTATGGAAATGGAAATAAGACCAATAATGGATTGGCAACAGAGGGGTTAGCGATGTAACGACAACAAGACGTAGCGGCATGCTAGTACCACCCAGCGTGTCCTAACCACAAAAGCCCTTACTCCTCAAAGATACATCCGCTCCGAGCTTTTGGAAGACCAACCAACCAAACTCATAGTACAGCTTGGAAGTCAGTAGAGTGATTCCCAGGCACGCTGCGATCTGGATAGCCAGCTGCAAGAACAGTAACGCACGCGTAAGAGGATCTCCAAGCGCCACCAGGTCTTCAACAGGGACACCGATGTCTCTGACAAGTTGGTCGTGCTGCCAGATCTGAAGCCCCGAGTACGACACTGTGCACCATTCGAAAATCGTAAACGCAACCAGCTGCAGAGAATTTTTGTGGATGGCCTACGATGATGGTGCACGAGAGAAAAAAAAACAGTCAGGCGTCTTTCACATCGAGAACCTGCACATTGTCGTGAACCACATATGCAGGCAAAGAAAAGGTTAAAGAACCATCACGTACGGCATCCCAGAGGAGAGCGACAGAAAATGCCTTGGCCAAGATGAAGATTGAGTAGTACACTGTGAGCGGTCGGAAGGATGAAATTTCGAACGGACTCGGCTCGGTCATCAGACCGCGAATCAACTCTTGGTGTCGAATAAGCAATACAGCTTCGAGCGCGATGATCCCCCAGGCCAACAAAATGGTCGCCAAGAGCACATTTTGGGCTTGTTTGGAGGTCGGCAGTATCTAGATGAAAGGTATGTAAAAGGCGCAAAAAGTAAACAATTAGCATCCTGCGAGGGCTATTAATATGCCGCTTCACATTAACGATGGCCGTATATCATTCGCATGTCAAAGATACATGAAAGCCTTTTTCGAAGACGGAATCGCATACACAAAAAGCCAACCACCCTTCTCAATCTGGATGGATATTTCTTACCGCAGCCTTGAGAGTCTCCCAGTCTGGGATAAGAGACCTGAGGCACGGTCCTTTGTGGCCCTCCGATTCCTGGCTCTCCACCACGGTGGACATGATAAAAGGATCCATGGCCGAGCTGTCACTAATAGCAGGCTTTGAGCACCCATCAGAAGGCGTATCTTCGAGATCAATGCGTTCACCATTCAAGGTGATCATTACAAAGTCGCTGGCGGTCGATTGCCGTGTTGGGCACGGCGGTGGTAACTCATAGCGCAGGTCCTCATCATCCTTGAGAGCGACGAGCGCGTCCATGTTTTTATATGGACCCGATTCCATGTCTTCAATGGCTAGCAAGGGCGCGGGGCTGTTCTGTGAAACACTCTCAAAGGCAGGTCTAGATGATTCAGATAGGGGGGAGGTTGCTGTCTTGGAATAGAGCGGGGTACAGGAGGGAGAAGCGGAGTAGGAGCAGATCGTAGACTGAGGAGTAGAGGGATGGGAGTCCTGAGCTGTAGGTTGTGGAGGAGAGATGATGGTGGGAGAAGATACAGGAGAGGACATTGGAGAGGATGTGGGAGAGGAGAAGGTCGCAGAGGATTCGCAAAGGGACGATCGCGTGGATGTGGAAGCCACAGTCTCGTCAGGGAAGGCAGGCAGCTCGTCCTCCATCAGCTGCCTAGGTGTCTCCACTGCAGCGCTGATGGACGTCCTCCCAGTCGAGTGGTGGTCGAGCTCCTCCACATATTTACCCCTATCGATACCATGTTCTCCTTCCTCGAAACCAGTGGTGGACAAGGGCTCAGAGTGACGATGCTCTATATGTCCCTCATGTATTTGAAGCTGTAGCTGTCCTGGCTGAGAGCTGATCGCTGGTTGGTCGTCGTGGTAAAAATGATGAGAGTGGTGCCGTAATGGAAGGTCCTCGTCTCTATAGCTGTGGTGGTAATAAATCTGTTGGATCGATACTACAGAGTCTCGATGCCGGTGTGATTGTCGACGGTGGTTACTCGTGCTCTGAGTCCGATTGTGGTGAGATGACGACGATGTCTTGCGTAAGGGCACACTGGAGAGATCCAATATTACCCCATGCTCATTGTCGTCGGCAGACGCAAGATTCTTTTCGCCAGTTTGTATCCTCCTAGAGTGTTCACTGTTGATGTTCTTCATGGCGGCAAGGATTTCTTCCTCCACCGCCATAGTATCCTTTCTATGCGACTGACGTCTACTCCATCGAAGCGAGATCCTCTTCCAGCGTGGAGAGGGTGTGGATTGATGGTGAAGGCTTTTTCGGTGCTTGAGGTTGCTTTTGCTGAAAGTATGAGCCTCGCTGATGCTGTGGTCGATGGGTGTCATGTAAATGGGCTAAGGATATTGTGGTATAGAGGTCGTGGATAGGCTGTTGAGGTAGCGTGTACTAAAGTAGGTGGCGGGTGGAGGAGTGCAAGGCCGTGAATGAAGATGAGGCGCAGAGGGGCGAATAGTAGGACATGGGCCCAAAATGTGGTTGCCCAGGTGGGGCGCGATAGAGAACCAGGGAGCAAAGGTACTAGCGTGGTCCTGGTCTCTCAGCAGATGAGGACGAGGCAGGGCGTGCCGCGTGGTATAAGGAAACGTGGATGCGAGGGTGGCACAAGGCAGGAACGAGGGTGTGATGCTGTGGTGGTGGTGGAAGAAGGGTCAAGAAAGTCAAGGAAACAGCTGAGGTAGAGCAGGTGGCGACAAGCAGTTACTGGCAGTTGCTGAGAGGTAGATTGGCAAGAAACAAATACGAGAAACCAAGAAATGAAAAGTGCCAGGTGGGAGAGTATTGTACATGTATATGCATGTACAATACATGAAAAAGCAGGGATGCGAGATGGTCGTTGAGAGCAGAAGGTGTGGAAGGAGTAGAATGATGAGTTGAAAAAGGGGTTTCGCTGAGCCAGCCACTATGACGGAGAGGCAAGCAAGAGACCGAAAGATCGTATTCGTGCCTGAGACTGTCCAGGTTTAAAATAGAGTTGGGCGTGAGTGCGCCATGGATCCCACCATACCAGCAGGCCTAGGCTGTCGCCCACGCGCGGATTGCTGTAGTGACCAATAGACTGCCTCTGCTACAAGCACCGGCCGTGCTGCGGAGATGGATTATAGCTTGACAAAAAGAAAAAAGTGTCATTCCTGCGGACTCGGAACAGCTTTGCGAACACAGAGAAGCTTACGCGACTTGTATGATGCTCAAATGAAAATCTAGTCAGACACTAGCCCTGGTCTCTCTTTTCGCCCATGGCTGTTTCTCGCTTTATGTATGTCTTTACCTTATCTTGGTGACCATCAGGACTTTAGGGCAACGAGAGATACATGCGTGTTTTGAAGGATCAATGTAACAAACTCGGGGGTTTGGGGTTCTCTGCGGCCACCCTGCCAAAATAAAGAGCGACCATCCAAGAGGGGAAACGAGAGCTTGCAACTGCAACAATGGTACTATGGGCCAATGTCAGAAATACAAGGGGGCCATCCTGAACAGCAGATAGGAGACCTGAGCCAAGTTCTCCGCTCCTTCTTTTCTCCACACAACTTTAAAAAAAACCATCATTGTCTCACCAAAATAAGGCCTTTGTTCCTCGTATTTTTTTCTGACTCGTTGATTCGCCGCAGTGCAGACCACGAAGCCGCTCTTGGTTGAATGGCGGATTAAGAACGAAAAGGTGCGCAGTGTCGCGGATGGCCGGCCTACGTCAGTCCTCAGCATGCACTCACACTGTAAAGGAAATAGGCCAAATGATTTTTATACAAGAGCATCCAAACAGCTTACTCAATAATAGCCAGAAACGTCAAACACCCGCTTGCCGCCCATCCTCTCGACAAGTGCATCCATCCTCTCGACCAGATCTTGTCTCCAGCGCTTCATCTCTGCATTGCCTCCGCAAAGCTTCCACCACCATACATAGATCTGCATTTTCAGATCAATCTGCCACTCCCAAAGCCAGACGGTACCATATGCTATGGTTGGGAAGACCACAAAAGTCGATATCAGCCAAAACGCAACTAGCCGACCCATGGTCCAGTACTGCTGCAGGGCTTCCCAATGGTGCGCTAGGATCGTAAGTATGGTCGCGTCCAGAATAAAGCAAACGGGCATCAAGGCCAAAGATACCACAATCTTCCAGGTGGCAATGACATCACGTCCAGGCCAACGTGAGACTGGGAGGTAAGACTGGAAGGCAAGCATGGCTTGCTGTCCTTTTTGCTTTGCCGCCCACGACGCCAAGAGTCCAACAGGTCCAAAGAGCAGCGTCCCTGGTAGCGAAAGCAGGAACAAAACTGGCAAAAGGAAGAGTGCGGGCAGTGTGAACACAAGGGCGGCCAGAATGCTTGGATTCGCGGTCAGCTGGGCGTCTCGGACGCCGCTACTGGCCAGATGCTTATCATAGGCATCAATGTCGCGTTTCAAGGCAGCCATACTCGGCGTCATGACCAGATTCTGATAACCCTTTGAAAACCGCCGAGTCAGCTCTAGCTTCTGTGGTACGGTGAGTTTCATTCCTGTGCTGTAGAGTCGTCGCGTTGCCTTGTAGAGTCGCAGTTCGTCGTAGTTTGGCGCATTAAGGGTTAGCCCCTCCACGGCCGAATGAATCATCTGCAAGAGCTCAGTACAGGCTAAGAGCAAATGAAATACGTATGAGAAGGGCTTCGACAAACTGCGATAGGTAAGGGTGGCAACTGTAATCTTCTTTCTTCTTACCTTGCTTCTTGGCTTCTCCTCCTTCGCGATACATCTCTACGAGATGGTCGGGGACGGTGAGCGGATGAGAGTAATCGGCGTAGAACCGGGATCGGAATCGATGGCGGTTGAAGAAATTCAGTCCGCATGGTATAATCCTTAGGGTCTTGGACCTATGCTGAGCCAGGTAGCCGAGAACCATGATAGTACAGCCATACTTGAAGTCAAGCAGGTGATAATCATCGCTCGACACGCCTTCGGGGAACACAGCAACGGTGCGGCCATCCTCAAAATTCTTCCAGACACTCTCGTAGATCATAGAGTGGTCGATTGGGTGAGAAAACTGGAAGGAGCAGGGTCGCGAAGGGAAGTGTGACACGGTGGGCGTGGAGCTGGGGATGGTAGGGGAGGTCAAAGGAGTGTTTCGAGGGCTCATGGATGAAGATCCGCCTCCATTGACAGCGCCGTTGGTTCCAGTGGGGTAGTATCCGCCTTGAATGGTTCTTGGTCCATTTGCAGGGCGTGTGATCTCGTCGTCATGGTCTGCATAGCCCACTGCGTTTGTACTGTGCGTAGTAGAGTATGAAGAAAGTCTTGCGTTCGAGTCAGCGCGCTTTGGCACTGTGTAAATAGGATGGCTGGAACTGTTGGTCGAGCGCGTCCTATTTAGCAGTGGTGTCGTCTCGGTGGTATGAAAGTTGGCTGGAGCGGCCAAAGATCCTGGGATATCGGCACCGGAATATCCATTCTCGGCCAAATGGACATCATCTGATCTTGCGTCTGCATCCGGCGACTTTGAAAATATCTTGTGAACAAGCTTGCCGATTGTCCCCGTTGCGCTGCTTGCCAACGAGCCATTGTTCTGCTGTTCCTGAGCTTTAAGCGCCTCATTGATTCCGACCCATGTGTTGCCGCGTTCCACTCTGATCTTGAGTGATCCATGTCGGACAATCTTTCGCGATTTGATATAGGCAATGTCGCGTTCCGATGTCAAGGACGCAGGAATCCATTTCAAACCGGGAGCCTTGAACAACACTTCGTTATCGCTGACGATCGCACTGACCACGCCATAACATTGCGTGACGCGATTGTCCCTGCCAGCGTCCTGGAACGTCCCACACTCGATATAGACAGTGTCGCCTACGGTCAGCTGCTGGCCAATCCCCTGACCGACGACTGAGTTGCCATCCTGAGCGATTGTGACCATACTCGATCCGTCATATCTGGCCGCGTCCTGTGGTCTATCGAGTGAACAAAGAGCATTATCACAGGGTCAGTAAGTGGAAAAGCAAAAATAATCGACGAAAAGGCAGGATGCGCACATCACGCCACCCCTTGTGTCAAGCCTATGCTCGCTAATCGTTATGTACAGAGGCTCAACAAAGACTTACCTCAGTACCGGAATGGCACCAATCTTCCTGGCAATGCCACCGATTGCAGTCTTGAAATTGGGCTGTGCCATCAAGAAGGATATCTGGCCTGGAAAGGTAGCCAACAAGGCAAGGCCATCCAGAAGGTAGTTGCCATGGTTAGAGATGACTAGCAAAGGTTCGTCCTGTGGAACAAACTGGGTATGAAAGGCGTCGTAGTCCCTGAAAAAGATGTGAAAGAGCGTCCTGCAGAGGAGTTTGATGAAGCTGTAAAGGCCAGGAATCTTTCTGGCCAAGGCGGGCCGTACAGCGTCTCCTTCCATTGGCAGTTGGGGTATAAGGATGCGGCCACCTGGGATCCGCAGGACGTGGTAGCTTGAAGTTTAGCGGATTAGGCGAAGGGCAGGAACAGGAAGCAGTGCGAGATGGAGGCGTGAGAGTGTCGGGCGTGAGAGCGAGATGGTGGAGGACGACGAGGATGGGCAATGACGAGAGGTCGAGAGACAAACGGGATCAGGCCAACGGGAAAATGAAAAAAAAGCCAGGCTAAGCTAAGCTACGGTAAGGCAAGCTGTGGGCGCAAGAAGAAAAATGCTCTTCTTCGAAGGAACATCTCGACCAAAGAGGGCTAGCTGCCATGTTTTGTTTTCCTTGTTCGATTCTTCTCAGCGGTCCCTGGTGTCACCATCGTGTTGGACGGTTTACGTGAGCAGACACAAGGACGTCGCTGCATCCATTTGGTCGTGCACACCTTCGTTTCCATGACCCACACAGGGAAAGAGACATCAATGGCTCGTGCGAAGTAGGCTGTGGGACAACGGACAAAGCACCAAGTATGGCATGATGATGAGCTGCAGTCTACCAGCAAACAACGGCAACAAAAAGGGGGGTTGGCCAGTGCCTACGAGGTATTATCTTAGTTTTTATTATGTTTTGTAGATTCACATCTCTTCGTCGCTGTCCCACGGTAGGGACATGGTCATCATCGACTGGATGTCGCCTTGCCGTCCATCGTAAATATCCGTCAAGCTGCCATGCCGCGGCCTGTTGTAGAACCCTGAGCTCGAATGTCCGTATGGCCCCACCATGGCTTGTGTCTGCAAGCTACCCGTGGTATTCGCCGTGGTTACTGATGTCGCCAGTCTTGCGCAAGCCGTAAAGTATGAACTAGGAGAGGTTGGCGACAAAGACATGCTCATTCCTTTGCCCATGGAGCTTGTAGGTGAGGGGGCCATGAATCCAGGTCCACCAATCTTGGAGTAAGATCTTTGCCTTACAAGACGCGTATGGCTTCGGAGCGCAGGTACTTGACTGTTGGAGGGCTGTGGTCCAATATCAGTCATGATGTACTGCCGCATATCACTTGTCCACTGGAATGGATTTAGAGCTGGTGAGAGTCCACTTCCTGGCGACGATACTGCTGATGAACAAGAGGAATATGTTGCAGAAGGCGGAGAGGACGAGTTTGCAGAGGAGAGGGAAGCCGGTGATGAAGGAGAGAGAAGCGAAAGGTTGATGGAGAGCCGCTGTGACCGGCCGCTCCTGGGGTCTGTTGGAGCTGGAGCTGGGCAGCTTTGCTCGATACTTGTGGTGTTAAAGCTGTCCTCTGAAGCCATGGCGCGTGAGGAGGTGACAGGGTCGCGTTCATCTTCGTTCTCGAATTCTTCGCCAGGAAACTCGAGGATTGTACAGAGAGGCATACCAGATGCCGAGTGGAGCGCTGAATCGTCCAGATCCATCTGTGCGCTGGTTGAGATTTCGCGGAGAGCCATCGTTGGAATGATTTACAAGTGTTGGTGTCGATGGATACAAAATTAGGCTGACTAGGAGAGGGAGAGTGGGACTGCAGGAAAAGTATATAGACTGCTTAGAGGAGAATAGGCAAGGCGGACAATCAGAGCTGAATGAGAAGTTGTAGAATACGACGAGGAAAATGGGTTGTCCTTTTATACGATTCTCCGCCTTGGCGCACTCCACTCAATCTCCGGGGTCATGCAAAAAGTCCAAAAATCGAGGATACGGCATGACATGACATGAGGCGAGGAGCGTGTTCCTTTCTCCTTTGAATCAAATGTCCCGTGCCATGCGAGAGAAAAAGAAAAAAGGATGCAAAGAATGAGCCACGCGCAATAGTCAAGCGCACTCTGTTCTTGTTGAACTCGCTACTAGTTGCTAGGGCGCTGCTGATCACCATGGCGGCCATCAAGCAGCTGGCAACCACAGTCGTGCTCAGCAACAGTACATGCTCCCAATAGTGGCTCTGGAATTCTGCCGGCCCCCCATAGTGTTGTCATAGGGAAAGGCTCGATGATGTAGCCTGGATCCTCTTCATTTGCACCCTTCTGGCATTGAAACGGCCGATGTGCAGCTGACAAGGCAGGTCTAACGCGCGCTTACTCCACATTCTCGTGTGTGTCCAGTTGTTATCGGCGTATTTTTTCTCTCTACTGCTCAACAGGTCATGCTTGAGGTGAACGCTGCAAATAAACGAATACCTGAAGCGTTTGAGAGTGAGTAGCCTCAAAGGATAGGCGGGAGCCAGAGCATGGGACTGGGAGAGTCCAGTAATAATAGTAGCCGAAGTTTGAAGCCTAACAATAGGACTCTCTTTATCAATTGCTTCCTAAAGGCCTCAACAGAAATCGTGGAAGCAATCACAGAGAGCTGTCTATCTTTTCTGCGAACAGTTCCACGGAGAGAAGATCGTATGATGGCCAAAAGAGATCAAATGAGCCGCCGAACGAGCAAAGGCGCTTTCAGGAGCAGTGCGCCAGGCAGGCAACCAAAGATGGAGATTTAAGAGCTTCTCCATGCAAACGGAACATGGGGTCAATTGGCCCTTGCTTGCTCTCGCGAACGTTTGTTCCCAGGAGAGAGAGAGCCATGAAGTCAATCAAGGCGAGAGGCAAGTATGCACCTTGGTTTAAATGAGCTTTTAGTCTTTTGTTTCGCACGGACCGTTGAAGGAGTGAGCTTCAGCGGACCCAGTCTCAACGCGGGGTTCCGTTTGAGGAGTTGGGTGCAGCGTAGACTTGTGCACCCTGCCTGCCCATAAGCTTCTCTGCAGCTGCTCAGTCATGCACCGAAGCCTCCTCAACTGTATCGTGCAGCAAGAGTCAATTGCTAGTGCAAGTGTCCTCAAGGAAAGTATGGCACTCACACATCCAGTAGAAATCCTCGATTGTTTGTGTTCCCACCAGGGTCGAGTACATGTGCAGTAGGATGGTGCAGGGATGCGGGTATGCTGTGAATACCCACACCTCTCACGCCCTCTTTTTTGTCAGACACTTCCTTCAGCACAGGAAGGGGTTTCTCTCTTCTTCCCCCTGTCTTTCAGCACTTTCCCAACCCGACAGCCGCCAACACCTTGCTCATCGGACCTTCGCAAGACCACGCTGCTTTGCCCCTGTCTGTCCATCTGCACCCCCTCTATCGGTGCTCTCATTCCGCCCTGCGTGCGAATTAGTCATTTGCTGCAGACTCACACATCCCTGTAGAACGCGCGTTCCTCCCCTCACCCACACAGTCTTTGTTCATCATGAAGACCAGCATTCTCTTAGTGCCCATCGTCTGCCTCTCCACGGCCCTCGCCTGGGGTAAAGAGAGTCGAACCCAGCAGGACGAGTTCAACCAGCCAGCAGCTCTGCGTCGCTATGACTATAAGCAATCTCTAAAGAAGCCCTTCATGTACCAGGGAGAGATGCCAAACTGGGACCACCATGGCAGTAGGTTTTGCTTGTCTCAAACTTTAGCTGGCAAGGATACTCTCAGGCAAACGCGTCGAGTAGTTTGTCGTTAACATACCACGCCTTTTATCTCTCTCTCGTCACGAAACAGACACGTTTGTGGCCCTGGACTTTATCCGTCTGGCACCTTCGGTTCCCTTATTGAGTGGGTCAGTCTGGCGGACGACCCCAAACGAGTACAAGGAGTGGGAGGTTGAGTTCTCGTTCAAGACCTTTGGACAGAGTCATGTCGGCGGTAAAGGCCTGGCGTTCTGGTACACACAGGAACGCGCTGTTGAAGGACCAGTCTTTGGCAGTAAGGACGAGTGGAAGGGATTGGGTCTGTTTTTGCACACGAGCGATCCAGCCAATCAGGTGCGTGCACAACACAACATCAATGGTCAAAGTTTTTTTTTTTTTTTTTTTTTTTGGCTACAAAAGTACCGCTCCCATGCCAGTCTATCAACCTGCTCGAGCCGTTCTCTTATCTTGAGAAGTACACGCGCAATTGACATTCTTCTCCTCGTCAACATTAGAGAACCAACCCGGTCATCTACGGCTTCCTAAACGACGGCACCAAGAAATTCCCATCCAACCCGGCGCTCAACACTTTTGGAGGCTGTCTTCGTGACTACAAAAACTCGCCTATCCCAGTCGTGGTCCGTGTTTCTTACATTGACCAGAATCTCAAGGTCGCCGTGGACACCTTCCACAGGGGCAAGAAGATGGTGACTTGCTTTGAGCAGAAAGATGTGTTGTTGCCGACTGGACACTACTTTGGAGTTTCGGTATGTTGATCTTGTTATATGTTGGATTTCCTCTTGTGAGCATGTTGTTGATATTGAAAACGTATGCCTCACTGTTTGCATTCATAGGCCGAGTCGGCAGAGACGGGAACACCGGACGACCATGACCTTTATACATTCGAGGTTTATGAAGTCAACCCAGCTGCAAAGAAAGAGGTACAATTTAGTTCCTCAAAATGAAGCACCGATGGTCTGTTATCTGAGTATGACATCTAATGTTCGCTTACACAACTCAACATAGATAAATATGCGTCCTCACGAAGAGGAAATGATCAAGAAGGGAGAGGAAGTCAAGGTAGATGAGAAGGACAAGGAGTCCTACGAGGAAATCCAAAAACTCATTGATGAGCAGCAGCAAAAACTACGGGAGGAGAATGATGGACCTAACACCCTTTCAGCTGTGAGTGTGCTATATCATTTTGCTGTACAATGGGGTCAGGTTGTTCATGATATATCTCCTGATAGCATTGCCTAATGTTGCTTTTTTTTCTTGCTCTTGACTCAGGCCCAAATCGCAGCGACAGTGAGTGACACTCAGTTCAGGATTGTCGAGTCACTTAATACCATTCACAGCAAACTTGAGTCCTTGGGAGCGCCAATGCAACCCCCAGAATCGACAGCCAGGAGTTTGGATGATATCAACCGCAGACTCAACTCGATGGCCTCATCTCTGCATGCCATGGAAAATGTTGTTCAGAACATGGTGGACCACATCATGCAGCAAGGCGGCGTTAAGAACTCACCCGATATTACCAAGGTTCTCAAGGAAGAGCTGCGAAATCTTAATAACAAGATGGAGGACATGGATGTAAGTCAACAGTTCGTTGTTTCTCTCTTCCGTTCAGGTGCAGAGAAGGCTGTTCTTCGTTGCTTCAAGGATCCGCTCTAATGACCTTTGTACGATCCTTTTCTTTCGAAATATCAAAAAATAATAGTCGCGTCAGTCAATCCAGCATCGCATGACGCAGAACCGCCTGGTCAACTCGACCTCATGGGTGTCGTATGTCGTGTTTTTGATTCTGGTCCAGGTTGTTGCCCTATCTGCGTACACCTGGTACAAGAAGCGCATCGAGATGAGCGAGAAAAAGTTCATATAGGATTATGACCATGTGTCATCTATGGTATAAATAACAGGTGTCTGAAGAAGCTTCCTCGCATCTTGAGCGGCCTAGACGTCAAGCAAACAGCGCTACTTATGAGACGCCTACCTATTCATCTATGCCCCGCAATCCGTCTGTTTCGAACTCGCATGGCTGCTGGTGCCAAAGAATTGTTTTTACTTTACATATTGCGGCCCCTCCTCCATTTATATCTCTATGCGACTTTCTATCACATTTTCAATCGCCGTAGTTCCTTCCCCCTGAATCCTACTACCAACAAGTTATGTCGTACACATCCACCTGTCCTTAACTAACTCTTCTGTTCCGTTTTACTGGGTCCGTTCTGATACCCCGGTGAAGATGACGCCTGGCTCTTCATTGACACTCCTGCGCCGCTCTCTTCGCCTGGCACGGGTGTATGTTGACCTGATACCCCGTTTGAAGAGCTTGCTGTCTGTGCGACTGCAGCAGCAGCAGCGGCGGCGCTTGTAACCATTGTGGAGGGGTTGTCAAGCGCTTCGCTCTTGACCACGACATTGGAGACATCATACAGACCTTGCGGAGCACCATCAGTGGAGTAAGGAGGAAGCTGCTGCGAATATTGGTCTGTTGTGTATCGCTGCGCATCTGGATACTGCTGCTGTTGCTGGAATGAGTGCTGTTGTTGCTGTTGGTGATGCTGTTGAAGTTCATGGTGCTGCTGTAGAACAGAGTTATGCATAGGGAATTGCGCCTGGTACTGCTGCTGCTGGTCAGAAGTCTGCTGTTGGGAGTGCTGAGGAGGAAGATGGTGCTGCTGTAATGGAAGTGGAATTTGCTGCTGTTGTTGCTGCTGCTGAGAGTCCGATGTGGCCTGCACTTGAGCCTGGTTCTGCTGTGGTGGTTGCTGGGCTGGTTGTTGGCGTTGAAGCTGAAGCTGCTGTTGGATGAAGGCCTGTTCCTGCTGCGGAGTATGGTGGTTATTGGCCAGGTGTAGGTCGCCACCCACAGGTCCAACACCGCCCTGTGCCTCGAAGGCAGCCTGGATCCGGTCCATCTCTGCGATCTCCTGAGAGGTCAAGAAGCGACCACCGGGGCCGCGTGGACGACGCATCGCGTGCTTGTGACGGGATTCATGGAGGTAGGGCTAAGAAAGCGAGAAATACGCCAGTGTTATTACGCTTCGAAATATAATGTCCGATAGAGCCGTCGGAGACAAGCAGTGGCGGAGAAAGGGTGTGTGTACCCCTCTTGACCAGAGGCCTTTTTTTTGGTTCCAGAGGTACGTTGCATGGTTCAGTCTCATACCTTGCGAATCTTAGCCATCCTGTTCAGCTCTTCCAGCTTTGCTCTTGCCGCGCGTCTCTTAAGAATCCGATGGTACTAACCGACGTATAATGAAAAACAACAAATATACAACCTTTCAGTATCAGTCGCTAGACTTCATTTGTAGTATCCCAGTGAGTCACCCCCGCCTTTTTTTCGGGCTTCTCTTTTTACCTGCTTCGCATTCACATAGAGTGGCTCTTCGTCTGTCTGGACTGCCGGACCCACGGAACCCTCCCCGCCCATAAGGCGGTGCGGCTGTCCCATGTCCGCTGGAAATGCTCCTGTCTGGTGCTGATGAGCTTCTTGCTCGTGCGTCATACGGGAGTGTGAAGACGTTGGGGAGGAGCTGGTGGGGCTCTGCGGTGGCATCATTCCAGGCTATCAGACGAAACGAGAGACAATGGCGTCAGCAACGTAAGCATACTTGTTAAACAACTTTAACTTCGGCCAGGTCATCGCCCATTACCAGTGGCTGGAATGACTGCTGATATCCCTGATATCTTGTATGGTCGTCATGCTAAGTATGAGACAAGATGCAGGAAGATATGAAGAAACATAGGACGATGCATATGCAGGTCAGTCAAGGGGCTTCTTGAGGAGCGGAGGTGCCCCGGCTCTGATTAGTGTTACACAAAGATGGAGGGCGGGCTTACTCCTCCTTGCGGGTGTCCATAGACCAGGCTCGATTGATACTGATGGTGGTGTGGCTGCTGGTGGTGATCGTCCATGGTGGCCGTTGTGTGGGATGTGCAAGGGGGTGAAGGTGACGGCAGGGACGGCAAGGGCGGACAGAGAGAGGTGTTTGACTGTTGTTGAAAGCTTGTTATACTGGCTCAAGTGCGGACGGGCGGTGGCGATCGGAATCAGAAGGGGATAGGAAAGGGGACAGCAGTCTGTGCTACACTAGGCTTGCTCGAGGATGGACGTTGAGAAGTGGGTGTCCAAAAAAAAGGAGGCAGGAGGAGTGCCGTTGCGTGTGTGGGTGGTGTGGAGGTGTGTGTGCTGGATGCACCAAATTATCCCAAAAGTCCTGCTGGATCGGAGCGCTGTTCTGTGGTTGGTGGAAAGGATGCAGCCAAACAAAAGCGACGAAAGTCAAGGACGACAGAAACTGCGAGAGGACTGCGTGGCGGGCGTGCCGTCTGGTGCAAGGTGACACGGAGAAGGAGGCAATGGGAAGATCAATCAACCTGCTGCTGCTGGCAGAAACACTCTGGGCGGACAGGAGACCGGAAAAGGGAGAGGCGATGGGATGAAGAGGGGATGAAGAGAAGAGTGGAATCCGATGGCCTCATGAACTTCCCACACTCTCAGTGCCCACTTACAAATGAGACTGAGGCAGGGTATGAAAATTTTCTCGGCGGGTTCTTTTTTTTTTTTTGTTTTGTTTATAGCGGTGTGCAAGTCAAATACACGTCGGGCACTTATGCCTGCAACGATTAATTGCACACCCAATACTTCCTTGAACAACTTACATAAGTGCCTACGAACTTTTACTTACATAATGATGTCGTGCCCTCTTGGAGCCATAACAGCCTACCTGGAGGCTGTTATGGCTATCAAGAGGGCATGTGTGCATGGCCCGTTACAAATAGCGTCACCCGAGTCGCGTCTCTTCTTTGAGACAAGGGGGAGTCTGGAAACGCTATAGTTGATATCTCATTGCTTCTGATTCAGCGTGATCGCCCTCCCGGGTCCGAGAACTTTGCCTGCTGTATCGTGTCTGATTGACAAAAACCAACCTGGCATCCTACCGGCGATCTGCTCAACCTCATAAGAAGAAAAGATTTTCTTCATCGTCCTAAATAGCCGCGGGCATTCCTACGTTGCTTTCTTTACCTCTTTACCTTCCACTATCAGAACATGAATCCCAACAACCGCCCCGACAATAACAATCGCCCCGCCAACAACAACAACAGTTGGGCGCCCACGGGCACTAACAACGATGCTGCTCATCCTGCTGGTGCCACCGGCTCCCTCACTGACACCCTCAAGAGCTACGTCGGAGTCGCCATGGCCAAGGGTCACGAGGCCATCGAGCAGGCGAAAGTCCTCGGCCACAAGGCGCAAGAGCAGCTCAACCATGCCATGGCCACCGACCAGACCCAAGATCCCAATCAGAGCCACTACGACCAGCAGTCGCAGCAGAGCTCGTCCACTTTGAGTGGTCACCTCAACAGCGGCAACCCCACCAGCGGTAACCTGAACAGTAATGCTAATGCAGATGCCTTTGGGGACGTCAACCAGTTCAATGCCAAGGCTGCTGCCAAGCCCACGGGATACAACGCTGGCCACGATGCTGCAGGTAACCTTGACTCCAAGACCTCTCAGGGTAGAATGTAAAGGACTCTTTCCTTAATGTACATATCTTGCTTCTTAAGCGCGCAATCAATAAAAAAAAAAACGCTTTTGAACGAAAAACGTGCGCAGGTTGACAGGGTTGTCGTGGCTGCTTCATTGTATGGGGTTGAAAAGAGGTATCTCCATGTTCTTCAAGCGGTGATAAGTGCCTCCAATGTCCGGACCACATCGCCTCCATGTTCCTTGAGGTGCTTTTCTGCTGCAGCCTTGGACAACTCCATCTCGAACATGACCAACTCCACAGCTTCCTTGGAAAGCGTCAATTTCTCCACCTCCTTTTGTGATGCTGCCTTTTCTACTTTTTGCTTCTTGATGAGATCGGTGATAATGGTCGTGGCCTACATAGAGAACAATAAGCAAACAACAACAACAACAACAAAAAAGTCATGGTAAGAATGATGGTCGCAACGTTATGGTGTTGATGGAGAGAAAGTCATAAGCTAGAGCTTAACATAAGTCGATGAAGACCCCATCATACTCTTTCAAGTCTTACCTTCTCCAGCTTGTCCGAGTCCAGACCTTCGCGTTCGATCTCCTGCTGGTATCCGGTCATGTTCTTCATGGCAGCCTTGGCTTCTGCATTTTGGCCCTTTTCAGCCTCCTTGTCCTCTTCCTCATCGTCCTTGTCGTCCTCGGCACCATCCTCCTTTGAGTTGTCGCCATTCTCTTTGTTGTCTTTGTTATCCTTGGCGGCGTCCTTGGTGGTCTCCTTGCTATTTGAAGTTGTTTTGGGTGCTGAGGCTGCTCCTGTGGGTCCTGCCTTTTTGGCGTTCTGAGCTGCCTGAGCAGCAGCAACGGCCGCCGCGATCGCCTCCGCTCGTTCTGCAGGGTTGAGAGCCTTCTTGGTCGCGGTAGCGGCGGGAGCAACTGTTGGCTTCTTGGGTGGCATTATGTCAGGTAAATGGATGGGAGTGAATCTGTGCGTGAGAGATGCAGCAAAGTGAGAATTCCAATGAAGGCAGAATTGCTCGAGGACGCATCGCCGATCCAGTGGCTTAGGCACATAGTTCTTGTCGTGGTTGCAACTTGCAACTGGATCAATGGCCAAGTACGTGCACTTCACTGTGCTTGGAGTATTTCGACCGCGTTCGTGAGGCAGCGGTGGGATGTAAGTTTCATACAATGCTTTACTTTTTCGCTCTATGTTCCTCGTCCTAAAATTCTACACTTCAAGCGCTCTCGGCGCGAACCTGCTTTCCGCTCTTCTTCTCGCGCAAGGTGATTGTGAGCTTGTTGGTGATATCGACCTGGACAGTGGCCTCGATCTTCAATTCACCGGCCTTGGCACCAGCAGGGAGCTCCTTGAGGACAACCTCGGCGAGGAGGGTGGTCTTGTGGAAAGTGGGCTTGGCGGGCAACTCCTCCTCATCCTCCTCCTCATCCTCATCATCTGAGCCGACATCAATCTTCTCAACCTTCTCCTTCTTGGGAGGGAGAGGATCCTGCTCACCCTCGTAGAGAGCAAAGTAAACCTCGGCTTGACCAGCCTCGGCAGCGCCAAACTCAAAGACGCGCTTGGCAGGCAAGGGGGTGTGGTTGGGGATGATGGTGATGAACTCGTCCTTGGATCCAACAACACCAATGGGCTTGACGGTGTGAGGGGTGACGGTGATGTTCTCCTTGGTCGAGGCAACAATGTCCTCCTTCTCAAATCCGGCAATCAAAGAGGCCTGAGCAGCGCATCCGACAGTGATGGCCTCATCCGATTCCTGCTCCAGGCGCATGGTGGTCTCGGGGAAGATGTCACGGAGTCTGGACTGGAACTTGGGCATACGGGTGGCACCTCCGACCAACAAGATCTCGTCAATAGCGCCGGCGGTCATCTGAGCCTTCTCGAGAATGTGCTCAATCAACTCATTGCAGCGAGCAAAGAGCTTAGAGGAGGCCAGCTCGAAGCGGAGACGGTTGATCGAACCGTTGTAATCGAGGCCTTCGGCAACAGACTCGACAGAGCAAGGGGCCATGGCTGAACGGGCGAGCTGCTTCTTGGTGATCTCGGCAGCGGTGGAGATCTTCAACAAAGCCTTCTTGTTACCAGCGACATCAACCTTGGTCTTTTTCTTGAACTCCTGAGCAACCAGCTGAACCAACTGCTCGGTGAATGCAGCTCCTCCCAAGGTCTCGTCGTGAGCAGTCTCCAAGATGGTGTAGATACCGCCGCGGACAGAGAGAACGGTGATGTCGAAGGAGGAGGCACCCATGTCGAGGACCAAAGCGGTCTTGTCCTGAGCATCGCCCTTGGCGGGGTTCTGTCCGAAGTTGTAGGCGAGAGCAGCGGCGACGGGCTCCTGAATGATCTGCAAAACGTTGATTCCAGCATCGGTGGCAGCCTTGGAAAGAACCTCGCGCTGGTGCTCGGTGAAATAGGTGGGGACAGCGAGAACAGCGCCAGTGACCTTGGATCCCAAGTAAGCCTCAGCCTCCTCGAGAATGTGCTTCAACTGCTTGGTGACAATCTCGTTGACGGTGAAGATGTGCTCCTGACCCTTGAAGTGGACCTTGTAGGCGGGGAGACCGTCCTTGGCGACCATGTCGGGGTGGGTAACATCCGAGGAGACCTTGACCTCCTCAAACCTAGAGCGATTTTGTTTTCGTAATGGATAGTTAGACGATCTGCTTATGGCCTATTCTCTGAGAAGGAAGGAAGTACAAACTAGTTGACAAGGGCACGTACTTCTTGCCAATCAACTTGCGGAAACCCTCGAGAGTGTTCTTTGGGTTCCTGACAGCCTGCTGAAGGGCCTGGGTGCCAGAGAACTCCTCATCGCCCGAGAATCCGACGACGGAGGGGATCATGCGCTCACCGTCAGCGTTGGCAATGACGTTGAAGTGTCCATTGGGTGCCAGGACGGCGATGGAGCTGTTGGTGCTTCCAAAGTTGATTCCAATAACGACCTAGTAACAACATTCAATGAGGAGACGGCATGTCAGCTATGGAAAACAGCTAGGGCCGAGCAAACGAGCTCTGTTCACAGCAGAGAGACGGATGGCAGCAGCCGGGCATGGCATGCAGGGCTAACGTACAGACTCCATTGTATAAGGGTGGGACGGGGAATATGATACAGCGAGAAGGAAAAAAAAGACCTTTGAGTCCGCAAAGGCCAGCGCAAAGAGGAAAAAAAAAAACATCCAAGAGCCGACCCTCATGCGATCCGATCGCTGTGCGGTGACATCGACCAGCGGGTTTCTGCTACTGTAGCGCAGGGATTGTGTATGTAAACAACAATAAGCAGTCCGAGAAAAAGAAAAAAAAAAAAAGCTTTCAACTCCCTGGCCCTCTATTTTTTTTTACTTTCTTCCATCCCAGCTCCTTGATACCCCTTCTTCCCCCACGGCTCATTTGTCCATTCCCACAGCTGCAACAGGACAACTGCATCAACGTGGCCATGACCTCCATCTACAACTTCAAGAAAATCACCCCCGTGCCCACGGGCACGGACTTCTTGGACATCATCCTGTCAAAGACCCAGCGCAAGACCCCCACTGTAAATGCCGCAACCTTTAGCGCACCTTGGGAACTGCACATGTCAGCAGCGCACCACCCTGCACCACTGTTACTCACCACTTGAACTTACCACGCAACCATTAGGTTATCCATGCCAACTTTGCCATTAGCCGCATCCGTAACTTCTACATGCGCAAAGTCAAGTTCACGCAAGAGAACTTTGACGAGCGTCTGAAAGGTATTCTGGACGAGTTCCCCAAGCTCGATGTAAGCTACACTCTACCTCTTGTCCTTGCCAGTCTGTTTCAGTATCATGGAGGAGTGATTGTCTATACTGTGATACTTCCGCTAATATTGGATATCTTGATATCTTTCCCTATGGGCTACAATTAGGACATTCACCCCTTTTATGCAGATTTGATGAACGTTCTTTACGACAAGGATCATTATAAGCTGGCTCTCGGACAGATGAACACTGCCCGCCATTTGATTGACCAGGTCGGAAAGGACTACGTTCGCCTGCTCAAGTTTGGTGACTCGCTCTACCGTTGCAAGCAGCTCAAGAAGGCTGCCCTCGGAAGAATGGCCACTATCATGCGCCGTCAGAAGGACTCGCTCGCCTATCTGGAGCAGGTTCGCCAGCATTTGGCCCGTCTGCCTTCGATCGACCCCAACACCCGCACCTTGCTCGTTTGCGGTTACCCAAATGTCGGAAAGTCCTCATTCATGAACAAGATCACCCGTGCGGATGTGGATGTTCAGCCTTATGCATTCACTACAAAGTCGCTGTTTGTCGGACACATGGATTACAAGTACTTGCGCTGGCAGGTCATCGACACACCCGGTATTTTGGATCATCCTCTCGAGAACCGCAACACCATCGAGATGCAGTCTATCACTGCCCTCGCTCATTTGCGCTGTGCCGTCCTCTACTTTGTCGATCTTTCTGAGCGTTGTGGATACAGCATCAAGGAGCAGGTAAAACTATGCGCCGCAGTCTCTCTTTGGAATTTGCTGAAAAAAATGGATATCTTTTTCTAACTACAAACTCCCTACGCACTCTCTCGTAACTTAGATCGCTCTCTTCCACAGCATCAAGCCTCTGTTTGCTAACAAGCCCGTGTTGTTGGTCGTCAACAAGATTGACGCCATGAAGATTGAGGATATCAGTGTTGAGGACCGTGCCTTGCTGGACAGCATTGTGGAGAACGACAAGGTCGAGTTGTTGGGCATGTCCTGCTACACGGACGAGGGAGTTATGAACGTCAAACAGTCAGCATGCGACCGCCTCTTGCAATCTCGTGTCGACGCCAAGATGAAGGGCCACAAGATCAATGACATCCTCAACAAGATTCACTTGACTCAGCCAGTACCTCGTGACGATAACCCTCGTCTGCCCCATATCCCCGTGGCAGCCGAGAGCAAACCCAAGTACGACGCCAAGGACCCCAACCGCATCATGCTCGAGCGCGATCTGGAGGCTGCGGATGGTGGAGCTGGTGTGTTTAATGTGGATCTGAAGAAGAAGTACATGCTCGAGAACGACGAATGGAAGTACGATGTCATCCCCGAGATCTGGGAGGGCAAGAACGTGGCCGACTTTATCGACTCGGATATTCAGGAGCAGCTCGATGAGCTCGAGCGTGAGGAGGAGAGGCTCGAGGCTGAGGGATTCTACAAGTCTGAAGAGGAGGAGATGAACTCTGAGGACGAGGCTCTGGAGGCCACTGCCAACGCCATTACGGAACACACTCGCCTCACCCGCATCACAGCCAGACTCAAGACGACCAAGAACAGACCCATGCTGCCCAAGACGGCGATCAAGCGCAACGTTTCGGACATGTCAGATCATTTGGAGAAGATGGGACTGGACTCGACAGAGGCGCGTGCCCGCAGCCGGGGAGTCAAGCGTGCTCGTTCTGCCAGCAGAGGCGAGAGCATTGCTCGCACAGCATCCATGGCCCGTCCCGAGACGAGTGTTGTCCGCGACCGTACCATGTCTGGTGTGCGCAACGTCAAGCAGAAGCTGGAGTCCGAGAAGGTGCGCAAGCTGGCTCAGCGCACGCCCAATTTGTTTGCCAAGAGAGGAGAGTCCGACAGAGCTGTGCAGACCAAGATGCCCAAGCATTTGTTCTCAAACAAGAGAGGCAATGGCAAAACCGATTGGAGGTAAATCCAAAGAGGACCGAGGACCCCTCTTTTGGTTTTCGTTGTTATCATTCTGTGCATTTTTTAATATTCGTAGATTTCCCCCCCAGCATTGTATTAAAACCTTTTCACGCAAATGATGTGAATGTGGATATGGCTGAGGATGTTCCCAAGAAGCCTCGCGTGCCTCTTGACTTTGGGGATGTGTTGAGTTGAGCTCTTTTTCGCGGCTTGACTGTCCTATCCGAGTGAACCAATCACAGCCCAATCTCGGGTAAAGCCCTGAAAACGTAAGTTACACGGTGAGCTTCAGAACTCAACACTCATGCCGGTTTATCTTGCTGGTGCAATCCACACGTCGACGACAGAGACTGATGTACCGAAAAATGGCTCAGTGTACACACAGAGAGCGAGAGCGCCATGGGTGTCTGGAGCAAAAACACAAAAAAGCCCGCATCCTAAACTGTGACCCAACGACGTAGAGAGGATAAGGTCAGAAGAGGGGAAGGAGGTCAAGCGCGAAATTGCCTCAGAGGACAATCACACATCGTACAAAGCGTGCGTGTGTGCATGGCGAGGGATTATACAGCGCATAAGAGGAGGAGGAGGAGGAGGAAGGCAGGCAAGGACACAGGGAAGGGTGCTGGCTGGAAAGATAAAAGACTGAGCATGGACAGTGCGTGGACGGAGCACGCAATTTTGCCGTTGTTGTGTTGGCAAGGCGTGTGTGTCCGTCCTATCAGCATGTTTGTTCAGGCACTCGCACTCGCAGCGATGCACCCCTTGGCGTGATAATCTCGATATTCCCCTGCTGCAAGCCGCGTTTGTTTGCGTGCATCGGCACTCTCTTTCTTCTTTTCTCATATATATACCCGCGCCTATTCCCGTGTCAGCGCCCACCCTCCTCTCCAGCCCATTCCTTCCACCCCAGCTTGTCCTCATCCCCCTGCCATTGCACATCATGGAGTCGCAAGAAACTATATGGAATCTCGCCATACAGCCGTCACATCGCCTGAAGTCTTCCAGGCCGTCCGCAGTGTCCAGCAAGCTCTCCTTGCCCTCGACGTGTCAACTGTCTGCGAGTTCCGTCAAATCGGCGCGGATACCACGGCCTGCCTCGTCCTGGACCCAGAAGGCCCTTGTGATACCCGAGATTGTACAGCTCATCCAGGAGCAGCTGTGCCGCCCGTCCCTCTTGATCTCGCTTCGCGTTGCACATCTGTGGTATAATGCTGGTTACCGCCTTGTCTGGCATGCCGTCGACTGGGATAATACCCTCGAGGGGTCGCTCAAGGAACAAGCCATGCTCCAAAACATGCATCGCATTCGCATATTGCAGTGCATGTTCCATTCACAAGCCGGGACCGTCAGCAGCGTTGATTCCACGTCATTTCTAAGTTCGATCGTTGTGGGAGAGGACTTGGCTCATAAAACGACTCGAGGCACCAGGGTTCAAGCTACAAACTATACGCTGATGGACCCATCGCTTAGTACGCAAGAGGATGTTGAACTAGCCGCAAGCTATACAACAATGACCACACTTTCAGCGCAGGATGACGCCTTAAGCACTCGACCTTCAACAAGGACTAGTCTTCTAAGGCTGCATTTGAAAGGCCACTTTGACTTGACATCTTCCCTCAGCACAGAATTCAGTGTGCAATATATACCCTTCAACATACCCACATTGACACACTTGGATATCAGCCCCTCTGTCAACTCGGCTGTGGACATACATCTTATCCTGGACTCTGCCATTAGTTTGCAACACCTGTTGATTCAGTCCCATGGCTCGTTTGTGGACAGCTCCGAGCCGGAGCAGCCAGACGTCGAGGGACTGATAGCGTTGGATGCTGCCCTAGTGATTTCAGCCAGTCATTCGCAAGAACGCCCATTACATCGGTCACTCTTGTCGCTCAAGATCCAGCACCTAAAGATGGGTCGCGAGGAACTGGAGGGGGTCGCTGCTCGCTGCCCTAACCTGATCGAGTTTCAGTCTCTATGCAGCCCTGGGACACTCTGGAAGCAGAGACCGAGTCAACATCTGCAAGACGCTAGTGCTGATCATGGACCGCAAGAGCATCCCAAGAGCCTCGTCCGTACGCTAGCTGCATCGTGCCCAAACATTGAGAGGTTTCACGTCGGTTTGCACCAAGGAGGGTTTCACCTAGACTCGATCAGGGAGACTCTGATCTCCTTCCCAAGGCTCGAGGCACTTGGACTACCAGCCTGGGACTGCACCAAAGTGACTATGGAGACGCTCAAGTCGATCCTGGTACAACAGCCCTTGTCCAGTTCAGGAACCTTTCTCACAATCCTCTGCATTATGAACGTCTGCTCGAGCGAAAGGATTAGCCAGGCGATTCACGACTACCTTTGCTGGACCCCGTACCTCAAAGAGTTTTACGCATACAACACGACTCTCTATGTTGAACAGATGCAGGTACAGCAGACACACGTTGATTCAATACCGGGAGGAGGCCACGCTGTGTTGCAGAGTGCATTGGAGCAGGCGCCGGCTATCATGTCCAGTGATGGAGTTCGAGAATCTGTGGCGAGTCAGGGCACAGCGGATTGCGTGGAGGCGACTCAAGCAGCCTCGAGGCATAATCAGTATCCGAACGAAATAGGGTCATCGCATATACCTGTTGAATCCACGCTGATTCACGCAGAGAAGTCGCACTCGTCCGCCATTGCTCCCACGCAACGTCCTGCACAATGGGCTTGCACTCGACTGGAAAAACTTGTTGTCCGATTTGCACGACAGCCCTGGAGGATTATGTCGGATCCGCCCAAGAGGTCCAAGGACACATTTGGGTTTTTGTCACCCCTTCAGAACCTAAAGCATCTCTGTATCAAGGAAGGACTGATGTTAGAGACTGGTCGAGAGTACGAAGCCCTACAGCGATTGAAGAAATTGGAGGAGGTGGTCTTTGCGACGTGTTATCCGATCCCGATCAAGCCTGCGGACATGGCTGCTTGGATGACAGAGCCAGAGGGGCAGACCATGGCAGGAGGAAGCAAGAAGGAGAAGGCCTTGAAGCGAGTGGTTGTGAGGCGACAGAAAGCGAATGTTGTGGCGGACAGGGAAATAACGGAGTGGTTCAGGGAACATCAGCCTGATGTGCAGTTCTCCTTTGAGACGACGGATTGCTGCGAGGAAGAGTACGGCTTTCATTAAAACATTGTTTGCCTGCAGTGCACTGACCTTATGTTGGAAGTGGAGGTGACAGATGGAGGAGTTGCAATTTCACTAGGGCTTTTTCTTCAATATTGTCAACGCATCTTCACTTTACCCTGCGTCACTTTGGCACACGGTACATGGCCACGATCTTAGGGATGTTTAATAGGATTTTGTAATCAACAGCTTTTGATGTAATTTGATGTGGACAGGGCTACCTATTATAAGAGCTGGTTGACTAGTGACGCTTGGGTCTCCTACGAAGATCGGTAATAGCACGCCCCGCGTTAGGCACACGAATCATATCCACGCATGCCTTGTCCCCCTCTTGAGCATTTTGCTTTTTGCAAATGCCAACGACGACCAGCGTCCGACCGTCCTTGCCTCCCATCTCGAGATTCGTTGGCGATTGGATCGTAGGAAGGTGGATGAGCTCTACTTTTTTGCCCTGTTTGCCTTTTGTGTCCCATGCCAAGACCGCAGCGTGATCATAAAGGGCAGAGTACATGATGCCCTTCGAGTCCAATCGCATACCGTCCGGATCCAGTCCAGACTTGAGCGCCGCCTCCTTGCCCACAGCTTCGTAGAGGTCGATCACCATGCGCCACTTTGCGCCTTTCGCAGGCCGACCAGCGGCATCCAGATCGAGGGAGTACACTTGAGCTGACTGCGGCTTCTGACTACCATTGATGATCTCGTTATTAGCCGACGTCGCAAAGAGACGGCGTCCGTCGCCAGACAACTCGATACCGTTAATACGCTTCAGCGTGACACCAGGGCGGGTGGTCTCATTGGAGATTTGTCTCAGCAAACCCTTTCCAAGAGAGTACCACGCATCACCTTGGTATTCTGACCACAGCATGCCAGAGAAGTACAGGCGCTTGCCGTTGGCCGAGAGGGTCATGTCGTTAGGCTGTAGCCACTTGTCGCTATGGAAGCGCACGCGCGGCTTTCCCTGGTGACCAGGCACAACCTCGTAGACCTTGTGATCGCCAGCATCCCCGACAAGGAAGTGGCCATTGCGTAGCGCACGAGACGCGGCGAGGAATGTGGTATTGGGTAATCCAGCGGCCTTGGTGTCGAACAAGACGGCACCAGTCTGAAGATTGACAAATCGCTGTTGATCCACCGCATAGAACCGGCCAGCGACGTCTACAGAGGCACCTTCGATCGATCCAATTAGTGCCTTCACGCCTGGGTATTTTGCAGAGGCATCTTGCGCCGTTCGGTCGGCTTGCACGGCGGTGTAGAACAAGAGGGCAGCAATGGCTAGCGAGGCACGCATCGAGAAAGGTGGATTTTTATCGAAGGAAGAAGATGATGAGGAATGGATAAGGGGTATAAGGGGGTGAGGTGTAAAGTGGCGAATGGACAGGAGTGGGAGAGAAGTCGATCAAAAGGATGGGAATGGAGCGTTTTTATATGTTCTTGGGATTACGATAGGCCATTAAGGTTGGTAATCTAAATTGATCTGGGTTTTTGGGTGTAGGCTCAGAAGGGTAGACGTGTGCAAGGCGAAGGAGGGCTCAAGAGGGCCAGGGGTCGCGCAAACGACCTTGCGAACTTCATGATCGTCACTTCAGAGACTGTAGTCTGCACGGCGCCATGCGTTTTAATTGCGATCTCGTCTGTGTAGACGCCTTGAACCAAATGTACTTTGATTTGAATTACGGCAGCAAACGAAGTAGCAAGTGCAGGTGCCTTGTACCCCGCCTCGTTGTGATCAATCCTAAGTGTCTTCTTTGTCTTGTACTCAAACTATTCTCTCGCCATTGCCGTTGTTGTCCATCTCCCTCCTCTCTCCCCTACTTGTCCTCCTCCCTCCTTGTCATGCCCCAACTCATCATCCAGGTCCTCAATTTATGGTCTCGGCAACCCCTTGGCGGAGTTAGGTGTTCTGAAAATGGACTCTGCAGCATTGAGATGGGCGCTGGATGGAGGCTGGAGAAGAAAGGTATGGTTAACCAGAGGTACAGGCGTCCTTATCCCTCTGGTTCTTGCAGGATGCTCGCCATGCGTCGCAGGAACCTTCTGCTGTTCTTTTCTTCCGTAAGCACTGCGGACAACTGAGCCTGTACTCTTTGGCTCTGCCCTTTGCCACTTTGCCACTTCGCCACAGGGAGAGCATATCGCGTCGACAAAACACGCGTGACCTCAAGCATCTATTTGATTGTCCGTCATCCCCATTTCGTTTGTCTCTCATCCACCCTTCATCCACCTTTGTCCACATTCAGCTTCTCCCTCACCTGCAACGTCGAGCTACTCCCTGCCCACCTTCCTAGAGACCACAGCGGCGGGCCATGGGCGTCCTCAACTCCATCCTTAAGGCACTCCATGATCGACTCCAGGGGTCCGAGCGCACGCGAGCTGTCACGGGGACTGCTACCGGCACAAGCATCGAGGCTTTGTCAACACCACACCTCAGCGGTATAAAAACCCGGTGTTCTCTGGAAAGCGACCATTCCCCTCTCTCTTCTCCTTCTTCACTTTCTTCCTCTGCTTCCCAAACGTCGTCCTCGAATTCGCTGGCATCCCGCATTCGCCACTCACCACCCTGGTTCGCATTTGGCTGTAGCCTGGAGCTCATGTCCTCCATCAGTCAACAAGAACAACGTAAGCCTCCTCAACCCCCGGCAGCCATTGCGCGCGGCCTCAACCTTGCATCCACCACCCAGACACTCATGCCAAGACGCAGCAAACGGCGGCACGACGGTGGCGCAGTTGTGCCCTCCGACAGGGATTCCCCTCTGGAGACACTCGTCCGTGACGCGACAGGAACCTTGAACCTTGCCGACGCGCCGGAGTGCGCAATCGTTACATCTTCACACAACAGCACACCCGCCTCTGCGACGTCCTTTCCTGTCGCGCAGAATCGCCTGTTTTACGTGCCCGAAATTGTCCGCTTGATAGCAGAGTTTCTCGACAAACCCACGCTCGCAGCCAGCTGCCGCGTCTCACGAACATGGGCAACACTCTGTACTCCGCTGCTCTGGAAACACATTGGCGACAAGGACTGGCGCGATGGGCGTTTCTGTGCCGCGATAAAATCACAGTCGCACTATATCCAAAGTATGAGGTGCGAGGACTGGACCGATTATGAAGAGATACTGCTCTGCCCGTTCCCTCGACTCAAAGCCATCGCGTTTCAGGGTAGCAAAGAGCCAATAGCCACAAAAGACAAAATTATGGAAAAGTTGTGCAAAAGCCTCACCTCTTTGGTCCTGAACACAGTCGCATCTCGTCTGACCGCAGAGACCATACACGCGATTCAGAGGATGGAGAAATTGACGACACTCAAGCTGGTCAAGATGGATGTCAATTACAGTCATCTACTTAGCATCCTGGAACACTGCGACGGCCTCGAGTTCTTTTCCGTTTCCAGCGTCAAGTTTCTCTCTTTTGAGGACAATCAACCTTTACCGGTCACCCGCATTCGCTATCTTGCACTCAAGGAGATAGATATCTCGTTGAAGGATCTTTCCACCCTTCTCAAGCAATGTCCTGATCTATTGGAGCTGTCACTGGCCAGGAACGAAGAATTGGCTATCTCGGCAGAGTTCTTCCAGTCTTTAAAGGAATTCTGTCCACAACTCTATGGGCTCGATGTTGGATCCTGCAAATTGATTTCAAAAACGACACTTTACGCCCTCTTCACGACCATCAGTCAACTCACGGTGCTCAATCTCGCAGGCACGGTCATTGCGGATGAAGAGCTGCTAAGTTTAGCAGAGAACTGCAAGGGTCTTGTTAGGCTGGATATCCAGTACTGTACCGCCATTACATCCCAGGGCCTCCATCGATTCCTGACTCTCTCTGGACCTTCACTCAAGCATCTCGAGGCCTCTGGGATTACAATCGAGCCTACCACGTTTGATCGACGGGCATGGCAATGCTCGAATTTACAAATACTGTTTGTGCACATTGGACTCGTCGGCTCTGTTCCTCCGCGCGCACCAACTGCATCCCCTGTCACCAGCGGGAGCACCAATGTAGCAGTTGGAGGAACAAAGACTGACGCTTCAGCTGTTTCAACAACCGGTGCTGACTGTTCATCTTCATCTTTAGCCATTGTTGAGGTTGACAGTCCTGGAAACGATCGAAAACGACCCCAGACAACTGAGGGATACACTTACCTTGGTCCAATCGGATACTCCTCAGCATGCTCACTCGCGCTTGAACTCACTGCCACGTCTGTTCCTTCTCCTCCTTTATGCGAGCAGGATAGTGTTACGGATGAAGACATTGGAATGCTGCATGAGCTGCACCCCATCCAAGACATGTGCAACGTTCAGTATCTTGGCTTGATGGGCTATGGACCGAAATTGACATGTGGGAGTGCGAACCAGCTCATCCGCGGATTTCGATCAGTGAAGCGTCTGCACCTCCTGGGACTGTACCAGGCGTTCAAGAAGGAGGATCTCGAGTGGCTGGTAGATGTGTTGCCAGAGTTGTGTCGTATCGATGCCGAGAAGTATAACATTTCGGATGATCTTCTCCATTGGTTCGATACTGCGTACCCGCATGTGCACATTCATCGCCATGATTAAAAAGGGGAATGCCAAACACGCTGCGCAACAGCCAGGTCGCCACTTGAGAGTGTCAGATGTCAGATGGGAAATGATGTGTGTACAAAAAAAAGTGAAGCAACGTCTTGTTGAGTCGCATGATCTTCGCCTGCACACTACCCTGAAACTTGTAGACCGCCCTTACATTGCAACTGACAGGTAAAAATAAACCCTTTGCAAGAACATCAGATAGAGAGTGGGGGGTTGATGGGTGCGGGAAATCATTGAGGTTTTTACCTAAAGTGCAAAGGACCATCAGATACTGACCCTTTCACATGATGAACAGATCAGTTATACTGGCGGTGGTTGTTGAGATCACTTTTATTACAAATAAGCGACCTTGAGTCGCAGCTGGGGACGCTTTTGTGTGGAGCCATTGCCAGTGCGGCTGCTCGCGCACTTTTGAAATATCGTCGATTCAAATGCCAATTTCGATCAACGATGGCCAGCTCTCGTCCATGAACTCAACCTCAGCCTGACCCATCATTGACCAGAGGTCTGCGTAAAGTTTCAAGGTGGTCAAGTTTCTTAGTCCTGCTAGCTCCACGAGCCACCACTTGTAGAGCGTTAGATCCTACCAGTAGTCGCTGTGGGTTAAGCTGTCAGGACGGGTTTTGATGTCCAGCCCCAACAGTTCGAGCTTTTCCAACCCTCCGATTTGTCGGTGGAGGCGTTTCGTCGCGTACTTAGTCAGCCAGTGAATATTGTCTCCTTCATCCTCCGCTAGGGTTTCGAACCGGTCAAGGATCCAGGACCGGTCAAAAAAGGGCAAAATATATATGAAGCCGGTCAAAACCGCTGGTCAACGGGCTCTCAGCGTTATGGCCAACTGCGAGCTTTGGTGACCGTATTTGAACTTTGTTTGAGGCTTGATCGAGCCTTTCTGCTCGCTGAGAGTCGCGATTCCTGACCCAAAAAAGGACCGCTGGTCCGAAATTGGAGGCGGTCGGTCCTTCTGCGCGAGAAAATTGTTGTAACCGCGGCGCGCCGAGGACCGGTTTGAATCCCTACCTCCGCTGTCTCCTCTTCATTGTCCGATCCACCATGTGTGTATTCATCAGTCTGGAACCGATTGATGGTCAGACCAAGCTCTCTCAAATCCCAGCAGACCCAGTCGTGGTCGCAAACATCCGCAGCCTTAATGCCAAGGCAGGTGTCCGCTGTATGATTGCTCATCACCCAGAAGCGTTGCAATCGCGTGCATTGAGTAAGGATGAACTGTTGATCGAGACTAAACACCTGACGCGTTTTTCTGAGCTCGAAGGTCTCCAGTGTCCTGCGATGCCGCAGATTCACCTCCGAGATCATACAGCGCGGCTCAAAGTCCGAGTCTTCATCGTTGAAATGGTCTGGTTCAGGGAATTCCTCGTCATAGTCACTAAAATATTCTGACTCGAAACATCTCAGCCCTGAAAACGCAACGACAATGGAAGCCGCGGCGCCCGCAGTATGTTCCTCGCAGTCCTTAAAAGATGGACGTGTCAGATGTATGAGATTTGGGCAGTGATCTTTAACGACTTGCATGATCTCCTCCGTGTCCGAGTCGTCATGTAATTGCTGGACGAATATTCAGAGGACAGAGCGCGTCGCGTCTGAAATGTGTACGACATATAACGCACGGTCCATTAATGCACAGTGCACTTGATAGCTGGTATTATTATAATAAATTCAGTTCTCAAATCTCGCGCGTCCTTATAACCCGCCGGTGGAGTTAGAACGACGAGCAAGGTATCAATAAAATGAAAAGAGCATACCTTCTTGATTTCGATGGGAATGATTCTTTTTTTTTATTTTTTGAATAGAAAAAAGAGTGTCCCAAAGAACATATGTACAGTAATGGCGGTCATTGAGCAGACTATGTACAGCGGCGAAACCAACACACAAGGAGTGTTTTCCTAATGGCGACGCACATACTCCGAAATGTCACGCTGATAGACAGAGTCGCAAGAGCCAGCGACTTCCTCCTCGCCAAAAATCCAGTGCGTCAAACCACGGTTGGGGCTCCTCTTGGAGGTCAACAAGTTCAAGACTGTCCTGACATTCGCGATAGGGACCCATTCTGCCAACATCTCCGCGTTCTCCATCAAGTACTTCTCATCCACACGGAACTCCGACTTGACCAACGTGGCTGTCTGGGGTTCAATAATGGCCCTACCATTGCGTTCGCGACGGATCTCGAGCGCAATCCGGCCAATCTCAAACGACACCGCGTTCGAGTGTGGCGACTGACGGATGACAATCTGGCTCAGAAGCCAGCGGTCTCCATAGATATCCTCCTTCCGGAGGTTGTTCGGGATGAGCTGACGGAAATGCTTAGCGACATTAATGTCCTCATCATCGTTAAAGGATCGATACTTCCTGTCGATTTCTTCCTCGAGCTGCTCGAGACGACCAGTGAGCTCCAGCTTGCGTCTCTGTTCTCCAGCCTTTTTGAAGCCCTTGAAGTGAGAAACCTCGCGAAGAAAGTCTTGGTAGGCATAAGGGTCGGTGACCAGACCATCCGCAGCGGGGATAAACTTGGCCAGAGTAGCTCCGTTCCAGAGAATTGAGGCTACAGCGGAAGCGTGGTTCTGTGGGTCACGGAACGTGTCCAGCTTGTTGACCTGCAAGTCAGCGTTGTCTTTGCCGGTAAAGAGAGCTCCAGAGGCGATGGCATCGAAGCGCTCTCTGGCCATCACGACGGTGGCTAGGTAAGAGTCGTGTTATTGAATTTGCATAGGCGAAAGCTGTTAGAAGTCATTCTATCTACATTGTTCGCGAAAAAGGTTTTCATTGCTTGGTCAATCTTACCAGCGCCGATAAGAAGAAGTGACTTGGTGAACAGCATGGTGGATGAGATTGATGAGGCGGTATGTTTTCTTGAGTGTCTTTTGATTCTGGAATGAGTTGAGGATCGAAGGAAAGGAGTGTCGGATGCAAGCGCGCTTTTTATACCTTCCCTCGAATCCATCTCTTCTCCCCACGAAGGGTCAACCAAACGACCATGGCCTGAACTGTGTATGACGCCCGAGCTCAGAAGAGCAGCTCCATGTCATTATAGTCCACATTAATGGTGCGCTGTAAGTTATGCACCTTTAACCGAGACTCTCGTCTCAGGGCCACCTTAGCTTGCTACCAAGGATTGACCTTTCTAAAAGTAGAGGCTGCAGAAAAATAGAGCAAGATAGCGAAAACACACAAGTGAACCCCACTTGCGTTGATTTTTTGCCTGTTTCTGTTCTTCATGCATTATGCTTGGCGCCGGCTTGTGGAAGAAAGTTGCCAGCTCTCTCACTCTTCCTTCCTTTCTTTCTCTTTTCAAGGCGGGTGTCAAAGGCACACATGGACTATCATCCGTTTTTCATTCCACCTTCCGGGGTCTATTTGAATGTTGCATGAAAAAAAGCACGGCATCTCACCATTTTCTATCGTTCCGTTGTCCCTGGATCCATCCTTCCTTACATTAGAGACCAGGTCGGGGATGTGGCCGTTTCATGATCGCAAAAGTAGAACAGTCCATAGCCTTACCAAAGGGAGGGCACACATGTAGCAAACATAGCCCGCAACTCGATCATTTTTTTCATTTCCCTTGTAGTCCTACATAATAGTGCGCCATTTGGCGAGAAACTCTCGTGCTCGATGGTAGAACGCACGGTCCTGGTCGCTATATCGCCTTCTCCTCCCCCCAAGATTTTTTTAATGGTGAACTGGAGCTAGCATACGTATTTGTGTGGGAAGCATAGCGTTGTACGATGGTGAGGTACATACAACGCGTTAAAATATATTATAGTGTACGGGGTCAGCTAAATTAGAATGTGAGATCCAGATCAGGTCGGTGCATCCGCACGTACTCAACAAACGTCTCGTTGACGAAATGCATTAACCCACGAATGGCTTTGAGGCGGGGCCAATTGTTGATGACAAGCATCGCGTGCTCAACATCCAAGCGCGCGTTCGTATGGAGGTCGATCGAATACAGATGAAGCTCCTCTAGCTCATCCAGTTCACACAGCATCCCCAAGTGGTCCTCTACATAGAACGATCGAGAACCGACTCCACCGCTGAATCCCAGGGTCCTGAGAGATCTGAGCCTTGATAGCTGCAGAAAGAGCGCAGATTGCGCTTGAAAGGCCGTGTACGAGGACTGCGTCAAAGGGATCTCGGGCACGCAATCTGGAAGGATAGCCAGTTCCTCCATCTCGTTGCATACCCACGGTTGGTCAAACAGTGCTGGATCGCAGTTTAAGACGGAGCTTGGAATTGTACAGGACTTGAGCGCGTGACATGACCTCAAAATCAAATGCAGTGGGTTCTCGGGACCGTTCAGAGACCACGGTGGGTGCTGTGTTGCCGGCACTGACCCTACGCTGATATCAATCACTAGCTTGGTCAACGTCCGACGGTGCCTTTTGATCGCAGAAGCCAGCGCCCCGTCGAGAGCTACTCTTCCCCCAATCCACAAGTCCTCCAGTTGATTAGTTGATTGTACCAAGGGGGCAATGTTGCGTGCTTCTCCAAAGGCGATAACGTGCATTCGAAGCCTTCGAAGTGCATGGAATCCTGGAGCAATGAATAGTGGTAGATGGAACTCTTTGTTGTAGGTTAATGAGAGAGTTTTCAAGTTGGGTTGAACGCGCGCAAAGGCCATCTGCTTCTTGACTGGGTAATTCTTGGGTCGAAACATCATCAACTCTTCAAGTGCCGGGTGAGCATCAGGGTGCAGGTCCAGCGCACCAAGATCCGCGTCAGTGTTGGAGGTACTGCGGATGGTGATCTCGTCCAGTCGAAGACTTTTGAGTACTGGCGTGTTGACAAAGAGAGTCCTGAGAAAGGAGTCGTCGAGAGCACACCCATACAATTGAACCACTCTCAGATTCGGCCAACGAGGCGTACTCAAAAACGGCTGTTGCACCTTGCGCCTTGGTCCTTGGAGAGCAGAGTTGATCCATCGATAGATTGCAGGGTGCTTTTCACAATCATCTTTGAGCACGAGTCGCTCCAAGCGCGTACTGCGCTCGATGACCTCAATCACGCGATCCGGTCGTTCCTGAGTGAGTAGGTGTTTTGTTGAAACCGCGCACACTTCAGGGCTGATCCCAGGTCCTGGATTGATGAAGGTTGGCGGAGCCTTGAATGAGAAATCGATCTCGCGGACATTGTCACAGAGTGTGCCCAAGAGGATAAGACTCATGAGGGACTGACAGGATAACACTCTACGAGCCTTCCGATGGACGGCTGAGGACAATGACGGGTGTTCTATTCTCCTCAAAAGAGTGTCGATCTGGGAGAGATAGTCGACCTCGAGGCGGTACTTGGGGTCAAAGATTTTCTTGACGTTCTTGAATTTCATGACGTTACTGGTCTCAAACTTCTTGGCCTTGATATTCTTAAAGTTGGCATACGCGCCAATTTCTAACGGGCGGGCGATGTTGATTTCATACAAATGCTGTAATATGGCATCGCAGTCTTCCAAGGCGAGCCAGTAGAGAAAAGGCGCAAAGTACGTGTGCCAGTGGTGGTTGACAAGCGCACAGGCGCAGAGGTCTGAAGGGCTGAGAAACGCGCCAATTTCTTCCAGAACCATAGGAAGTTCGAAGGGGCTGTGGGGTCCGAGCGACATTCTGATTCCATGTATATACACGCGATGAGTTACTTGATTCGCATTTAACAAACGAGCAATGCTACGGCAGCCATAACACCTACCTTTTCTGGGGGTGATGAGGTTCCATGCTCGAATGAGGATGAGGATTCAGATGATGATGATGAGGTTCAAGTGGAGGATGAGGATTGAGTTCGTTAATGGGTTGCATTTATAAGTATAAATCGTGAGAGAGACACGGCGCAGCAAAACAGTCGACTGTCAGACAGTCGGAAGCGAAGAACTGCGGTACAGTTTGGAGTAACGGCACAGTCGCTATGATCGTTCGACCTCTTGACGCGAAGAGCTCACGAGAAGACACGAGAGCGGCCTGAGAAAATGCTCTTTCTTTTTTTTTTTTTTTAATCTTATTTTTTTGGGATCTGCTACGCCTCACTCAACATCAGAATCATCTTAATATGTAACATCCAGATCGGGTCGGTGCTTCTGCACATACTCAATAAACGGCCTGCAGGGGTAGTGGTATAATCCATGAATGGCCTTCAGGCGCGGCCAGTGGTTGACAACAAGCACTGCGTGCTCAACAGTAGCCTGTGAGCTCTTATCAAAGCCCCGCGAATGCCAATTGAGCACCTCCAACTCGTCAAGTCCACACAATAACTCCAAATACCTCTCTGCGAGGAATGATCGAGAACCGACGCCACCGCCAAAGTCAAGGGTCTTGAGCGACTTTAGCCGTGCGAGCTGGAGATAAAACGCATATTGTGCCTGGAGAGGTGTGTACGGGGTCTGACCAGTCATGGAGGAGTCCTTGGACTCGCAATCTGGAAGGATAGTCAGTTTCTCAATCTCGTTGCATGCCCAAGGTTCGTCGAACCCTGCAGGGTCGCAGTCCAGGACGGGGCTTTGCACCGTACAAGACTTGAGGGCGTGACAATTCCGCAAGATCAAGTGCAACGGATGTATGTAGGCATCATTCAGAGACCCTAGCGGGTGCCATGTTCTAGGCACTGCCTCACCGTAACACTGGATCACAAGCGTAGTTAACGTCCAACTGAAACTTTTGAAGGCCATACCCAATGCCTCGTCGATAGCTACTCTTCCCTCAATCCACAAGTACTCCAGTCGACTAGCTGATTTCAAAATGGGGACAATGCTGCATGCGAACTCAATGTGTACGCGAAGCCATGTAAGTGCATGAAATCCTGAAGCAACGAAAAAAGGCGGCTCCACTCTCGAATCGCAGGTAAACTGAAAAGTCGTCAAATTGGGTTGGAGTCGCGCCAGGTCCATCAGCATATCAATGGGGTAGCTTCTTGGTCGAAAGATCAGCAGCTCCTTGAGAGCCGGGTGGGCATCGGGGTGCGGGTTCAAAAATTGCAGGTTCTCGGTTTGGTTAGAGGTGTTGCGAATGCTGGTCTCATTAAGATGAAGTATCGTGAGTGATGGAGAGTTCACAAAGAGAGTTCTAAGAAAGCAATCGTCAAAAGTAATTGCCTGCAATTTGACCTGCTTCAGATTTGGCCAACGAGGCGCACTCAACGGCAGTTGCACATCCCGCCATTGTCCTGGCACAGCACAGTGGATCCATCGAAACATTGTGTCGTCGTCCTTGTAATACTCTCTCAGTATGAGTTGTTCCAGCTGCGCGCTTCGCTCTATCACCCCAATCACACGATCTGGCCGTTCCTGGGACAACATATGCTCTGTCGACATCGCATATACCTCTGGGTCGACTTCACGCCCTGGGTAATCAACAGTTCTTCCGGACCAGATCGATAAGTCGATCTCGCGGATATTGTCGCAGAGTGTGCCCAGGAGGATAAAACTGCTGTACGGTACACCGGATAACACACTGCGAGTCTTCCGATGGATGGATGAAGAGCGCTTTACCTTCTCCAAAATCGCGTCAATGTGAGCTGCATAGTCGACCTGAAGGCGGTAATTTGGGTCGAAGCTCTCCTTGGTCTCAATTTCGGCCCACTTGCCAAGTTTTAATGGACGGGCGATGTTGATAGCATACAAACGCCTGGCTATGGCATCGCAGTTTTCCAAGGCGAGCCAGTAGAGGAAAGGCTCAAAGTATGTGTGCCAGTAACGACTGACAAGCGCACAGGCGCAAAGGTCTGAAGGGCCGAGAAAAGTGCCAATTTCCTCAAGCACCATAGGCAGGTCGAAAGGACTGAGGGGTCCGGATGACATTCTGATTCGAATGTGCCTGCAATGAGTTGTTTGATTCGCAATTCGACAAACGAGCAATGCTACGGTTGGCATAAGTCCTACCTCTTCGGCGGGCGATGAGGCTCCATGGCCGGATGAGGATGAGAATGAGAATGAGGATGAAGGTGAGGATGGGGACAGGGATGAGGATGAGGGTGAGGATGAGGATGAGGATGAGGATGAGGATGAGGATGAGGATGAGGTTATGTATCTTATGGTTGTTTCGAGGGATGCAGGGGCCAAGGGGGTCTGTCAGACAGCAGGAAATTGCTGATTCGCGACGCGTGAAAAAGAGCTCGTCCAATGGCATTCGACGAGCGTACGCGAAGACGCGAGGACTGTTTTCAAAGCTCCCACTCTTCTTCTCTTCCCAGAGATCAGCACTTTTACACACAGTTCAAGCGGCTCGATCACACACGAGGTAATATAGCAAGGCGCCTTTGTTTTTTTATCCGCTGCACTTCACTCATCATCAGAATCATCCATTAGGATAAGTCGTCTCGTCCTGCCCGGCTTCCGCACGGCCAACAAAGCCTCCTCATCCTCCTCTCCTTGCTGAATGCTAGCGCCGCCACTGCTGGTATATTTCTCTTGGCTGCCCATATCAAAGCTCAGCTTCAGTTCAACTGGCGCCTTCAAATCTCCCAGTTCCATGCTCGTCTCCTCATCCGACAAACTAATATCTCCTCGAGCCTGCGGTTCCGTCACTGCCTTTGCGACCTCTGGTTGCTGATCAGCAGAGACTGCACTCTTGTTCCTCGCCTCCAAGGCTTCCAGCCCACCCATCATCTTCAACGCCCGATGCGTGAACAAGGGCTGCTCTCCATCTTCATCCTCCTCATCGTCATCATCATCCTCTACTTCGCTGTCGTAATTGTCCAGATCAATCTCGTTCCTTCGTGATTCAGTTTGTTCCTCCTCATCATCATCGTCCTTCTCCAAGGCGCGTTTGTTGAAGGATCCTCCATTGGAGGATATCCGCCTTGCTTCATTAGCTGAAGGATCATGCGTATCCTCGTCCATGGTATCATTGATATTCATCGAAACCCTCATCCGGTCCATAACCGCACTATAGTCCTGCTGATCGTCCTCTTCGTCGTCCGAAGCGACCAGTCGCATCGCAGCTGATGGATCGATAGCCCTCTCCTTGCCCTTTCTCGAGACTGCAGGTCGAGGTTTTGACTGTTGTGCAGCAGAAGGATTGGCGCCTGTGAACAGCGGGTGAGTTGGTTTTGCTGAGGAGGAGGAGTATGATGTTGATGGCTCTCCATGGTCGCTCTGGCCAGTAGAGCCTGAGCCATTGAGAGCGGTCGTCGTCCCAGAAGCAGCAGCAGAGGCGGCGAATTCGTTCTGGTGTTCTGCCCAGAATTTGTTATGTTGCTCTCCCGCTGTCTCCGAGTGCTGCTCCTCCCATGCTGCCTGCTTTTTCTCAAAGACTTGCTGCCAATGGGCATCTCTCCAGCCATCCATGACTTGCTAAATAGGTATCAAAAACAACCCAGCTCAGTCTACAGACACACAAGCACGGAAGATGATTTTTTTTCTTCTTGTTTTTTTCAGTAGACGATTTTTTTTACCTTGAGGTGTTTGGTTTTGCATTTGTTCTCGGCCTGGACGATAAAGTCGCGGAAGGTTGCCTTTGGGAATAAGTTATGTGCCCAGGTCTGATACAATCGCATCAAATCTTCCAAGTTTTGTTTCTAATAAACATCAAGCGTTCGGCGTTAATGCTCAAGCTCGTTAAAGAAATAAGAAAATCTTCAGCCATTCTTTTTTTGAGTGAGAGGGTTCTACAATGGTGTTGCAACTTACAGCGTTGGCTTGTTTCTCTGCCGTGTCCTTGTACTTTTGCCGTATCTTGAGCCGCTTGCCATTATTGACCAGCAGCGGTAAGCCCTTTTCACTCATCAGCCTATCGACAAGAGCGTATATATAAACAGCCAAAAATTGTTAGGAGTCTTTTGTCAACCCTAGCACACAGTACACACAAAGCGCAGGACCGAGTGTGTTTTCTTCCTTTGATCCATTACCGCCTTTCACGAAAAGGGTCTTGAAGGACTTACTTTTCAGCATCCAGTCGAATGATCTTGACTCTCTTTTTCGCGGTGTTGACAGCCGCCAAATCCTCATCCAATGCAGCGCCATTCGCAGCCGATCCGATAGGCCGACTGCCTTTGGCACCAGCCTTCTTTTTCTGCCATGTGGTGGTGGATGCGGGTCGTTGCTGAGCGGCCTGCGCCTGCGCCTGTGCCTGTGCCTGTGCTTGTGCTTGTGCTTGCTGCTCGGCCCTTTGATTTTGTTCATTGAGCATGGCCAAAAAGTCGCGCTGTGGAGGCAGGGCACTCCCTGTTGCAGCTGGCGGCTGTTGTGGGGGTGGTTGCGGCTGATGGGACGACTGCATCATGAGTTGATCCTGTCGCTCGGCTTCTTGCATCATTTCGTCCGCATAGTCCTCATAGTCGTCAAAGGGCGCAAAGGGCTCGTCCTCGAGTCTGATGTCATCCATTTTGCCGTTTTTTTGTAGGTATGGGAGTGGCGATGATAGTGTTGCAATGGATGAGGCGTAAAAGACAGGAGCAAAAAAGAAATCCCGTTTCTGTCGCGTTGTCGTGTTTGGAGTGTTTTTTTTCTTTTTAATTTATCACCTTTGCGAGTCACATTCACCAGGATCTCGCGTTCCTACGCCTACAAACTCCTCCCACACCTGGTCCTGAAGACCAAACGCGCTTTGAGACACCCGTCGCGAAGTACTTTAAGGTCAACACAAGAGTATCTGTTGCAGTTTATTTTTTATGGAGGGGAGTGTATATTTCAATCATTGTTGTAATGGGATTGTGTTGAGAAAAAGAACACACTGGCCAGACAGGAGGATTGTGAAGCAAAGGAAAGGGGGAGAAAAAAGAGTCCAGACAGTTTGTTTTTAATCAATGTCGGCGCTGTTCGTGAAGGACCCAGTCAGCACAGAAAATAAGTTCGTTCAAGGGACATGGTTTAGATGGCCTCTATTCAACAGTGAAGGAGAGAAATGGAAGGAAGGTAGCCCTCGGTGGTTAGCACATCTTGGGTTCATTCCACGTCCCTAAGACCATCAAAAGTATCTCTCAGGTCACTCCTTCCATGTTGACTAACCCTGAAGCAACTGGTTGAGCTTGTTGATCTTGGAGGAGACCGACAAGTCAATGGTCTTGTCACCGAACTCGACAACCAAACCACCGAGGATGGAGGGGTTGACCTAGAAATTTTCCATGATATTAAATCCAGTCAATTTCTTGGAACAGGTTGCGCCCAGGACAAAAGCAAATGAACGAACGAACGGTCGTATATTCTCCTTCCCGTACCTTGTTCTGGACAATGAGGGTCTGCTTGGAGGTAACGAAAGCAGACTTGGCGAGGAAACCCTTAACCTTAGCGACCTCCTTGGCATCCAACTCCTGATGTAGTGCCATACAAACGAGTTGCAGTAAAGAAACATAGAAGGAAACCAGTGAGCAAAGTGCAATTGCAACAAGACGTCAGAAAAGGTCTGTAAAGACGAAAGAATACGGTACCTTGGCGGAGGTGATGGTGACCTGGACCTCACCGCGGTAAGCGCTCATCAAGGAGCCGTACGAGTTGATGATCTTGACGGTGTCGTAAAGACGACCGTTCTCGGCCAAGGTATCAAAGAAGTTCTTGGTCAACTCGTTGTACTTGCCAGCGGCGAGCATCTGCTGGACACCGCTCTTCTTCTCGATACGGTTGATGGTGGGGTTCTCGAGGAACTCGCGCAACTTGGTGTCCTTCTCAACAACGCGCTTGACCTGCTTCAAGTCGGTCTCGACAGCATCCAAAGCCTGCTTCTTGGCAGCAGCGGTGTACAGAGCAGTGGCGTAACGGCCCTCGATTCCGTGAATAACAGCGGGGATCTGATCAATTCGAGGGGCAATAGGAGTGAACAAGAAAATAAGAGATGTGTGAGGATGAGATTGTAAGAGGGAGAGTACTGTGTATTGTTGGTAGTTTACGCCCGTTGGATCTGATCTCCCGCCATGCAGTTCCTGAGTTCCAAGATTTTGACACTAGATTTGTTGTAGCAAGAGTGTCGCGAGTGTTTTCCCACTTTGATCCAAAAGTCGTCAGATGCTGAGAAATCCTGATCAAGATGAATGGATCATATTGCCAAAGGACAAAAGAGCTGAGGCTGAAGATAAACTGCACAGTCTTGATCGGAAGTCGTCGGGCGATTGTTGATGTCTAGGCAATTATCCTTATATAAACCAGGTCTTTACCTCGATGTGGGCAGCAGTAGCATAGCCACGGGTGGCCTATTACAAAAAGGAGCGAGAGGAAGGTGGCAAAGACGAGACGACGAGATGGTTAGCGCTGGTTCGGATGGGTCAGATGTTGCACAGAAGATGGTCGAATTCGTGAGAGGATTTGGCAGGTGGGCGCGATGATTGTTGCAAGGGGGAAGCGGGTCTATTCGAGATCTACAGAGGGCTGCAGCTATCGGCGTAGCGCTGTGAAGAGTGCGTTGCTCGGGTGAAGAGGATGCGCGAGGCAGCAGGGGACAAAGCAGCAGAGCAGGGGGTGCATTTACTTGGAGGGCACGGCGGGCGGCGATCATGGCGACAGGGAGTGGATGGAGATGGGGGTGATGAAGAAGGAGGTCAGATTCAAACGGGATCGGGAAACATAAACACCGCTTGCTGCCCGGCTCCCGATAAAACGTCATTCACTGCTTATTTCCAGCCACATCCAGTTAAATCCTCTCAACACTCCGCCTACGGAAAATCATGGAGCAACATACGAGCTTTTTATTTCCTCCCGATGTCCATCCAGGGCCGTCGAGCATGCAGCCAGGCCACCACATCCTTCGTGCTCAGGTTCTCCAGCCCCTTGAGCTGAACCAGCCTCGGCCAATGGTCCAGCATCCACACAACCTCCTCTATCCCAATCAGCTTTCCCCGGAGTTGCTCAATATCCAACGCGCGCAACTCGCACAGTCCAGACAACATTGAAAGGCGCCTACATATTGTATCCTCCTCGTTTCTCACTGTAGGATCCACCGCCTTCAACCGAAGTGGATTCAATGGTCCCTGAAGTACAAGCTCCCGCAACTCTCTCAACTTGCCAATCTGCCCGATAATGTTCAGATACGACTCTTCCATGCATTGCACCGTAACATGCTCAAACTGTCCCGGTGGAGACGGCGACCTCCCGTCCGATGGTACATGCCGCACCGTCAGATGGAGCGTTTGTAGGTGAATGCATCCCCATGTAGGACCTAGCCACTTCCACGGTTCCGAGTCGTATTTACTACGACCGTTCAACATCCTCGTTGTCGTCAGTGAGCCACTCCCGTAACTTGTCTCGGGTTGATGCTTTGGCGGCCATAGTGAAATCGTGATCTTCAAGTGGCGTAGCTTCACCAATCGGCCCAACAGAACATTGTAATCCAGAAGCGCCATCCGCTCCAGCCCCTCTAGCTCAAGCGACGTTAACGTCTGTCCATGAAACTGTGCGAGCGCCCAAAAGCTGCCAGGGTAGATGTGTTCCCTTTTGGTGGTCGAGATTTTTAACGCTTCCAACCGCAATCCTCCTCCTCCTCCTCCTCTCCAGGGTCCTGTCCCTCCTTCTGGAGGCTCTCGATGGTTCTCATCTGCAAGAATCGATGTGACCACATCATCCGACGCAGCATCCGTATGTAACCGCAACTGCTCCAATCTCGGAAACAAGGCCCCGTTGCAAAGCGCCCCAAACTCTTCCTGACTCGACTGTCGCAAGGGCATCTCCAGTCGTTCTAAATGTCGACACCGTCTCAGGAACGGGAATATCACACTCGTATCCAATGCCTTTGGTACAGAAATGAACAACTGCCGGAGATTTGTTATGGACGACGACGACGACAATGACCCGCACCCATGCAGCTTCTCGCCTTCTTTCCCGTTCTCCTCCTCTTCTTCCTCCTCCTCCTTTTGCTGATAAAAGTCATGCACCACAAATCGAGCCTCCTGTAACCTCGACAGCGCCTGGACCAACCGTCTCGCCGACCGTCTTCCTTCCAGTTGTGTCAACGTCAGCGACAGTCTCTTGAGTCCCGTCAAGGACCCCAACACCTCCGCAAGAGCCCTCATCTGTTCTGGGTCTCGGATCATGTAACCCAACGTCAGTTCTTGGACCATCGGGTGTGCGCGTAGAAACGGTGGGATCCCCTGAGCCTCTTCACTTTGGACCCAATTATAAAGCTGTAACCTCTGCAAGTTCTCAAACCGGTACGGACACGGCTCTTGGAAGATCACTGGAATGGCTTTGTACAAGACCAGCGAGTGAATGTATCGTTTATACAGTGTCAAGGGCGTATACTCCGCAGCAGACCGCCGCGACGACGATGATAGCACCCCTTTTTGTAATAGCTGTCCATCCTGATCCTCCTGATCATCTTCCTTCCCGTCGTCCTCGTCGTCCTCGTCCTTGTCCTCGTCCTTGTCCTCGTCGCTTCCATAGGTGTGGCAGTAGTGGTGGTAGTGGTAAGGCACGACGACGGCTCGATCCCGTTTCGTGAGGACGGTTATGGTTTTGACAGGGGTCGTCAGCACGGTGAGCTCTCGAAACCGGTAGTGGATACGGAAACTGTGCCAAAGCGAGGGGATAAACCAATCGGACCACAGGCGCGAGACTTGAACCAGGCAAAGCAGGTCGTACGAGCTAAGGTACTGTGTCACCTGGTCCTTGATGAGCTGGATGTCAAACGGGTGAAGCGCCATTGGGTGCCAGAATAAAAACGAAAAAAGAACGGGGAATGGAAAGCGAATGAATGCAGGAATGGAAAAGGGCAAAGCCGGAGAGAGGATGGGAAGCGAGAAAGGGGAAAGGGGAAAGGCAAAGGGTGGGGGCTCGTTGCTTCGCTTTGCGCGTTTTTTTTTTTTTTTTTTTTTTTTTTGCTCTGTGGGTTAGGAGGCAAAGAGTCTGCGGACAACGGCAGGCGCGTGCATCGACAGGAGCCCTACTCCCTACTCCAATACTTGTGCACGTCTGCCTGTAGCTGACCTTACTCGCGATATAACAAAGATCCATATCCTCCAGTTGTTGTTGATGCTGCTGCCCTGCAGCGCGCCGATTGTTCTGGTGCAAGGTGTCCTTCTTGCCACGCTGTTGGGCTTCTTGGGCATGCGCCATTTATGCGCATAGAGTTCGTCGGCAGGAAGAAGGACTTCGCCTTTTTCTTCTTTCGCCCCTCATATGTCCTCCGCGTTCAAACCGCGAGGTCTATCTTGCTGTGTCTCTCTAGGGGGGCAGAGTTCGCACCAAATGGCTCGGTGGCAGTCGAGGCATTGGAGGCATTGGCACACAAGCAGCAACATTCCAGGTGATAGAGTATTACGGGAGCAGTGTTGGCGTCATTGTTATTGAGGCTCTGTTCTTTTAGAACATCCTCACGTTGCGATACATCTTGCTAGGATCTACTAGCGGTCCCACTCCACTCATCATCCGGATCCTCTCTCGCTCCCGCTCTTGCTCCTTCTTGGTCTTGACCTTGGCACCCTTCTTGCCCCCAGGTCTAGATTCCCCTCTCACAGTCGAACCCGCCGCCTGCTGCGCGCTTGCTGTTGCGCTACTGTCGGAAGCCGTCGTCATATCGCTGCTCGCGCCATCCGACATGGTCGACATCTTGCGGGGATAATCAAGCACCGGAATCAATCCTCCAGCAGCAGCTCTCGCTGCAGCGCTGCTGCTGCTCGCTGTCGTCCTCGTCGAAGAAGACTCGCCGCTTTTTCGCGAAACATGCTGCGACGACTGAGGCCGGTGGGTCGGAGGTTGGCGAGTGAGGTCCAAGAATCCAGGTGCATTTCCTCCGAGATGCATTGACGTCGTGTACGCACCCTTATCCGTCTGGGCACGCTCCAGAATGGAGGGCCACCTGCTCTTGGATTTCGACGACTTTGTGCCTTTGCCTTTTGACTGCAAAGACTCTGTTGAGACTTGCGCGGACGCACGTTTCGTGGATCGCATCCTCTGAGCAACCAGGTCATCCTCGTCCTCGGTCTCTTGTCTCTGCCGACTGTACCGTCCAATCATGCCGCTGGACCCAATGCCACCATCATCCGTGTCTGCACCCTCAGTGTCGTCGTGCACCCCGGACTCGGATGCTGTACTATGGGTTGCTGTCGCGTTTGGGACGTCCTGCGGCTGTGACGGGATATGGGCTAAAGGAGTGCTACTATCAGAGCCACCGCCTCCACCGTGCTGTCCACTGCTGTCACCAGGTCGGTCCTGGTGGCTCCATCCAGTGTGCTGTCGCCTATCCATCGCCTGCGCCATCTCCAGCTGGCCCTGCAGCTCCAGAATCCTGTCTTCCAACTCCTGGTTCCTCATGGCCTCTTTTGACCATCGATTATGTGCCTGCTGTAGCTCCTGATCCCATCGTTCTTTCTCTCTGGCCAGGAACCCTTGCATGGCCTCGGCCCTGTGCTGCTGGTCAACGCCCGTTTGGCTGCTACTGGAGCGGCTGTAGGTCGAAGGCCAATGGCTCGCATCTAACGCACTGCTACTGTTTCGATGTCGGAGGCTGTTGGATGCCTTTCGCCGAATGGAGCGCTCTCGTTCGACCTCTTGTCTCTGACTACCCTCGTCCTCGCTACCATGCTCGCTTTCGACAACTTGACCTGGTCTGGCACTCTCTTTGTCCGCTTCCTCGCCGTCGTGTGCCTCAGCTGTGTCCTCCGTTTCCTCTTCAGATTGATACTCCATCGGCGGAGTTTCGGACATGTCATCTGCGGTCCGACCCTCGTTGATGGTCATCTGGAGGCGCAAGTCGTCCAAAATCTGAGCCTGCTGCGATGCCTTGTTCCTCAGTGTCCGTGACTCCTCACGCTCCGCCGCAAGAAGCTGCTCCGCCTTCTGCCACTTACTAAGGACAGCTTCCAGTTGGTGCTGCATCTCGGAAGCTCTGCTTTGTTCCGTTTCCCAGAGCACAAGCTGGCGAGTCATTTCCTGGATCCGAGTCTCGTACTCTTCCATCCTCTTGAGTTTCGGCGAGAGGTCCTCGATCGAGTTTTTGAGCTGGAACGTTCCTTTGCGCTCCTCCGTCAACAGGCGCTCTTGGGTCTCCTGTGCTTGTTTCGCGTCCTTTATGTCTTGCTTCAACCGCTCCACCTCAAACTGAAGTTGCTTGCGTTCGTCCCTGAACATCTGCATCTTGGACTTGAGCTCCGTATCCCAGTGCGTCTGTTTGTTCTTGCGCTTCTCAAGCTCAAACTTTTCCTTCTCTAGCAACAACCGCGTTTCATGCAACTGCGCCTTCAGAGACCTGCAGGTGTTGTACAGGTTTTGTCGCTCCGCCTCCACGCTGGCGTCGAGTACATGAGCCCGATGGACCTTGGAGATTTGCTGGATATGCTGCTGTTTCAAGAAGAGCTCAAAGTTGAGCTCGTTCTTAGCCATGAGGAGGTCCCTCTCCAGATGCATGACCGTCCGTCGGTACTCCTGGTTGAGCATCACTAACGTTGCTACTGAGGTCGCGTGCTGCAGTGAATTTTGGTTGCTTCTCGTATTCGTGATCGTAAGTGCCATACTCTCCTCTGTGGGTATATCGGTGCCTATGCCGGGTGCTGCCAGAGTGGCATCTCCTGGAGGGTGTGTTGCTGTAGTAGCAGTGAGTGATCCAGAACTGTTGCTGTTTTTCAAGGCCGATCCTCTTCGGTCTCTGTTGATCGCGCCAGGGCCCACGGTCAAGGACAGAGTGCTAGCGGCCTCCGCCAAGTATTCATCGTGGTTTAGCCCTCGCAAGGTCGCAAAGTTCTGTAGAATCTGGCTCATGCGAACTTCCTTTGATTTTTTACGTGTTCTCGGCAGCGCGTGCACTCCCGGACCCGAGACTGAGTGTTGCAGTGGCTGCGCTCGCTGGAATACCGATGGGGTCGTCCCAGAAAGCGGACGTGATGGGGTGATAGCTTCACGGACTGCTCGCGGCCCAAAGAACTCTTCCTGTGCCAGGATCTCGATGGGTGTTCCTTCAGATGCCTCTGATCCCAGGGACTCGACCGATGCACTGGCCTGTGCCTGCATGGGATTATTTCTCTGTTCGGTTGCTCGTTGGCTCGTGGGCGGCGATTCGACCTCGTTGTCTTCGTCCTCTTCGTCACTGTTGGTCGCAAGTAATCCACCCTTCTCCTCCTCGATCGATCGCAGAATGGGTCCTGTGCCATAAAGTCCGCCAGCGCTCCACACATCCAGTCCAACACACATGGCCACAATCTCCATGGGTTCCAGTTTCTGCCACCGAGCCTTATTGACAAGTTCCTGTTCACTTGTCATGGTGAGCAGATCAGGATGAAGCGAATGTCGCTTGAGCATTGTCTGGACTCGCGACTTTAGCAGGTCCTCGTCGATGTAGATTTTGTCGTCACTTCCAGTGGTTTCCATGGGAGAGTAAGAGCCGCCATCCATGTCCCCAGCGTCTTCGTCGCTCTCGGTTGAATTGACGCCTGAACCCTGCTTGGGCGATCCCGTAGGTGAAAGTGATTGCGAAAGGTAACGTCGAGGAGAATGCAGAAACTGTAGCAAGTTGCAAGGAAACAGTCCATAGAGGAACGAGAAGATGGCTGTAGGATCTGGTGCTCCTTCCTTTGTTCCACCGGGCACAGCAGGGCCTAGGTTGGGTAATAAGGCGGGGATAGAATTAGAGAGAAAACATGTGAGCTTTGGAGCCCTCTCTTGACCTTGCGCTTGCCATGCCATGGTACAGATGTGACTTACCATATCGTCGCCAGCGAATTCCATGGCTATAAAGAGGAATGTCTTCTGATTCGACACCTTTCGGCGGACCTTCCACCTCCACCTCCGTCTTTGCCTCTGCCTCCACCTCTGCAGTCTTTTCATCTGTGCCTTCACCATTTGCGCCATTTTCAGCGGTGCGGTTTGTTGATACTCCTTCGTCATCAAACTCATCGAATGATCGGATGGTCTGGCCAGTGAGATTAGTTCCATCTTGGCTGGTTACGGCCAAGAGCTGCTGCTGGGACTTTGGCCAGCATAGTATTCTGCTCAAGATGAGAAAGAGGTCGGGAAGTCGGTCGTTCAGAGTAGCGGGGATCCTGGGCATGAGCATGATAAGAGTCATTAATCCCAAAGAGATGATCAGCGGCGAAGTATCGTACTAAATGCAACAAGGAACACTATGTTAGTCACACGGTGGTACAGCACACACACACCCACCCCCCGGTGTTTTCGACACCCAGCTAATCAAAGTGTCCACGTACCTTCAACGAAAGAAGAATCGAGTCGAAAAGAGGTGTAGCCAGAATCTGGTGCAAATGAACGCGCTATAATATGCGCAAAGAACAAGCAAAAGAAAGTAGGCGGCCTGTTAGCGAATGTGCGAGGCTGCAAAGAAGAGTCTAGGCATCACTGGAGAAATGGCAAGAGTATGCTGAACTTACCTGTCTCCGGATGAACTGGCACAGTAGACCCAGAATCTCTGCCCGATAGCGTGCGCCAACGAAGTATGTGTACAAGCAACTGAAAAAGTCCTTGACGCGCCCGACTCCGCCGCCATAAGTAAAGAGGATCGATTCCAGATTTTTGGCCAGTAAATCCTTCTTGCGCCGAATGATGGCTCTGGCTTTTGACAAGAGCCGCTGCTGGTTCTCCAAATCCTGCAACACGGGTGGATATTCTGACTGCCAGTTGTTGGATGTTGACGAGGTGCTTCTTGTGAAAGGAAGGCCGGATCCAGATTCATGTCCAGCATGACCAGAGATAGTGGAGGACCCTTGTGCGCGAAGCCACGATGCCCCTGTGCCCTCCGCATGCAAGTCCAGGCCTTCTAGCCGATGGTTTAGCTTGCGCGCAGCTCTGATGTACTTTCGAAGCACAAACTGTGAAATTGGCATGGCCGCCATGGCCACGGGAGTGCTGAGCTGACCTTCCTCATCTCCAGCGACCAGCAAGGATCCTGTGCCTGATCCAAGGGGGTCCATGAGAGGGTCGCGGACCATGCACTCTGTCACCAGGTCCCTGCATGCCTTTAGAGAGTCCTTCTCCAGCCTGATTTCCCCTTGCAGCGACGGCTCTATGAGGCGGTGCCACCAGTCGGACATAACGAGCTGCGGCGTCAGGAAGGGTAGAAGGTGGGTGAGATAGACAATGATTCGACTGGCCACGGTAGCGATGGGAGTCTCGCCCATTTCGTACTGTGAGAACAAGCTTATCAGATGGGCCGAGAACCTCTGGGCAGCCAGGGATGTCTGGTTGGATGCACTCGCTATAGACAATCCCGTGCCGCCAGCAATGTGGCCGGAAGCTGTTAGAGGCACCGCGGCTCCTGTGCCGTTTCCTCCGCTTATCACGGGCGAGCCAGCGACGGAAGCATTTTGCGAGGTTGAGCCCGACGAGGTGGGCGAGTTGGTGGTGGGAGAGCCTAGTCGGTGGAAGGCAAAGGGCAGGTTGCTCGAGTGCTGCAGCGTCGTGGGGTTGGCCAGAGACTGGTACCAGAGCTCGTTGGCATGTCGCTGTCCAGCAGCCGAGGTCGATGGCGAGAGCAAGGCGCCTGGTGTCGTGGCTGTCGCTCCCTGTGGTCCCGCTCCTCCTTGTCCACCATGTCCTCCATGTCCTCCGTGCCCTCCTATGCCGGCTTGTCCGCCTTGTGCTCCTTGTGCTCCTAGTGCGCCTGCACCGACTGTGCTTGCGAGGCCTGGTGCTGTGGTGGAGGTGTGTACGGCACTACCGGAGGGTGTGGAGGGTGTGGATCCTTGGCTTGGGGTGTTGGTCTTGATGAATCGGTCGAGGTAGGCATGGATGGGATCCATGTCCTGTGGCCGTTCTGCATTCACGAACGCGGCCAGGTCGGCGGTGACGGTCTTGTAGAGATCCTTGACGGAAGGAGCAGCGCTCGACATGGTGACAGGACAATTGGGGTATAAGGGCAGCAAAAGGACGCTTCGTTCTGATGGGACCAGCAGCAGCGCACGAGTGTGCAATGGTGCAATGGTGCAATGGAGCGGGTGGAATATGTACAGGGGACAATGTACCCGTCGTCAAGGCGAGCTGGGCGAGGCGAGGCGTGGAGGGCGAGAGCGATGCGACGTCGAGATGGCAAGAGGCCGTTGGCAAGGACAGGGTAGGCAACAGGCACAGGGACAGACACGGGGACAGACACGGGGACAGACACGGGGACAGGCAATGCGGATTGCAGCAGTGCGGTAATCACGCGTGTGCACAGATGGAGAGAGTGAGAGAGAGGAAACGAAGAGCAATCAATGCCGCAATGCTGCAATGCTGCATGGCGTCGAAAAACGAAATTCATATGCAGGAATTGGCTGCTCCTTCCCCGATCGCGTGTGCTGCACTCAGCTGCTACTACACTGAAGCTGCTACTGTACGCTACGCTGATTCCCTGCACCGCCAGTGCATCGTCCACCCTTTTGCCCTTCCAGCCAGCACCATGACGACGGCTTGTTGATCCACATCTCGCCTCACATTCTCTCTTCACTCCCACCCTTCCACCCCTCACTCTTCATCACTCGCTCTCTTCACTCGTCACTGCTCACGCTCTCGCCACGCTCGACTGCAGACCCATCAGTGCATTCCTGCAGAATGAGCCACTACCAGCCTGTCACCTTCCCGGTCGAGCTGGTAACGCTGCATCCTCATGCTGCGCCTGTCCCAAGCGTCTTCTTCTTCTACTTCTTCTTCTTCTTGTCTCGCATCTTCTAATCCATGCTGGTCTTTCAATCGAACCACACCCATACCGATAGACCGTGGAGCGGACATTGCTCAAAGACGCCCTGCGCGCCATCCTCCACACCATTCTCTTTCACCGCGTCTTTGCCAACATCAAGCCTCGTGATATGGACATCCTCGACCTCACAATCGTACGGCTCCGCTCTTGAGATACGCCTCTTGCTTTGCTTGTATCGTTGCAGCAAGTCAGCTCACCATCGTTTTGCCTCACTTTCTTGGTGAATGATAGCCTGTCATCGACGATCCAGAGGTCGATAGACTCGTGGACGAAAAAATTGCTGCGTTCGTCAAGGCCGTGGACTCGAATCCACAGAGCAAAGGGCAGGTAAATAACAAAAAAAAAGGGGACTTCGCCACGCCACGGGACATTGGAGAACGATCCATGTCTCAAGGGATAGGATCACAAGCTCACGCAACTTTGACCTTTGGCGCTTGGATACATAGATCGGGCTCATGTTCTACGAAAAGAGGACAAAGCGGGCATGGTTCAGCTCCACATCCTCAGAGGTCTGCTGGGAGCAGTGGGCCATCACCATCAATGCCGTAACAAACACGAACGAGAAAGGTAGGGCCAATATAACTACGCGTTACAAAGAACGACCCAGGAAGCACGAACCACAAGATGACGCCGCTGAACGAACACCTGTCCTCTTTGAACTATTCAGACAAGCAAAGGTCAATCAAAAACATGGAAAAGGCATTATCATCACTCTTCCTCAGCATACTGCGAACTGTCAATGAGCGCAAGGACCATATACCACCCATCACCACCAGCGATGGCAACCCGTTCCCGTATCAGATCGTCATCCCTACCGCAGCAGACACGTGGGGATCCATGTTCAAGCGCATGCTCGACACCTCAGCGTCCTCCTCCCCGAGTATGTAATAGCACCAGCGGCATCCCATGCGGCCTACACTTGGCATCCGATGCTTCTCATAGCTATACTGAGCAAGAGATCCACCTCACAAAGCATGCTATGGACTCTTGAAACCCATCCCGTCGTTCACTCGCCCACACCACCCGCTCGAGAATACAGAGACACGGACCATATCAAATCCTTCAATTCATTTTCACCCCCGCCGCAGCCATTGGCCTCCGAGCGACGCCGACTACATCTTTTGGTCAACCCATTTCACCACCGCACACCTGTCCCTTTTCGGATTCGATGGACAGTTGATATCTTAGACCTATAGATCGATTTATTTGTTATCGATGGCAAACAAAAAAAGTACGAAAAGTTGACCTATTCACACACTCGATCGACCCCCCTCCTTACATGCCCGCCACGGGCTCGCGGCGGCCCAGGCTATCTGTCATCGAGGTGACATCCGTACCCCACTCGTCATCTTCGACGGCCTTTTCCACCGCCGTCGGACTGTCGTTCTTCTTCTTATTCTTCTTCTTGTTGCGTTGCTGCTGCTGCTGTTGCATCAGCTTGGAACTGAACGCCATATCCACCAGTTTCTTCTCCTCTGCCTCACCCGGCGGGGCTTTGATCTCGGCCGCCTCAATCTCTTGGTCATTCTCCAGATCGATCTTGAGGTGATCTCGCTGGACTCGGTCCGAGATATCCACAGGTGTCTCTAGAGCCACCACGATCTCATCACCTCCTTTGCCATGTTGTTTTAGTTGTGTCGTCGACGGGTGCTGCTGCTGCTGCTTGTCAAGGGATTGTTGCAGATGGTTCATGAACGAGCCTCCACCGCTCGACTTGCTGACTGAGGACGTGCCGCCACTGCCGTTCAACGTGAACACGCGTTCCTGTTTATGATCCTCCTCCTCTTTCTCCTCTGCCTGATCCCAATCCTCCGCGTCATCCTCTTTGGCGTTCTTCTTGGTTTCAGCCCTGTCCTCGACGGCTGTATGGCCTTCTTTATGCCCATAGTCCTCATGGCGAACAGGCAGGTTTCGGAACGAATCATCATCCTTCTTCGGATCCTGTGCGGCCTCGGCAGACGCGTGTGCTACCGTAATCGAATCCGCGTCCGAAATAGTAAACCGCCCACGCTGATACTTTGGAAGTGTAGTAGTCGTGGTCGTGGTCGATGACGATGAGCTCGGTTCCTTCTCTTCCTCCTTTTCCTTCTCCTTCTGCTGCTGCTCGTCCTGCTTCGTGCTCTTTGTCTCACCACCTTCCTCCTTTTCTGCATCTGCTTTCGACGCAGTATTCATGTTCTTCAAGAAATCTGCATGCGACCCTTGCGCCAACGATCGAGGCGAATTCACATTTTGCTGCCTCTGGTCCATCGTCGTCGACAACGACGACGACGATACGGTGGCCGATCCACGCTCACCCATCAAAGACCGGTGTAAACCAGGCATGGAGGGCTTGGGAGCCGAGGTCATATACTTGAACGCGAGTGTATCGGTCCCCAAGGAGGTTTTGGGCATAGGCACATGCTCCTTGCAAACCAAGACCTTTGCAGGTCGACCCGTCATCTCGTCCAGGACAGATTCGTCCAAGGCGGCCATTTGAAAGTTCCGCAGCGTCAGCGACGTGTTGCATTTCGGCGCCATGCACTTTTTTTTTTTACGCGGCAATGCAAATGTGAGTCGTGTTAAGAGAGTAGAAAGAGAAGGTAGAGAGGAAAAAGAGATAAAGTAAAGAGAGACATAGAGAGAGAGACAGAGAGCAAGAACGAGTATGTGAGTAAGAATGAAAAAGGAGGACTGCACTGTGGACATAGGATAAGGGTCGAGTTTTGTTCTTTCGCACACATATCTACCTTGAAGCAAGGTCGATGATACCAACGTCCTTCGGCATCTACTTTTTCGTTCACGTAGACAGTCTTCTTGCAGTTGCTGCAAGAGCGCGTCGACATCATCTTTATTTTTTTAGGTGTGTGTAACCGCGAGATATAGGGAATGGAAGGCGGGGGAGGGGGAGGGGTTCAATCCTTTTCTCGCGTGAAATGTGGATGAGCGAGTGGTGTTGTCTGTGCGGATGCGGGTTAAGTGAGTGAGGAAGTAAAAGAAAATGGAGCTCTGACTGAACGACGCAAACTTCGAACCCGACACTTGAACCCCTCTAGTACTGAGTACTGTCACTTGGTCTTGCCCTAACTCCCACGTAAGAAAAACGCGTGAAAGTTGTCTCGCCCTAAAAAAAAATTACGGTTGAGTGTTCATTTTTTTCCTTCCCCCCCGCCAAAGATTCCCTCTCACACCGATTACGCGTTGTCTATATTTATTCAGAGTCCTGCACATCAATGTAGCCCACCCGCCGTAGTCCTCCTATAAGAAGTCGTCTCTCAGTTGCTCCATGATCATGTTGGGAGACCTCGGCAGTTCGGGCGGCTTGCAGATTGATAGAGCGCAGTTGGAGTCACAATCATTTTTCGGAGTAGCTGGGTCAAGTCGATAACCGCGTACAGACCTTTGTGATGAAATGTACGCTGCTGACTCGTTTTTACCTATCCCAAATCCCGATGCTACGAATCTACGATTTGACTATTTCGAGTACCGGATCATCATCTTGACAGTTGTCCTTTAATACTTTTCACTTAAGTTAAGACGATAATGGGTTCCAAGCAGGGTAGAAATGCGACGATCTAGAAGGACTCCTGCACAGCCTACTCTCAGAGGGGTCACAGTCAACTATGTAGTTGAAGGAACAAGGCTGACTCGAGCAGGTATTTGATACCTTGAAGGAACAGCTTTGGAAAAAAAGGCCTCTGGTTCAAGCGCTACTGTAGCTTAATGCGATCCATAAATGGGCCGTGATGATGGGCGAGGTGGCGCGAGCAAGGTTGAAGGTCCTTGCAACTAACTGTGGCTACTACTACTACCCATCGTGACGATATATCAGTGTACGAGGGGCTTGCTGAAGAGAGGTCACTGGTGAAGGAGGCGCGTTGGTGGAGCGAGCTCGTCGTGAAGAGAGGCTCGTGATTGGGAGAGCCGGACGTATTTGGTGTTGTGTGATCATCGCTAATAGGATGTTATTGGCCGTTTGGCGACCATGTGTGGATATTGAGAGAGAAAGAGAGAGATAGAGAGAGAGAGAGAGAGAGAGAGAGAGAGAGAGAGAGAGCGAGAGAGAGGCGGCTCGAAGCTATGGTTGAATGGGCACATCAAGGCAAGAAGTCAATGACCTCTTGTACAGCAATAGGCCATATAGCAAGCTCCTGATGCCGCATTGTCAACGATCAACCAAATACGCTGTGGTTTCATTTTCTTTTTGATGCTGTGGGAGTCCCAACTGGACAGGCTCTCTAGAGCCTCTTGATGCCATGCCCAACCGTTTAATCATGTCGATCACACCTCTACCATCCTCACTTCTTCAAAGAGCTTGCTTGGACGCGCGTGAAAGAACCTGGATACCCACGGGGCTACAAGAGGGTACGCTCCCGTGCTTGGCAGCACCTTGTTCAACACGCTTCTCGATTCGCGACTTTAAAGGAGAGTCCAGTGCGATATTAAAGTCATGCGAAGTCACTTTGACCCTTGCCTCCCGACTGCCGGTTGTTATATCTAGCGATTTGCTTTCCCGTACATGTTGTAGTCGCGTTGGTGTTGCCCTAGGCTTTTCCTATGATCTCACTTCATGCATCAGTGTAACTTTGGCGTCCCTGCAAACTTTCTCAGCTCGAATAGGAGGATGCATGCCCCACCCCTTGACAACCTTGATATGTCAGCTCTCTCCTCGGAAAGGCATCCTGGAAGCCCCTTTTCCCTTTCCGCCTCCTCTTCTTTTCGAAGCACCCGTCTTGGAGTGTTTTCCTTGGCAAGGAGTTTCAACCTTCGCAAAAGGCCCACAAAAGAGGCCTTCGTGGATTGCAAGACGATGCACCCCCTCAAAAGTGCTTGGGTCGAATAGACCCCCCTTTCTGGTAAGAAACGTTGAATGTATATATAGTAGGGCGACCCATCCTTTCTGTCCCTTTTCGGCAACTACTCCAATCCCACTCACTGCCCTAACAACCCTAACAACCCTAACAACCCATGCTGTATCTAAAAAATCAATCTCAACCCTCACCCGTACCACTCAGAGGACCATCAAGCACCATGAAGTTTGCGATAGCTGCCGTCGTTGCTCTGCTGACGCTCGGATCCGTTCAAACTCAAAGTATACGGTACCCTGCAGACAACCGGGCGGTCATCTATGTTGCCTCAGTAGGTGTTGGCTCACCACCGACATATTATGATCTGATTATTGACACCGGCTCAAGCAACACCTGGATCGGTGCCAATAAGACATATGTAATCACAGGCACCAGTCGAAAAAGCGGGGACTCCGTAGGTGAAAATAATATCCGGGTAGAATACGGCTCAGGAAGCTTCAATGGGACAGAGTACTTCGATCAGGTTACGTTAGGCTCTCAACTTGTCGTGAAGAATCAAAGTATCGGTGTCGCAAGTAATGCAGGAGGATTCCAGGGTCTTGATGGAATCCTTGGCTTGGGACCCGCGGGACTCACGACGGGAACACTTTCCCCTGACACTAAAACGACTATTCCAACGGTCGTTGACAACCTGTTCACTGACCACACTATTGGCGCCCACATGTTTGGTATTTACTTTGAGCCCATCACCTCGGCCAATGGCACTCAAATGAATGGCTGGATCTCCTTTGGCGGCACGGACCCGACAAAGTTCACAGGAGTTATTACTTATACCCCCATCACCTCCACCCCCCCAGCCAGCCACTACTGGGGAATTAATGCTTCCGCCACATATGGCACTGGCACTGGCCCTGGCACGCCGATCCTTTCCTTAACCTCCGGCATTGTCGACTCTGGATCGACCCTCCTGCACATCGCAACAGATGCCTTCAACAAGTTCCAAACCGCCACGGGTGGGGTACACGATGCGGCCACCGGATTGTTGTCTGTGACCGCAAGCCAGTTTGCCAGCATGAAATCACTTTTTGTCCATATCGGCGGCCAATCTTTCGAGATGATACCCAATGCACTGATCTGGCCAAGGATATTCAACACCCATATTGGTGGCAAGGCCGACGGGATTTACTTGATCGTCAAGGATCTTGGAACCAAAACTGGGGCAGGACTCGATTTTATTCTTGGGCAAGTATTTATGGAGCGCTTCTACACGGTTCATCAAACTACCAACAATCGAATGGGCTTTGCCACGACCCGGTACACCCATGCCACCACCAATTAGTCCTATGGGCTCTCGTAGAAAAAACGACTTCATAGTCAGATCATTTGGCTAGTAAAAAGAGGAAGGTTTTTATTCATTGTAGATGGGTCATCATTTGGTACAAGGCTGGAGGGGGAAGATACTACAAGAGATAGGAAGGTCAGAAGACGCGTTCAATTGTCGGCTTTACAATAACAAACAAGAAAAAGTAAATTGAATAAAGGACCTCTTTTGGCGACCAGGTCCTCCACCGCAAAATAAGTGTTGCTACAAAGTTGTTCACGCTACTTTTCTTTTGGCACTCAACACCTTGGGAGACCCACTCATACTCAGCGAATGATGATACTGCAAGCTATGGTGATGATAATGATGATGGTGTTGTTGTTGCAGTACTGATCCTGCAGTCGACAAGGACAGAATACTGTTCAACTATCCTACGCGCACCAGCCCATGCATCTGGTGGTACTGTATCTCTAATCTCTATGCACGTTCAGGTAGACACTCTGCATGCGGGGTGTGTACAGCATGTGCTCTACTCCTCTCTCTTGCGTGTTGTGACCCCATCACGTCCAGGTCCCTTTTTTTGATTCCCCTGTCACTTCTTGTTCTATAGATAGAACCGTGCTTTATGCTTTTATGCGTCGCGTCAGCACATCAACACTCTGCATGCGAGTCCTCTCTGCGTGTTGTGGCCTCATCCACGTCCAGCTCTCCTTTTTGACCTCCCTTGTCACTTCTTATTCTATAGATAGAACGATTTTTTTTCGTGCTTTTATTCTTTGATGCGTCGTGTCAACACATCAACACGCTGCTGCTATTCTTGCTCCTGGCGAAGGACGCAAAGCGGTGTTATTGACAAACGATGGACTCAGCTCTCTCTTGCAGTCTCGGTCGTCATTTTGTTGCCCATCAAAATCTGTGACAGAGTTAGCCGACCGTGAGGGGTAAAGGGCGAGCGATCACCGAGAGAGAGGGAATGTTGGTATGATCAGTACACGTACGACAGGGGAGAGGAATGGAGAGAGAGAGAGAGCGCGCGCGCGAGCGAGTATGTAAATAAGAATGGAGAAGAGAAGAGTGTGGCATATTGCCAATAATACACGCCGATCATGCTTTGTTAGATCTGCTAGTGTCACGACACAGCCACTGGGGCGATTCCCAGGAGCTCCCTTCGTGTTGTCTGCAATAAAGTCCCTCTCTCTTTCTCATTCCACAGTTGTGCCATTAACTTCTCAAAGAGGTCTGTGAACACAGGATGAGGGTTCGAGTTTTATTTTTCTTTCACACATATATCTATCTACCTTGAAGTAACGTCGATGATACCAATGTCCTTCGGCATCTACTTTTTCGTTTACGTTGACAGTCTCCTTGCAGTTGCTGCAAGGGCGCGTCGACTTCATCTTTATTATTTTTTTACGTGTTGCATCGCGAGTTTAGGGAAAAGAAGGGAAGGGGAGGATCGAGGGTCAATCCTTATCTCGCGTGAAGCGGATAGGTGAGTGTTTTCTGTGCGGATGCGGTTCAAGCGAGTAAGTAAGAGAAGAAATTCTGCCTGAACGAGGCAAATTTCGACCCCGACACTTGAACCCTCACTGAGTGCTGTCACTTGGTCTTGCCTTGACCCCCACGCTTCGTAAGAAAAACGCATGAGGGTTGTCTCGCCCTAAAAAAGAAATGGATGAGTGCCTTTTTTTTTTATCTCCCCCTCCAAAGATTCCCTCTCACTCAATCGACACGTTGTCTATATTTATTCAGACTCCTCTATGTCGCCCACTCGACCTAGTCTTCGTATAAGAAGTAGTCGCTCAGTTGCTCCATAATCTTGTTGGGAGGCCTCGACAGTTCGGGCGGCTTGCAGATTGGTAGGGCGCCGTTGAAGTCACAATCACCACGTTGAGTAGTTGGGTCAAGTCGATAACCGCGTACAGACCTTGTGATGAATCGTGGGCTGCTGACTCGTTTTTACCTACCCAAAGTCCCGATGCTACCATTTGACAATGGAGTGCCGGATCATCATCTTTGACTGTGTTTGAGGCTCAAGTGATGGAGGACTTGAACGATATGCGAGAGAAAGAAGGCTCAAAGGTGTCCCTTCACCTACAATCAGTTTTCTCTGCCCCTCCTTGATGTTGTCCTTCTTGCCCTGGCGCTGCGTCTTGGTTGCTTTGTTGCTTGGAGTTGTTACTTCTAGGAATTGCTTCTCGTTCATTCTGTAGGTCGCGTTTGTGTTGCCCCTGGCCTTTTCTATGATCTCACTTCCTGCATCTGTGTAAACTTTTTGGCGTTCCTGCAAACTCTCTCGGCCCGAGTAGGAGGATCCTCGCCCCACCCCTTGACATTCCTGATATGTCATCTCTCTCCTCGACTCGCCCAGAAAGACATCCTGAAAAACCCCTTTCTCTATCCACCTCCTCTTCCTTTCCAAGCACCCGTCTTGGAGCGCTTTCCTTGGCCAGGGGCCTCAACCCTCGCGAAAGAGCCCACAAAAGAGGCTCCTAGTGGATTGCAAGACGACGCAGCCCCTCAAAAAAGCTTGGGTCGAATAGATCCTGGTCAGAGACGCTGAAAGAATATATAGTAATCCATCCGCTCTGTCCCTTATCGACTACTCCATTCCCATTCACTTCCCTAACAATCCTAACAACCCATGCTCTGTCGAAAAAATCAATCTCAACCCTCACCCGTACTACTCAGAGGACCATCAAGCACCATGAAGTTCACATTGACTGCCATCGTTGCGCTGCTGACGCTCGGATCTGTTCAATCTCAAGGTGTAAAGTACCCTGCAGACAACCGGGCGATGTCTTATATTGCATCAGTCGGTGTTGGCTCGCCACCGGCATACTATGATCTGATTATTGACACCGGCTCGAGCAACACCTGGATCGGTGCCAAGAAGCCCTATGTAATCACAAGCACCAGTCGAAAAAGCGGGGACTCCGTAGGTGAAAATAAGATCCGGGTAGAATACGGCTCAGGAGGCTTCAATGGGACAGAGTATATCGATCAGGTTACTTTGAGCCCTGACCTAGTACTGACAGAACAAAGTATTGGCGTTGCCACCTCCGCAACAGGGTTAGCAGACTTGGATGGAATCCTTGGCTTGGGACCCGAGAGTCTGACGAAGGGAACACTTTCTCCTGATACCGACTCAATCGTTCCAACGGTCGTCGAAAACCTGTACGCTAAAGGCCTTATCAAGGCCAAGGAGTTTAGTATTTCATTTGAGCCCATCACCTCGGCCAATGGCACTCAAATGAATGGCTGGATCTCCTTTGGCGGCACGGACCCCACAAAGTTCACGGGAGCTATTACTTATACCCCCATCACCTCCACCCCCCCAGCCAGCCACTACTGGGGAATTAATGCTTCCGCCACGTATGGTCCTGGCACTGGCCTTGGCACGCCGATCTTTTCCTCGATCGCCGGCATCGTCGACTCTGGGACGACCCTGCTGCTCCTCGCAACTGAAGCCTTCGCCGCATTCCAAAAAGCCACGGGTGCGGCACACGACGAAGACACCGGATTGTTGTCCGTTACCCAGAAACAGTATACCGACATGAAATCACTCTTTTTCAACATCAATGGTCAGTCTTTCGAGATGACGCCCAATGCTCTGATCTGGCCAAGGATATTGAACAGCCATATTGGTGGCAAGGCCGACGGAATTTACTTGATCGTACAGGACCTTAAATCCAAACTTGGCGAAGGTCTCGATTTTATTCTTGGGCAAGTATTTATGGAGCGCATCTACACGGTCCATGACATTGCCAACAGTCGCATGGGCTTTGCTCCGACCGCGTTCACCAATGCCACCACCAATTAGGACTTGGGCTCTCGTAGAAAAAACGACTCCATACAGTAGTCTGATAATCTGAGTAGTAAAAAGGGAAGGTTTTTTATTCATCGTGGACGGGTCATAATTTGGTACAAGGGTGGAGGGGGAAGATGCTACAGGTGTTAAGTACGTCCAGACGACGCACAAAAGTATAAAGTCAATGCGTTGAGTTGTCGGCTTTACAAACAAACAAACAAACAAACAAACAAACAAAAAAAGAATTTGAAAAGAGAAAAGAAAAATGAATGAAGGGTCCCTTTGCCTGATCCTGGTCCTCTACTGCATAATAAGCATTGCTGCAATGTTCAAACTGCTTTTGGCACTCAACACCTTGAGAGACCCACTCATGCCCAGCGAATGATGATGCTGCAAGCTATGGTGATGATGATGATGATGGTGTTGTTGTTGCAGTCCCGAAACTGCAGTCGACAAGGACAGAATATTGTTCAACGATCCTGCGCGCACCAGCTCATGTATCTGGCGGTATCTCTATGCGCGTTCAGGTGGACACTCTGCATGCGGGGCGTGTACAGCATGTTCTGTACAGTCAAGTCTCGCTTTTCGGTCCAGATTTCTCTGAGAAGTGGACCGATCCCCTTTTTGACTTCCCCTGTCACTTCTTGTTCTATAGATAGAACAATATATTTTCGTGCTTTTCTGTTTTGATGCGCATCAACACATCAATACGCTGCTATTCTTGCTCTCCATCAAGGGCGTGTTATTGACAGACGATGGCACCCCCGCTCTCTCTTACAGTCTCGGTTGTCGTTTTGTTACTCGGCCGGATTTGTGACAGAGTCAGCCGACAGTGAGGGGTAAAGGGCGAGAGATCGCTATGAAGGAATGTTGGTGTGATCAATATACACACGACAGAGGGATAGAAACAGAGAGAGAGATAGAAGAGAGATAGTGTGTACGAGAGAGTAGATAGAGAGCGAGTGTGTAAGTAAGAATGGAGAAGAGAAGGGGTCGGTGAACATAGGATTAGGCGTCAAGTTTTCTATCTACCTTGAAACAAGGTCAATGATCAACGTCCTACGTTCTTTGGCATCCACGTTTTCGTAAAAATGTAGACAGTCTTGATGCAAGGGCGCGTCGACATCATCTTATTATTTTTTTACGTGTCGCATCGCGAGTTTAGGGAAGGGGAAGGAAGGGGGGGGAAGGTGAGGATCGAGGGTCAATCCTCATCTCGCATGAACAAGCGGGCAGGTGAGTGTTTTTGTCTGTGCAGATGCGGCTCAAGCAAGGAAGTAAAGAAGAAAGGCCTGACTGAACGAAGCAAATCTCGACCCCGGACACCAGAACTCCTCTAGACTCTAGAGTACCGACATTTGGTCTTACTCCAACCCCAACTCTTTGTAAGAAAACGCGTGAAGGTTGTCGCTCCCTAAAACAAATATGATTGAGTGCCTTTTCTTTCTCACCCCGTCAAAGATTCCCTTTCTCTATGATCCTGTTAGAGGACCTCGATAGTTCCGGAGGCTTGCAGATTAATAGAGCGCCGTTGGATTTATAGTCACCTTTAGGACTAGCTGGGTTAAACTCCATAACCGCGTACAGACCTTGTGATGAATCGTGGGCTGCTGACTCGTTTTTACCTACCTAAAGTCCCGATGCTACCATTTGACAATGGAGTGCCGGATCATCATCTTTGACTGTGTTTGAGGCTCAAGTGATGGAGGACTTGAACGATATGCGAGAGAAAGAAGGCTCAAAAGTGTCCCTTCACCTACAATCAGTTTTCTCTGTCCCTCCTTGATGTGGTCCTCCTTGACCTGGCGCTGCTTCTTTGTTGCTTTGTTGCTTGGAGTTGTTACTTCTAGCAATTGCTTCTAGTTCATGTTGTAGGTCGCGTTTGTGTTGCCCCTGGCTTTTTCTATGGTCTCACTTCCTACAGGTGCGTAACTTTTTGGCGTCCCCTGCAAACTCTCTCGGCCCGAATAGGAGGATCCTAGCCCCACCCTTGACATCCGGTTATGTCATCTCTCTTCTCGACTCGCCCAGGAAGACATCCTGGAAGTCCCCTTTCCCTCTCCGCCTCCTCTTCTTTTCCAAGCACCCGTCTTGGAATGTTACCCTTGGCCAGGAGTTCCAACCTTCGCAAAATGCCCACAAAAGAGATCCCCAGCGGATCGCAAGACGATTCACCCCTCAAAGAAATGCTTGGGTCGAATAGATCTCCCTTTCTGGTTAGAAACGTTGGATGTATATATAGTAGGGCGAGCCATCCGTTCTATCCCTTATCGACTACTACTGCATCCTAACAACCCATGCTGTGTCTAAAAAATCAATCTCAACACTCACCCGTACCACACAGAGGACCATCAAGCACCATGAAGTTTACGTTGGCTGCCGTCGTTGCTCAGGTGACGCTTGGATCCGTACAAAGTAACGGTATACTGTCCCCTCTAGAAAACCGGGCGGTATCTTACATTGCCTCAGTCGGTGTTGTTTCGCCATCGCCACCGACACACTATGATCTGATCATTGACACTGGCTCCAGCTACACCTGATCGGTACCAAGAAGACCTATAAACCAACAAGCACCGGTCGAAAAACCAAGATGTCCATGAAGATAATCTCCGTGTAGGGTACGGCGCTGGTAGCTTCAGTTGTAAGGGTACCTCGATCAGGTTACGCTGGGCTCTGACCTAGTACTGAAGGATCAAATAATTGGGTTTGCAACCAACGCAACAGGCTTCCACGATGTTGATGGAATTCTTGGCTTAGGGCCCACGGATCTCACGAAGGGAACACTTTCCCCTGACACTGGAAATGAGGTTCCAACGGTCGTCGACAGCCTGTTCGCTCAAGGCCTTATCAGCACCAGGGAGTTTGGTATTTACTTTGAGCCCATCACCGAGAGCGATGGCACTCAAAAGAGTGGTGGATCACTTTTGGCAGCCCGGATTCGAGCAAGCAGGAAGGGCCTCTTGTCTATACCCCTATCACCACCTCCTCCGCAGCCAGCAAATATTGAGGGATAGATGCTTCCGTCACGTATGGCACTGGCCCTGGCACGCCGATCCTTTCTTTGGCCGCCGGCATCGTCGACTCTGGGACAGCCCTGCTGCTCCTCGCAACCGAAGCCTTCAAGGAGTTCCAAAAGGCCACGGGCGCGGAACCTGATACTAACAAAGGATTGTTGTCCGTGACCGCAAACCAGTTTGCCGACTCTTTTTCCACATCGGCGGTCAGTCTTTCGAGATGATACCCAATGCTCTGATCGGGCCAAGGAAACTTGACAATCAAATTGGTGGCTAAGTCCGACGGAATTTACTTGATCGTCCAGGATCTTGGAACCGACCCTGGCATCGAATTTTCTCTTGGGCAAGTATTTATGGATCGCTTCTACGGCTTTTGACGCCGATAACAGCCGTGTGGGCTTTGCCCCCACCGCCTTCACCCATGCCACCACCAATTAGTCCTATGGGCTCTCGTAGAAAACCCCTCTATAGTCAGATCATCTGGGTAGTAAAAAGGGAAAGGTTTTTATTCGTCGTAGATGGGTTATTATTTGGTACAAGGGTGGAGGGGAATGCTACAAGTGTTAGGAACGTCAAGAAGACGCACAAAAGTATAAAGAAATTGCGTTGAAATGTTGGCATTAAAAACAAACAAAAAAAGAAAAAGAAAAGAGAAAAAAATAATGAATGAAGGTCCTCTTTTGCCGTGCCCAGGTCCTCTACTGCAGAGTAGGCATTGCTGCAAAGTTGTTCACGCTGCTTTTGGCACTCAACACCTTGGGAGACCCACTCATACTCAGCGAATGATGATGCTGCAAGCTATGGTGATGATAATGATGATGGTGTTGTTGTTGCAGTCCCGATCCTGCAGTCGACAGGGACAGAATACTGTTCAACGATCCTGCGCGCACCAACCCTCCCGCACGCTCCGTGCCTAGGGTGCGCTCTTCGATCTGCATCAGCTCCGTCACAAACCCAATGTTGGGACACATACAAGGTCGTTGCGTCAGGACGTGGTTGTAGGCCTTGTTGAGTGACCAATGTAGTTGGGTGATCAAATACGCAATCGTGACCGTGACAGATCGCGACTTGCCCGCTTTGCAGTGAACATAGATCGGTGCGTCCACAGAAGCAGCTATATAACAAGAGAAAAGAGAGAAATAGAGAGATATTGTCAGACGAGGTTTCCATGCTTGCAGTTACTGTTCATTATAATGCGAATTATTTATAAGCCGACTTACAGATGATGTCCACCGCCTCCAGCAGCCCGGGACTAACATCCTCCTCGACATTATCCAGAACACCAATCTTATGATACTCGATCCCAGCGCGTTGTGACACCAACAGATCCTCACACTCGCGTGCCATGTTCAGGACCCGCTTGATGCCCAACTGCTCCAACTGCTGGACTTGTTCCTCTGTCACAATCTCGGGTCCCAGGTACAAAAAGTTGGGCAAGATACACGAAATCTCTTGTTCGCCATTGTCGCCGTTCTCTTCTGCAAACTCGTCGTCGTACCCTTGGTGCGGATGATGCTGGTAAAGATGTTGGTTCATAATTGACGCCATCGAGCTGTTGTTGGTATAACTATCAATTCCCTCAGAGAACATGCGAGCCTGGTACTCTTGGTGGAAACCTGCCGCACTGATATCGTTGCTGTTGTTGTTGTTCTTGTAACCGTCATGGTCACTGCTACCCACGTCGAAATACGCTCGCGTAGGGCTTGCTGCTGCATTCAGAGAAAGGGGAATCGATCGAAGGCTGTTGCCTCCGCTACGCTGCCGACGCAGGCTCGGATGGTTGGCATCAAGTCCTGGCTCGTCTTCTTCTTGGATGCCAAAGGGCGAGTTGGTGAGATGCAACGATGAAAGCGTGGTAGTCGAGGCGAATGATTTTTTGCTCAGCGAACGTAGTAATGGCTGTCCAGCTGCCGAGGCATCTCCGCTAATGCTGCTGTTGATGGAGAGCCCTGGTGAACTGGCTGATCGTGCGGAGGACGGGCCTGTCAAGGCCGAGTGGGGATGGATATCCATTGCCTGGTTTGTTGGGAGGGACAGGGTCGGCGAATGCGCTGGGAGCGATAGTGGTCCCACTCCACCACTGCCGCCACTTGGTACAGTCAGCCAGCTTCCTTTGTTCTCCAGAGATGGCATGGGCGGCATGGGCTGAGCATTTCCTTCTTGAAGAGGATGAAGCGACGTGTTCAGAGAGGGAATCGACAGCGGCTTGATATTCAGGGCACTGACACCGATGGTCTGCGCCCTCGAAAGTCCCGCAGGTCGCGGCAGCGACTTTGTGTTCAACGAGAAAAGACTCTCTCTCCGGACAGGTGCTCCCCTCTGCCTGTGCGACGTTCCACCCAAAGATGCGGTCGTCAGTGAAACAGCAGTGTCGATAGCCTGCGCAGTCTTGGCATCTGTGACAATTGCTGACGACGAAGAATTGACAGAGCTGCTGCTGGGCAGTGACAGCGGCATTGAAAACGGATGCACCTTGCCGCTGCTCCCGTCATGCTCGGTGAATGTCATTTGAGTATTCTCCTGACCTTGCTGTTGTGGCGTTGCGTGAGCATCCAGTAGTTCGGAGCCTGGTCGCGTCAAATATTTTTCGCACAAGTCCCATGCCTGGAACGCCTCAAAGCCGCCCTCCAGATACCAGAGTCGGATCGGCCCTCCAAGGTTGCCTCCACCGCGTTCCAAGACGTTGACCAGTGTCCATGCAGGACTGGGTGAACGCCCAAAATCCTCCTTTCCTGCGCACATGTCCTGATCCAGCACAACCACATCATGCATCTCCGATGCCTGGTCTTGGCGCCAACTGTCCTGAATCTGATGGAACAGCTCCTTATCCGAGGGCATGGTGATGAACGACTCGAGTGCAAAAGAGGACACGGCACCGCCACGTCTGTACCTCCTCATGAGCAGTGTTGGCAGGTTGATGTTGATGGAGTGCACGATCGAAAGTGGATCAAAGTCTGGATTAGGCCTTAAATCCAGCACCAGAGGTCGTCGTGAACCAGCACTGACGCCCTTTGAATATCCTGCCTCCGGGCTGACTCTCTCCATCATGACTGCCAATTGTGTTGCGGAGATGCTGCAAGCTGGGTAGGGCGTGAGATCAGAGCGAATAGGCGATGAAATCTGAGAATCGTTGGTAGAGGACGAGGTCGTCTCTATAGGCGAGTTGGATGGTGAGGTGTTGGGTGAAGACGTGGCCGATACTGATGAGACTGAGGACGAAGAGAGCGACGCACATGAAGTGGAGAGATTCGCGAGTGAGAAAGGATGGAGTGAGAGAGTGTTTGTGGGCGGTGACGACAGTACTGTCCCTGGGAAGGATGGCTCTTGAGGTGCAAGAGCGGGGGCGAGAATGTTGGTGGAGGTGGAGATGCCCATGGGGTTAGGTGACGTGAACTTTGTAGGGATAGAGACAGGCATGGATGGAAGGGTCATCATAGGAGTGGATGTGAAAGGAGGGAGAGGCGGTCCTGATAGGACAAGCGCCGGAGTCGAGGTTGAACTGGAGAGCGGGGATGGCCACGGCGGAAAAGATCCTGGTTCTGGTGCTGCTGTCAGCGAGAGTGACGGTGGTGAGGAGTTTTGTGGCACTGATGGCATTGGTGATGTGGAGGCGGTGGAGGAGGGTATTGATGACTGGGCCGAGAATGGCTTGTTGGCAAGTGCTCTAGGTCCTGCAAAAGAAGGCGGGGCCAGTGGTCCTGTGGAGCCCGTGTCCATCCTCGAAAACGATCCTTGGATCGCCTTGAACGTTGTGGGCGATGACTCCAGACTCGGGCGCAATGGCTCAAACGAAGATCGCACAGGGGACGATGGCGACGACGTGGAAGCAGCTGCGGCTGTCATGGCATTCTTGGGATAGTAGAACTTTTGTAGCGAGAACTGCTTGGACGGAGACTTGCTTAAAGGGTGCTCCAGCTGCTGTTGGTCGAGAGGGGAATGGTGGGGTCTATAGTGGCTGGATGTGATGATATCGGGGCTGTCAGTTGTTGAGGATGGTTCAGTTGTCGGAGTCTTCTTGACTGAGGTCAAAAACCCGCGCAGATAACTGCCGCGGGAGACGGAGGACGTCGACAATGTGGATGAGACTGATCCGGCGGTGTTGGTTCTGCGGTGCTGTGCTGTGGGCGAGGAGTCACGCAAAGACCTTGGCGTGTTGGCTCCTGTGTTGTCGCCTTGAGTGGATAGCTTCTCGTCCATGGATCGATGCGTGTGCTGATCAGAGTGTATTGAGGCTATAGCAGAGGTATAGACTATTGGATTAGCATTACGTGTTGCGGGTCCAAAGGTATGTTCTTTATGCCGAACTTTGTTCTTCTTCCCGACGTGCATCAGGTGGTAACTCCATGCGCGTTCAGGTGGACACTCTGCATGCGGGGTGTGTACAGCATGTTCTGTACTCCATCCACGCCAGATCCCCTTTTTGACTTCCCCTGTCACTTCTTGTTCTATAGATAGAACAATTTTTTTTTCGTGCTTTTATGCTTTGATGCGTCGCATCAACACATCAAAACGCTGCTGTTGGTGCTCCCCATCAAGGACGTGAAGCGGTGTTATTGACAGACGATGGGCACCCCCGCTCTCTCTCTCTTACAGCCTCGGTCGTCGTTTTGTTGCTCGGCCGGAGTTGTGACAGAGTCAGCCGACTGTGAGGGGTAAAGGGCGAGAGATCACCGAGAGGGAATGTTGGTGTGATCAATACACACACTGCAGAGGAGAAACAGAGAGAGGGAGAGACAGAGAGAAGGGAGGAGGAGGAAACTGAGAAGGACAGAGAAGGAGAGATAGTGTGTAAGAGAGTGAGAGAGGTAGTGTGTGGGAGAGAGAAAGGCCAGAGGTGAGATACTCGCTGAAAGGCAGGTGAGCAGACAGAATAGGAATGCGGGGACAAGTGCATCAGTGTCCGTGCTGTCCTGATGTCAGGGCTGTGGAGCATGGGTGCTTTCTTCACTTGTCGAAGGGGAATAGGAGGGGAATGCGAGCTTGGTATAGGGGGTGCAAGTGCAAGTGCGGGTGGTGCAAGGGGTAGAGGCGAACGCTCTCGTCCATTGCCGTTGTTTGCTCGGAGTGTTTTGGGTTTGACAATTCAAGGGAGTGCGCACCAGAGCTATATTTACATTCGTGGGCCTTGGTGTCGCCACAAGGTGGTGTCGTGGCAGTGTCGGTCAAGACTGTCTTCTCGTTGTGAGGCGAGCTGTGGGTGGGCGTGCAGGCGCAGGCCGTTGCTGACGGGCCTCTGCGGGGCAAGACCGGGGAGGCGGGCGGACTCTGTTGGTGGGAGGACCAGCAGCAGAGAGCGCTCTGAAGGGAGTCGATCATGGTATTGGGCGGTTGTCTGAGTGAGTGGCGGTGGTTATAGTCGGGGCTGTTCAGGCAGAGCGCGCGGCGAAGCGCGAGTTGTTCTCAGACGTGGGATTCAAAAGCGTGGGATTCAAAAGCGTGGGATTCAAAGCGAGATGGAAGTGAAAAAAAAGAGAACAAAAAATCAAAGGGTGTTCTGCTTGAGTGGATGGAGAGATTGATGGAGAACAGGGGTCCACCGCAGACAGGAACTGAAATGGGCGTTAGGAGAGGTGGCTGTGGATGGAGAGTGCAGGGGAGTCGCTGGCTGGGGAGGTCATATGTACGGGAGCCAGAGAGGGGATCAGCTTGTCAGGCAGCAGAGGAGAACAGAACGAGAGAAAGTGAGAGTGAGAGAGAGTGAGAGAGAGTGAGAGAGAGTGAGAGAGAGTGAGAGAGAGTGAGAGAGAGTGAGAGAGAGTGAGAAAGAGAAAGGGAAAGTGGCCGACGGGCAAAAGGCGCGAGTTCGCTCAATAGCACTCTCTCAAGAAGCCCGCACCCTGGGCCACATTTCCAAGACCACCGCGCCTTAAACCGCCCACATGGAAGGCAGGGCCAATCTTATCGGTGGATCCAGAACCATATCCGCCCCTGAGGCATGGGTTGCAGAAGGGAACTGAGAGTCTATGAGCAGAGTATTGACCAAGAGAAGCATTGCTCCTTGTGGATCTGGATGTGTTTGTGTGTGTTTGTGTGTGTGTGTGTGTTTATGTGTGTTTATGTGTGTGTTTGTTCAGCCTTGTCTCGGTCATGGCCCTTTGCTCTTACGAGGCATGCACTATGCGAAATATTAGTGTGGTTCATCTGGCCGCGCTCCTTCCTCAACTCGAAATGAAAGTGCTCTCAACGTCGCACACGTTTTTTATATTTTCTTTTTGCCTCTTGACAGATCGTAGACAAGAATGTCCATGGTTGTATCGAGACCAGCGGCTTGTCAATGAGGGCCCGACATTGACTCCGACCAGACGCCTCCTGACCGAACATGCCACACCTCGAGCAACGCACTACTGTACACCCATGCTTTGTTTCTAAGAGAAAAGAAAATGAAGAAAAAAAAATACTACTGTACCACACTCCAGCTGGCTATTTTTATCTCGTAAATCGCCGCGTTTGTTCTCAGGCCTCCTCATCTCATATTACAGTCAGTAGTCCTTCAAGGAAAACGGATCTAAAGGTCTCTCTCTGGATGTTGCATCGACTTTCCTTTTTTACAGGAGTGACGGAAAAGACTTTGATCCCCTACAACTGCGGAATCGCTCCACTAGTGCAATTCCTCTCAGCGATGTGATCATTGTCCTATGCCTCTCTCAGACCATGGCGCCTAAAGTGTGCACAGAGTGAGCAACCCTAGTCAAGATTGACCCATACCATACTCATTCCAAGACACTTGAAGGCTAGCGCCCATCGCCAGGGTGGTTCTGAAGTTGACCTAAAAGTGTCGCGCTCACTAAACCACGCCTCCCTCGTGTGAAAGACATTACTCATAGGTCGTGATCAGGCCCATGCTCGCGCTCACATATATTGTTATTGCCCTGGAACATAATGCACTCGACGCATTCTCCCCTTCCTTCAATACAGCACACAGTCTTCCACCCCTGGATTTATATATTGCGACTTCATTGTGCATGGGGGCAATGCCGATTTAGGAGCATCTTTCGCTCAAAGCAGCTCGATCCCATGCCAAGTGGCCCTGACCCCAGTCTACCCTTGTCTTGGCCCTGATAAACGCGGCCAAGATGGACGCTCTCCTTTTTGCGCTTTCTCTTGTGCCACGTCAATTACAGCAATATCATTTTTACTGCTCTCCAATTGCTCTGCGCAGACGCATCATGGACGGAAATCTGCAGAAATATCTCACTTAGTTGAAGCAAGCTACTCACTGTCCTGCAGTTTCCACGAGGGCGTTGGCGTCTCATATACATATGTATATACATCAAACACTCCATCAAGCGGAGAAGCTTTTTACAACTTGCAGTGTGCAACTTGATGCAGAGGCCAAGCAACGTTCCAGCCTCCTGCTTTGCAGTTTGCTCCAGGGACTGACTGCCACATGGTGGACGAGTAGTATTTGGAGCATTCGCCGTATCTATGGACTCTTGCCAGGCTCACGCTCTATTGCACCATGAATCCGTAATCTATTGTCGCACTCATGTTGAATGATAGAACGGACCAGAGCCCAGCTTGAGTTCTGCCGCCATTTGACGGATTACTGTTCGAACAGACGACCACCACTCCAAAAGAAATTGTATTTAGTCAAGAGACTCGAGTCCTAACCTTCAGCACAGCACTTCCTCCATAATCTGGTTTTAACTTTCAGCGCGGTAACCACTCATACTCCCAGCACCTCCTCCGGATCCAGCCTTATGCATAAGCCCATCTTATCCACGGGTTGATCCACTTCATTTGATCCCAGCTTACCTCAGTGATATCAAGTATGCGCTTCAGGAAGGTGGAGGGATCAAGTGCCTCAGGTGCAACAACTCGCGTCTGTTGCGGGGGTTACAACCTCGGGCAGAGGCTAAGTGTCGCTACTTGGTTGGCAGCGGGACGGGTGTTGGCTGCAGCAAAGACGATTGTTTTCAGACTATATCACGTGTACATACACGGATGACCGTGCAGTTTTTTTTCCTCCAGTCAGCCTTTTCAGCTGCTCTCCTTCTATTCTCCTTTTGACCACACACTCTCGACCCCACGCTTGCAAAAATATCCTCTTCCAAAAACGGGTACGTACGATTCCCAAAGTGGATGACAATACTGGCTGCCCATGAATGCTGCTTTGGGCCCGCTCAGCTCGCTCCCTGCTGCAATCACGATCCACCTCGGCTCATCCTCGCTATGGCCACCATTTCTGCAAGCCCATGCGGGTGCTCCATGTGAGCGAACAAGGGAGAGCATAAGGCTAGACTTCTTGTTTTTTTTTTTTTTTTACTATGGGCTGAGAGAACAACTGCACTGCAACACTGCAACACATAACAATAGACTACAGACAATAGACAGCGGAGCCTGCTGCGTAACGTCCCCACACAACACCCCTTTACTCCACGACACTTTCAGTACATCACCCACCCACTTCACCGCATGAGGTACCTCACGTTATGTTCGAGAAGGCGACATGACGTTTTACTTTGTCCCATTTGGAAGTCTGAATGGTGCCTCCCCTCGTTCAGTGAGACATTACGATTGCGTATTGTGTTAATGGCGTCTGCTCGTTCTCGCCGAGGCGAGACTTCACTGGTGCTTATACTGTGCGCTGTGTTGTCGCTATGAGGGCTACGGCCACTGATTCTCTCTGTTCCTCTGTTTTTATTTTTCGCTCTCTCGTGTGTGTGTAAATCTGAGGGTTGGCGTAGTTGAAGAGGGATGCGTAGGTTTTGTTTGGCTGTGGAGTTTGTTCGTTGTCAACGCTGGCAGTAGTAGCACAGACTGTGAGATTTCCCTTTTGTTTTCCTGCTCAATCACATATCGCGAGTGATCGAACAATGTCCTCCCTTACGCTCTCTCTTTGCTTTGCTTCGGATTCACGATGCAGCCAGCAAACATCGCCGTTTGGAGTGTTCTTTTTTCGGGTGACCATAGACACCCTTTCATTTCCTCGCATTTCCATCCAGCAAACATTGACCACATGCAGGTAGCATACCCGTATGAGAAGAGCCTGTTTTTTTTTGTTTGCTATCGCCTCTTGCTAATAGGACAATGTATGTTGGAGCTGTGGGTGAGACAGCTGGGAGCCAGCTGCTGATTACCCTTTCGGACTCAATGACCAAAACAGGGGAAAGTGTACCGAGGGCGTGGGAGAGTAGAGACCTGGGGTGAGCTGGAGAGACCAATGTTCTGTCTGCCACTATGACCTGCCCATTCAAACTCCTTTCCGATAACAGGGCACGATACAAATAAAAAAACGAATGGGCTCGCTCGCCTTGCTGCACGGTCAGTTGCGATGGGCAGGGCGTTTACTTAAGACAAGCTTCAATTTCTCAATTTCCCGGTCTTTCCTTTCTTCTCTAGACTGTTCCCAAATCAAGCAAGCAAGCAACTCCTACCACGCAGGGCGCGATCGGCCATCAAGCACACAGACATCACACACACCTCCACAGCATTTCTGCAACACCAAGACACAACACACACCCACACGCACACACGCACAAGCACACCTGCAGAGCACCCGACATTTCCCATATCCAGCCATGAGCACAAAGAGGAATCAAGCCCAGGCCATCAGCAGCCCCAGTTCGAGCACTGGCAACGGCGAGGGCCACTCCAATGGCAACGACGATCACATTGACAAGAAGTTCAAGCAGGTCCATGGTGACGGAGATGAGGACGATGACGACGATGAGGACGAGGAAGCACCCAAGAGCGGCAAGCGTGCTGGACGCAGAAAGATCAAGATCGAATACATTGAGGACAAGAGCAGACGCCATATCACGTTTTCCAAGCGCAAGTCAGGCATCATGAAGAAGGTAACGAATACGGACCACAGTACTTGCGATGGAGTACCCTTTTTTAGCCCCAGTTTGCTGTTTGTTTGCGTTTTCGCAAAGTGCTTTTTGGCCCCATGGTTACATCCGAAGTCGGAAGGGCCGTTCGGAAGAGGGGCAGGCCGCCGGGACGATGGCCGGAAGGTTGGACGGAAGGCTGGCTCGGAAGCTGTCGGCGCACGCCAAAAAGTGGGGCTGTCGGAGCACCTGGGGGTATTTATCCTACGCGCCCCGGAAATTCTTCTTTTGTCGACCGATGTCTCACTTTGATTGACAAACATATCGAAGTGTGCAAAAAACATCACCTCATGTTGTGGCTGCTCACTAATCCGTAATCTCGTGTCTTTCAATAGGCCTTTGAACTGAGCACGCTCACAGGGACCCAGGTCTTGCTTCTCGTCGTGTCAGAGACAGGTCTGGTCTACACCTTCACAACGCCCAAGCTTCAACCTCTGGTCACCAAGGCCGAGGGCAAAAATCTGATCCAGGCCTGCTTACACGCTCCTGATAAGGAACCGACACCTGTAAGTGTCTAATCTATCACAGTCGCCCACGATCCTCTCCTCCTCCACATCCATCCTCACCCTCTAGCACATCTTCATTTCTACTCCCTTGATGTCCTTATGGTATCCATTGATCTAACCCTGTTGTCCATTCATATCTGACGTGTAGGATCCCAATGCATCTGGAGATCAGGAGTCGCGTGAGCCAACCCCTGTTGCAGAGTATGAAGAGCGTCAGGCTACCACACCGCAGGGAAGTTCACAGATCCAGGCACCAAACTCATCACACACCTCGCCTCAACAACAACAACAACAACAACAACACTACCAACAGCAGCAACAACAGGCACCACCACCTCTGCAAGGACCACCTTCGGGCGGATATGGCAGCTCCTCAGCCATGAGTGTCCCGACTTACCCCCCACCTTACAACAACATCCCCTTCCCTCCCCAATACAACTATCCCAACATGGGCATGCACTATCAGAACGCACAGAATGGACCTCCAGGGTATGGTGGGAACCAATACTGGTCCGGCCCACCAACCCAACAGCAGTCTGATCAAGATCAACAGGTGAAAGGAGGTCGCAAGGACAAGTAAACTCAAAAGAAGAAAACAAACCGACAGTTGGATCTTATTTATGAGAAGGGGGGTGTTTTTTTCTTCCGTTCACTTTTGGGACACCAAGGGGAAAGTTGTCGCTGGTTCCAACATTTTTCTTTTCTTTCCCCTGGGTATAGTGCTGCTCGATGCACTTTGTAATTAGTCAATTGTAGCCAAAAATCAAAAAAATCAAAAATCTCTCACAAGCAATGCGATATCAATGGACTTTCAAAACTGTGTGTTATATCGATCGATAGGGTTGACGAACCTTACTTGCGCCAGATCGGGCTCGGTCTCCGTTTGCTTTATTTAGTCTAGGGCCGTTGGGCCTTTTTTGGGTTGGGTCTCTGGTATTGAGATGAGCGTCAATTGCCTCTGTATTTTTGGGTTTCAAGTGTCATGGTGTAAAGCGCATAGTTACTTGTTGCAGCCCTATGAGCAATTGCGTGTTCATTTGAAAGTGTAGCACTCCCCTCCCCTTCCTCTCTCTCTAGCCTTGAAACGTCTTGTTGTAATAGTCCTTAAGCAACGGCAGATCAGGTCCTGTCTGCAGCGTGAACTGGGTACCGGACGTGTTCAAGGACTGGGTCGACCAATCCACGGCAAAGGAAGTGGGGTCGGCTCCGAAGGCGAGCTCGGGCCACCAGGTCACGTCCACTTTTCGGCCATTCGGATTCTCCAAAAATGCCTCAAACAGGTCCTTTTCCTTTTTGAACGCGTCCAGGAGACGCATCTTGAAGGAGATAGTCTTGAACTCGTTGGGCTTCAGGTCCACGGATATCTCTGGTAGAAACTTGGCGAATGGAGTCGGGTAATTCGGAGCCAAGTAGACATTCAAGATGCTGTCGGGCGTGCTATCATTGTCGTTGACGCCTTTCACAATACGCATGATCGCTCCAGGATACACATTGTAGATCGTCTGCGTCATCTCGATAAGACCATCGTTCACAGTCGTGGGCAGGACCTTTAGTTGCCACACGGGTGAGTATGGGTTTCGTGTATAGCCTGAAGGAAGCAATCGGGGGACCACGACCGAGGTCTGTAACTTGGCCAACCCTGCGTTAAGAGCTGGGCTTTTGCTGATCTGCGTGGATGCCGAGAGCATGATGGGAACATCTTGTGTAAGGAACAGTTCAGTGACCTTGGTCGCAGCAGGATAGGTCATGTTCAATTCGACTCGTGCTGGAACGACATTGGCACCAGGCACCAGACGCAAGTCCATGGCCCTGGACACGCCTAAGAGGGTCTCGTCCGTGTAGTTGAACATGTTGGCTTTGAAGACCAAATCTCCCAGGTGGAGGGTCAGCTTGCTTGGGTTGTAAATATTCATCAGCGTTGAGACAATCTGCAGGCCTTCCGCAGCTGTGATGCCCAAGAAGGAGACGTATTTGATGTTGCGAAGACCTTGAAGTCCATCTACGGAGGTCTTGACGTCCAGTCGAATGCCCTCGACCGTGATGTTTCCAAAGGGCCCCAAATCCAGCTTTGAGCTGGCCACTCCACGAAGTCCGAGGTTATAGGTCTCGGCCGCGTTCAAGTCGGCGATGAACTGATGGAACACCTCTTTAGAGTCGGCGCCAATGATTAGCGGAACCTTGGGTGTCGTGGTCGTCACACGCTTGCCAGAGATCGAAACTCTCGCTGAGGGCATGTTCAACCTTCCAACGACCTCCTCGTTTTGGTCCAAAATCTCTACGTTTTGGCTGAGCTCTAGGATCGGTACGTTGCGGGTGAATGGAAGGTTGGTCGTAGCTGTGATGGTGGAGATGACCATAGGAGAATATTCACAACCCGTACACGCGAAGTCCATGGACATGGCATCGATCGAGACTGCAGTAATGGGAGGCTCCTTCAATGGGGGCAACGTGATGTGCAGGAGCGGACTCTTGATGGCAGCGTCCAACCAGGAGACACCAGGTGCACCCACGCCTTGGGCATCGAGGGGTGTAGCAATACCACCGAGGGAATTCTTGAAGATACCTGTCAACAGGGGTCTGAGGTCGTCAGAAGAACCACTTGCAATTGTAGCCTTCAGAGTGAGTGCCGAGGATCCATGGGGTACCAAAACCAGATTCTCAGCAGTGACTGGTCCGAGAACTTTGCCATGGAACTGCGCTTGGAAGGCCGAGTGAGGGATGGTCATGCCGATGGTCGATGGGTTGGCCAGTGTAGCCTTCATGATCATGTGGAGTCCGCCGGCATCGACCGTGGTGATGACATAGCGCTCAATCTTTAGTCCCTGAAGTTTGCGGAAGCCGTCAAAAGTGATGGTCTTGGTCATGGTCACTCCCGGAAGAGCTGCCCCCATAGCTGTGACAATCAGCCCTGTTGCAGAGAGGGTCCATTTGAATTTGGCGTTGTTGAGCGCAAAGACATTGAACTCTGTAAAGGCTGCGAGGTCAGTGATGGTGAACTCCACTCCATTGAGGTCGAGGGAGGCGCCCACATTGGCGATCGCGTTGACCGTGGGCATTTTCATGGTTCCGATGGCCTTGCCGTCATAAGAGACAATGACCGGATGGGGGAACTCGATCTGAGAGTCCAGGGGTCCAGTCGCGGTAATGGCGCCCACAATGTTGGCCTGAAAACTGGTTTCCGAAGGTGCGAGGAGGGTGATCGCATCAAAGACAAGGTTCGAGCGATCGACCAAGAGCTGTGCAATCGGCGTACCAATCATGGGCGTCAGCTTCAAAATGGTGCGGTCCGTGGTAGTGGGGACGCCGGTCTGCATATATGGCAGTGTTGTCGCCTTATACTTGCCCAATTTGATAGTGGTGGTCATTTTGATGTCGACTGTGAGCCCAGCCATGGCCTTGAGTATAAAATTGACCACGTTAAAGTCATCAAACACACTTGAAGGAGGATTGCCGCCTTTTTGCATCGAAAGCAGCCCGTCGAAGGCGTCGGTGTTCAGACCATTCTTGATGGCCTGGGCACGGATCAAGGCGACGAGGTCACGAGGGTTGGTATTCATGGCCAAGCTGGCGGTAATCGTTCCCTGGCTCTTTCCTGGAATGACAGGAGGAGAAGAAAACTTTGAGACGACTTTTCCGAGGGAGACACCATTGTAGGTGATGGCAGCGTCGATCGACAGGATGGTCATAGGAGGGAGAAAGATATTGTTGACAGTGACGACAGTCTGTGCCAGGCCGTTGACAAGCGTCGTGTCGAGAACCACGAGAGAAGCACGGGCTAACAGCTCATCCCGCAATCCAGGCATGCGGGTGCCGATATCAAGGGAGCCAAATGCGAGACTTAAAGACTCAACCTGGGCGCTGTGAGGCGTGCCAACAATGCTCACATCAGCTCCAACCCCACTAGTATACAGCTTCAAGAGCTCAAGACCCTCGGGCGACGCAGCAGGATCGACGGTTGAAGTAGTTTGAACCTTATTAACGCCAGGGACGATTGTGAGCTGGGGCATGGTCACCGTTCCTAAGCGGGCGCCCTTGTACATGAGGTCGAGGATAACATCGCCAGCGCTCAGACTGATGGAAGAGGGATTCACGATCTCGACACCAATGGCCATAGTCAGCGCAGTCGATGATCCCTCGACGATCTGCAGGGTTGTGATGGTCGGAGCAGGGTTTGTAAGGCTCTGGAGTCCGCTGAGTTCAGTGGTAGTCTTGAAAGGGATATCGACCAAGTTGACTGTTCCAATAGAGGTTTTGGCAAAAACTGAAGCTTGGCCGACCACGTCAAATGGCAGATTAGATCCCACAGTCAAGTCGCGGCTAAACTCTTGAAAGCTCGTGCGCGAACTGACGGGAACAAGCAGAGGTGTTTCCAGGAGATTGAAGGTCATAGTCCTGGCAACCATGTCAGAGGTCGAGGGGTTGTAGGTGGAATTAACGCTGGCGATGGCGACGCCGTTTCGGCTGAGGGTGAATGAATTTGCGACTTGTGTAAACTGGATATTAAAGCCAAAGCCTTCGGGGAGGGTGTAGCGGGCGAGGACGCCGGTCGAGGTGGTGGTGGGGCTGTACGCATTGGGAGAGGTGAACACCAAGCCTAGAGCTCCAAGGTTCAGCGTCGTGATGAGCTGCAAGGGAGCGGGGCTCTGGAGCGGGACCGTGAGCTTCAAGCTCTTGACTGCAGCTGATAGCCACTCGAGCGAGTTCTCGCCGTCGGGCTTGACTTCAAAGCCAGTGGCTATGGTGTCCGTGACTATGTTGCCAACGTATCGCGACATCAGCTCGGAAACGGAAGCAAGACCCTCAGGCGTGGTTTGGGGCACCAAAACTCCTCTCATACGTAGGATTTGAGGGCCACGAACCATGATCAGGTTAGAGGAGGTGACATAGCCCATGAGCGTGTCCTTGTAAGAGATGGCCAAAGTAAGGCTGCCCATGTCCATCTGGATTGATGAAGGATTGTTGATGGTTGTGTCGATCTCGACGATGATGCCCTTGCCGCTGGGATCATCTCCAGGGAGCGAGAACTTTTCGATTTTGATCCCTGGTAGACCGTTGAATGCTATTGTGACATCAGAATGAAGGTCAGAATGGAGTGGAAGTATAAGTTGAGCGACGTAAGTTGCATCATAGCACACGACTCACTCGGGTTACCCACCTTCAATAGTCACGTCCTTGCTCAGATGAAGGCCGTTAAAAGTACGGCCCACAGCCTTGACTTTCAGCTTGCCCTCGAGATGCCACACGAAGGTATCGGCGTTCAGCATGTGCCTGGAGAACTCAGTGAATGCGCCGGCATCGTTGATAGAGAAGCTGCTATAGAGATTCAAGTCACCCCTGCCGTCACTTTAAAACATACGGTGAAAGCGCCATTAGTTAGTCAAACTCATAGCTGTTTCTCATGAGTGAGTGATGTTGGATCTGCATTGACTTGGAGACTTACGAAACTTCGCTCTTGCCGAAAATCCATGTAGCTCCGAGTTCCTTTCCTTGCCACGAGACACGTACAGCTTGATGGAATTCAATCTCAGCGTGAAAAGGTCCCGTATCCGTCATCTCACCCTTCATGGCAATGAGCATGGACGATGTCGTGGGATGGGTGATGTCCTTGGTGAAATAGATGGGAGTGATATGAAAAAAAGGATGAGTAAAACGATCATGTAGGCCTATGAAGGGCTGAGAATGGTTTTGGTTCTACCCCCCTGTGGTTTATTGCGCGAGGACTTTGAGACTTACGATTTCTGAAAAATGGATAGCGGCTTTGTTCATAACGCCTTGCGCGATCTTTGGCATGATCACATAGTAGGTCAGGACGACAGCGATGATGATAATGATGATAGTTGTCGGGATGCAGCAGATCCAGAACCTGCGACGCCGATAGAACTTTGGTCGTGCGGACTGCCTCACCTCGTCGCCATCGTCCCCTTTGAACTCATCGTGTTGACGATCTTCACCCTCATCACGAATGTCGGAGGACATTGTTATGAAGATATGATATGTGTATCAGATGCGCTCCATATAAGTATGGTAGAGGTCTCGCGAAGGACAAGGCGCGGTTATTTGGAGGGGTATTCTAGGGCGTAACAAGGGGGGTGTGAATTAAGGTAAGGTCGTGGGACGTCAACGTGGATCTCAACGAATCTGCGGCAGCAGCGATGGGTTTATGTAGTCCGAATTTCCCTTCCACTCGCGGCTAACCAAATGTTGACAGTTGCTGAGTGGTTGCAAAAGCGTAAAGTGAATGCCGCTAAACCGCTCTTAGAGAGAATCGCATAGGCCATAACGGGACATGCACGAGCTAGAGCGCGCTTGCCGTTGTGTTTCCGAACACATGTTTCGCCTCCATGGACTAAAATTGACGACGTTTGACGCATCCTCGCCGCTGGACCAAAATCTTTTGTCCACTGCAAAAACCACCTCGACAGCCTCGAGGGAGCAGTTGTTGAAGACGTCGTCCGTCCCCCAATTCAAGTCTTTAGATGTGTAGGCTTATTGCAGCTCGTTAAATCAGCCTGATGCTGCTAGCAACTCGATACCAACGTCCAGCTCACGATTCATCCACCATTGGCATTCGGTACGCAACAACTAGTACTATTATGCTTCAATGAGAGTTGCGAACGTCAGATAATGAACGTTCCGCAAACGTTATTGTCTTGAACGGAGACTCAAATGCTCTGCACACAAATCGAATACATCCTGAAAGAAACGTCAAATGATGAGAGGTCATAGATAAGTCATGGACATGCACAAATATCGTATATGTACTGTGTTCTGGATAATTTAGGTTAGGCACAGTGAACCTGGATGGGTTCAAGAAGGTACTAGGAGCCGCCTTAGCTGAACAGAGCAAGTCAACGAGGTTCAGGCACGAGAGTAGGCTCTTGAGAGTCGACGTCATGCATTCGACTCTGCTTCTAACAGAGGGTCCACCCTTTTAGAAGTTGTCTCACACCTAGAGCACCCCCACAGACTGGTCAAACTGAAGAGCGGACTGCCGACTGGCCAATTCGGCTCGAACCATTTCGCGATCGAGCAGGTTTGGTATCATGAGCAAGGGAGGCTAGGTGGGACTAGCAAATATGGCGAGGTTCAGCTCCTTCGTGGACAAGAGTGGTGAGGTGGCCGTGACGGCCTACTTTAAAAAAGGCGCGCTATTTTCTTTAGGTGGATGCCTTGGAGGGATGGAAAGAGGTAGCTCGCAGTAGTTCTGTTTCAATAACTTGCGTAAAACAATGTCAATCTTTAAGATCCGTGAAGGCAGCGGTCTTCGTGCCTGAAGAAGTATTAATACATCATTCGTTTTTCTATTTCTCAAAGTTAAGCAGTAACCCAATGACAGGCGTTTCAAAGAAATAGGAAGTGCTTTAACTGTCAGCTCATTCCGTTTGCTTGCAGCCACACAGCTTTAGCAAACGGTTTAGTTCATCTACACCTCGAGGAAACACAACTAGTAGGTTGCGATCGTTTAAAGATTTTGAAAATGAGATTGAAGACGAGTCGACATGGTCAATGAAACTAGCATGGATCGAATCGATTGTCGAGATTGTTTCAAGAGTGCCATGGTCGCCACTTGCTAGAAACTGCCTCGCGCATTTGTTATGTGTGAAGAGATGTGTCAGTTGTCACCCTAAGGATTCCAGAGAGAGCTCCAAGGACACCCCTCAACACTACTTCTTAGCCACTTCTGATCTCTGTTCGAAGAGTGGACATGCAGAGGTCCAGCTACGTATACTGCGCCAAACGAACGGTCGTCAGTAAGCTGAGCTGGTTAAAGTTAAATGGTACGCGCCTCGCTGAAACAAGACGGGCGATTGGTCTTATACAACAACTCATTTTCCTGCCAGCAATGCCGCGGCGTTACCAAGTGCGCCACCAGACAACTCATTCTTTGTTGATCACGATATGACTTCTCGCACTCCTTGCCTTCAGCAATTCCAATTGAACATTCCCCAAATGCACGCGAGCTCTCATTCAACCAGGGATTACTATTATTAATGGAGACCCGCAGGTACTCTGCTTCATGTGGTGCAGCCTTTCGTCATACTCCATCGGTGCGCTGCATGAAAGTCCCTGCCACATGCCAGCATGCGGCATTCATAATTTTGAACTTGAAAGTCTAGGCTCCTTCTGAATATGTATGGATGACGGACCCGTTGAGGAGAAGGTTGCACCAGAAACAAGAAACCTGGACACCATCGAGTCGCACAGTAGTATGTAGTGAAGTGACTTGGTAAAATGCTTACTTGTGAAGGCGCGGCCTTCGAATAAGATTCTGAGCAGCAGAGAGAGAGAGAGGAAGTTATCGGGTCATCTCAAAAAAGGATATATCGTGCATATCTGATCCTCGCTCTTCATATTCGCTTCTCCGCTCCCGACTTTGGCATTACGGGACAATAATCCAAGACAAGGTATGGTCTATAGTCCACCATGTTAACTTTCAGCTTATGAGCACTTTAGTACACCTTGGTGCAACAGAAAACACCAAAAGACCAGACACGTTGGAAGCACGACAGAGAAAGAGTTTCCTGAAGACTTTGGTAATCAAAGTGCCACAAGCAACCCTGAAGAGAACCCGAAATTCATTCTTTGTGCGTGTCCAACGTGGCAAATATGCGGGGCAGCAATTGCTGAAAGTGTCGACTAACGAGGTGGGGGAAAAAGAAAGGAACTGCACTTGGGAACATATTTTTTTTTTACCCACAACGACTTGAACTTTTGATGTTCTCATGAACCCAGTTTGAAGTTACCACGCCTCGTAACTTCACATGCCTGAGCTCTGCGAGTAGCGCATTCCATACATTCTACGCAAAAACAACAAAGCCAACAAACTCGCCAACCATCCCCAGAACCTCCTTCCTTACCGCGTTTGTCACGATGTGAGTGTAGAGGGGATTGAAAATCGATTTTAAAGTCCTACCCTGCAAGCCAACGCCCAACTTGCTTTGATCATACTCTTATTTGTCTGAGAAAACTCGACTACACTTACTGTATACAGACAGTACAGTCCACTCTCAGATTAAGCAACAATTTGTAGCTTGATGCGAGGATGGGCATTCTATCAATTCAAAAATCTATGCGAACTTTAAAAAACCAAAAAACTTCTTGCGCACAATGTCCGTGTAAAAAAAACATATGGGGATTTCTTTTCAGGAACCGTTCGAAGGCACGCACAAATCCCATGTAAATCTAAAATCAACACGTCTTCTTCCTTGGAGACCTCATTCTTGTGTATACAAAGCTTAAACCTTTCATGATTCTACCCTGTGATTGTAGGAATCCATCCTGAAAGTAAGAGTTTGTTATGCGTAGAAATGGGACCTCCAAATGAGAAAGTAGAAAACTCATATGATTTTTTTACATGGAGTTTGTGCGAGGGAGATTTCCTGTCCTTCAAGGTTCGAATATATTTTTGAATTGATAGAATGCCCACCCTCGCATTAAGCTACAAATTGTTGCTTAATCCGAGAGTGTACTGTACAGTACGGCACTGTACTTCAGTCACTATAGAATGGTGTACAATATCGTGGTCTTACAGAGAACGCGAGAGAAAACTTTTCGGTCTGGGCTATCCAGAAAGACGAGGTAAAAATGAGTGAGCCCTGTCAAACCTGCATTCCACTTGTGCTGCAAAGAGGATGGGTTACCGGGAGGCGCCGATGAAAGTGGAGATTGAATGGACCAAAAAAGACGCGCGAGCGCCCAGCTGAGCACTCCTTGGGCTGGGATCTGATAAGGGATCTGATAACTCTTGACACCTTTTTTGGTACAATAGACTAGGCAGTAACGGCGAACCGCTTCGCGTCCGTTTCGCCCATTGTGTTGCAAGCAATCCTAGTCCTCATGGTTGTGTATAAAAAGCTGGCCTTCCAATCGCCCCACTTTTTTTTCCAATCCTCACTCTCCTTCATCCTCAGCTTTCCCCAACCCAACTCTCCACCACTTACTCTTACAAGTCATACCAAGATGCGTTTCACCATCGTTGCAGTTGCTGCCTCCCTCATCGCTGCTGCCAGCGCCGCTCTCCCCAAGTACGACTTCAAGCCCGATGGTCCTTGCGTTGAGGCCTGCACCTTGGTTCGTGCCTTTTTATACTGTTGCTCGTCACTGTCACTTTTACGACCTTGGGAGGACGCGAAGTAATTTTCTAACTAAATCAATTCTCGCGCCCGCTTTTCTCCCCTTCACATTTGCAACAACAGAAAACCGGAAAGGAGCTGTTCGCCAACTTCTCCCACGACCAGTCCAGCCCCTACTGGTTGCAGTCCCTTGCTTACGATCACGACCGTACCCACCCCAAGTACAGAGACATGATGATGGGCGCCGGTATGTGCATGGGCGCTTGCCCCAAGGCCGAGCAGGACCTCTACAGAGCTCAGTTCCAGGCCAAGACCGTCTGGTACCAGAATGCCATCAAGGCCAGCAAGTAAATTACAGTATCTTGCTACCTTTTTCCTTCAAACCTCCTTTCCAAAACTTGACAGCATGTCCCCGCATCAGTCCTGGAATTACTGTTACACTACACAACTATAGTACTTTAATGAGTTGAAGAAGTGCAACTGCATACTTCTCTCTGCGGAAGAATACAATAAAACATTGCATATACAGAACATCCGCTCCTCGCCCTAACGTCTGGGCAGGATTCGAAGTGAGCCCACCTTTGTTGCCACCGGTGGTTGTTGAGGCAAGAAAGCACCATCGCTACAACGCGTGAGTGAGGTGACTTTTCTTTTATTCGCCCTCTGGGTGCATCTGTGCTCATTGATAGGTGCCAATAGATGGAGTCATAAAGAGCTTTTGCTAGAGTAACGCGCCCGTATTCTGCAAAAGCATGAAGCAATAAAAGATATCGTTGGTCCTAGAAGTGAGCTATCGTTATACTCAAGAGGAGAAGTGACCATTACCGACCAGCACCTCCCATATTCCGTACCTTTCACGCGCCCGCAAAGTGGCCGGATAGGTCTAGCAGGCTGGTCGGAGCTGTTTCAAAGCCGACTCGCCGCCGCGGAAGTTGTCTACGTCACGAAAATTTTCCCATAGCGGTGCTCACTTCTGATTCCTTTCACTCACTCATCGCCATTCAAACCTATTTCCACAGACGGACAGACGGAACGGACATCCAAGCAGGAAAGGATTCGCTGACCCAACAACAAGCACACCATCCTTCGTCACCCACTTGGCGGAAGCAAAATGTCATCGCAGCCAGACGCATCGCTGTCCACAGGCAGTGCTCAGGCTACATCGGACTCAACAACGGGCATCAATGCCTCCTCTACTGCACCACCACCACCACCACCACCACCACCCAGCACCATCCCTGTCACGACGACATCAAGGCCCGACAGCCAAGACACAATATCGCATCAGCAACCACCCCCACCACCATCATTATCCACAGCATCATCTCCCCCACCTCCAGAAGTGAGTCTCAAACAGGAAGAGTCTTCGGACCACCCACCACAGAAAGGCGGCGGCGGCGATCCGACGGAGCTGTACCCAGTCAGCGCGCTTGGAGATGATGAGGATCTAGATACGGATACAGACAGTGCTGCGACAGAAGAGGACGAATTGAACCATGAGCAAGAGTCTCATCGGGACGCCAACAGCACGAATGGCAGGAGCCTTGGGCACGTCGTTAAGGGCACAGGCAGTCGTCATAACAACAACGAGGATGCAGAGCTGTCCCTGTCTTCGGACAATGACGACGATGAGGATGTGGCGACGGGACACCATAACGACGATGACTATAGCAATTTGCCGGAGGAGACGCTTTGTCGGTGGAAGGACTGTGGCAAGGTGTTGCCATCGATTGCGGCTCTTGTCGTGCACCTTTCGGATGAGCATATCGGATGGAAGAAGACATCCTATATGTGTGAATGGCAAGGTAATTGAGCTATTGTTTTCCTTTTTCTTTGGTCCGCGGGCGAAAAACACCCCCCCCCCCCCGGATGGTACACCCATATTAATCTCAATCTATGAATGGGAAAACTGCGCTGTTAGGTTGCTCACGGAGACCGATTGCACAGACTACACGATTTGCACTGATCTCGCACATGAGGAGCCACACCAAGCATAAGCCTTATGATTGTCCTGTACCAGGTAAAAAAAACCTCCTTATGCTGTATTGTGATTTTCAGGACGGGGGATGTTTACGACGTATCGGCTTTCCGTATCACCAAGCTCGCAGAAACTCAACTCGAATCCCTTGTTTTTTTTGGTTTGATAGAGTGCGACAAGAGTTTTAGTCGTTCAGAGTAAGTGGAGTGGCCTGATTATGAAGCACAGGGAACTCGAAAATCACAGCTGGTTCTTTTTTTTCATGGTCTCACAGAACCACTCAATCCATATTATCTCTCCCTGCGTCTCTCTCTCACCCTCCCTCTCATTTTTCTTAGTGCGATGGCAAAACATCTCAAATGCCAGCATGGTGATGTTCCTGAGCGCTTCACAGGACGGAAATCGAGGGGCCGATATACCATGAAAGATCCAGCAGCATCCTCGACGCTTTTGCACTCATCTTCTTTTGGTGCCAAGAAACGGCGGCACCATGATGGTCGATCCGATGCAGAACTTTCGTCGTCCCTCAAACCCGCCAAAATGAGGAAACTCGGGAGTGGGCTTTCACATCATCATCATCAGCAGCAGGAAGAGGATGATCCGTACGGTGATCGACATCATTTCCATCGTACACAGTCCGATGCCCGACTATTGCAGCAACTGAATCTCTCGCGAAAGAGTGGGAAATCGCGCAGCAAGGGTCGATCGGATCATCCTCATATTCAGGGTCATGGTCAAGGCGATGAAGGTGGGGCGAATGGGTATCATGATCATGATCATCCCAATCATGATGAGGACCACGAAGGTGATCACCAGCAGCACGACGATCGCAAGGATGACGAGGAGTACGACGAGGATGCGGAGGACAGTGATTTTGCAATGGAGAATGGCCAAACTCCACGAGAGCGATACGGGATTCTGAAGGCTAAATTCCAGTACATCCATAATGAGCGCGAGTCGCTCGAATCCGAGTATGAGGAAACAAAGAAGAAACTGATCCGACTGCGCGTGGAACGAGAGCTGCTGTTGGATGCGCTTTTGTCAAGTCAGGACCAGTACCAGGATCCAGCACTGCAGGATATTGAGGACAGCGAATAAGTAGAAACAGAAACAGTGTGCACAAAGGGGAGAAAAAAAAGTAGCACATTTGATCCCTCCAAGCTTGTAAAATAATCAAAAAAGATAACCCTCGTCAATTGCTGTTTGTTGATGTTGTTGTAGTTGAGGTGGAGGAGGTCATTTATAATTCTTTTCCTAATGAATACACCCTTCTTGAGAACAGTGCTTTCCTCTCACCTCCTTGTGGATCTCGCAGTTGACACTCACTTTCCAGGTACAGTCTTGGGCCGGGCATCTTGGTCTGATATTGAGCGCAAGAAGATCTGATCCGGTGCATGGTCCTTCTCACCTTCTTCAAATGTGTACGAGCTCGCAACAGCCAAGGTCTTGCCATCACAGGACCAGGACAGTGACGCGACAGGTGCTGGGTAAGGGTGGTATTGCCTCAATCTTTTCTTGTTGAATCCGTCCCACAAGGTCACCACACCATCTGAACCGCCGGACGCAAATGTTCCGTGGCTAAAAAGGAAAAAAAAAAAGAGAGTAACGAATGTCGGTCAAGAATGCTTCTGGAACAGGTGACGATCCGGAAACGAAGCTCCTTATTATCGATCTCGAGTAGCTTACATGGGGTGGTATGCCAGTGCGTTGACGGGGTAAATCATCTCGACGCCATCTACTTGCTGCCGATGGCACTTGAAGGCATACTTCTTTGCCTGACTCTCTGGACTTGGATCAAAAAATTCAACAGCGACCCTTCCCTCAATAGACGAGGACGCATAACCGAGTCCATCACGCATGCACCGAACCATCCTCGTCTGGTATTTCAGTGAGCTCTCGCGTCTCTGCAGGGTTTCCTTCATGTTCCGGAGATCGTAAATGTATACATGTCGTCCTGCCATTGCCACGACTAGCTTTTGGTCACAAACGTCCAGTGAAAAGATCTTTTCGGGTTGGTTGTATTTGCCAAGGTTGTGTCCATGTTCTTCGCCGCCTGCACGGTGGTCCCAAGTTCCGATTGTCTTGTCCCAAGATCCCGTCACCAGAAAGTCTAAAGGAGTTTTGTAAAAAAGTCGCGCGTACATTTTAGTTGTTCTGTAGAGCTGTCCTTTGCTCTGATAGCGCACACAGAAACAGCATGAGGTCGTCGCAAAAGCACGTACTGTTGGCTGTGCTGAAAGCCATGGCTCGAACTGCGTCGTCGTGTGTTCCCAATACAATATCCTTTCCTGCCTCAAAGTCGTGCCTATGAGAAAAAGAAAGAGAATAAAAGGGCCAGTACCGCGCAAGACGATGGCAAAAAACAATGTCAGCAGTCTGTCTATTCTGTACTTCAGTGTTCTCCAGAGATTGTAAGATGAACGACCGTTCGAGAACTCAAGTAGAGAGAGAGCTTACATCCTGACTGTCCGGTCGAGTCCTCCACTGTACGCCTCCATACCCTCACCAAAACAGCAGTCGAGCACGGCGGCGTCATGGTGGTATTTGGCTGTTTGCTGGTTCTTGGCAACGTCGTACAATGCCACTGTCTAGAAGTAGGATGGAAGGATAGCATTGTCAATCAGTAGTTGCAGATCGAGAAAGCATGTCGTTCAATTGTGACCAAGTGGACTCTTCTCATGAAAAGTGATTGTACGAAGCTGTTACCTTGTCCCATGATGACACCAAGAGCATCTCTGGCTTGGAGGGATGGAAGACCACGGATGAGATGCCATCGTTTGGTGGCTCGAAGAGTTCGTATTCTGTGGCCATTGTCGATGCTCCTTGGTTCTGTCAAGCGTTGTAGAGGGAGGGGAATGAATGCAGGCGAGTCGACGATCAGATCTATTCTCGTCAGACTGCGACGGATTTAATATGATGTGGCTTGGTGGCGTCTGTTCTACTCTGTCCTCACTTCGTTGCCTCCTTGTTCCCCTTCCCTTTGCCGTCTTTGGGCCTTTGTTTGCTCAACCACCTCAAAGTTGCGTGTCATGAGATTGAACATCGACCCAAAGAACAGCGCAATGACCGTGCACGTCAGCGTGATGACGTTGTAAGGCATCGAGAAGTCTGGCGTCGGTAGACTCACCAGCAGCGTCTCTGTGTAAACGCGGATCTTGTCCTGCTCATTCTCCCTAGCCTCATCCTGCCTAGCCTCACCAACAGCTTCCAGCCGCGAGCTCTGAACAAAGCTCGCCTCGCGTTCCTGATAGATCCTCAAATGATCCAGTGAACCATACCCAATCTGCCCGCGCTCCCGCGGCAGCAGAGCTGTAATGACTGCACACCCAACGTCAAACCCACGATTCGCGTCTGGAGGGTGCTCCGTGTACTTCAAGAACACCTTGTCGAATGACACTGAAAACTTGACCATCGACCGAGCGGGCAACACCAACGCCAGTTCCAAAACTGCAGGTCTTGCTCTGTCTACAGCGGGCTGGTAGAGCATCTTCTTCACCAAATCTATCATAGATCAGAGAAGAAAAGGCGTCAGGATTTCCTTGAGATTGGCAACACAGTACAGCCGATCGATCGATGAGTCGATGGATCCTTACTTCGGTGGTTGTCAAGAGTCTTCCCATTCAGTTCTATACTGAATGTGTGGAGGTACAGCTTCAGGTACCATGGTAAAGTGTCCAGATAGATCGCCTCCACATCTTGCGTATTGCTGTTTTGAATCTCAATTGCCAGACCTCCACGCTCCTGTCCGTATCCAGTAAAGTATCTGTGAGCTACAATGCCGGGAGAGACAGCTCGTACTACAGCAGATAGAATTAAAAAAATTGAAGAAAGTCAGTCTCGAATAGTATCATGGAGCAAATATAAAGGCAATATCACTTCTTGGTACCTGACTTTGGCCGAGAGTCCTGCCATTGCATCAAGAGCTGGAAAGGTGAGTCACTTTGAGTTTCTGAAAGGAGTGTCTTCAGGTCATACACTGCTATCTCCTGCCTGCTCTCCTCCGTCGAGCCCACGGTCAGAATTCCTTGAGGAGGGAAAGGCACGAGTTCATACTGGTGTGCAAACTGAGTTGTCTGTGGAAGGTGCAGAATCACCTTGGAGGTGGTTGCCAAAGGACATGCTTGAGTGATGTCCCGTTCAAATAGCTCCGAAATCGACCAGCTGAAGCTGCCATCCTTTCGCGCCACATCGAATACTGTGCTGATAGTCTGCACCAACTCTAGGCTCTTGACCTTGCAGTGCTCATCCTATATTATTGGCATGGGTTAGTGTCTGGTTGAAAATGCAGATGATTATTTCTGCAAGTTCGAGCACAATGCCCAGCAAAAGAAAAATGGTTTACCTCGCACACGGGTCGTATGTGGATTGCCATGGAATAGAACCGCGTGTCAAACAATTTGTGTGATTTAAGCAACGAGGCGATTCCAGCTTTGGATTTGCAAGGAAGAAGCTTGATCCATGGTGTCAAGTTTTCCGTGCAGACATTCTCGTGCGGTAAGGACCCATAACGAAGTCGTTTGGGTAAAGCGTTCGTGGAGTTGGAATCAGCTCTGGAGGTCTGCTGTGTCGAGGGTGGCGCGTGAGAGTGGACATTGTAAAGACCTTCGTGCCTGAATGAAAGCTTTGGCTCGATCGTGATGGTGTCGTCAATAAAATTGAGCGAGGCGCAGAACAATCCTGAGAGGGTGTTGGTCAACCCCTTCCAGTTGGCATTCACTCTAAGCACAGCAGGGAAAACAGGCGCGGGGTCAGTGTGTGTCCTTGTGCAGAAGTGCCGTTCCCTGGCAAGTTCATTTGGACGTACTGGCCATTGTCGCCGTTCAGCCATGCCCAAAGCTCCACGCCTGTGCCTGCGGACGGAGCAATAGGATAGCCCCAGTCTCCATAGTGCCAGCGTCCTTGTGTGAAGGTGAGGTGTAGCTCCTCGACATCAAAGCTATGTAGAATTTGACCGATCGACCGAGGGAACAGGTTGTAGTGCTTGACTGGACGCGGTCGCGAGGGAGCCGAGTTGACAAGGAGTAGTGTTAGGGGACAGTACTGGAATGAACTAGTGCAGCATTCTCTAGTGAAAGGCTACGCTGCTTACAAAGATTAGATGCTGCGCCTTCAAAGTGTTCCTCGTCCATCATGGTCCCAATGTGTGTTGTGAACTGAAAGTGGCTATAGACGCTGCCATCATTCAACGGCTTGAGCACCAGCTCCTCATGAAATGCCTCTGGTGCCTTTAGGATTGGAGCAGTATCCTTTGCAGCAGCGAATGCTCCCTGCGATGATGTTGCGTTGGTTGTGGACGGATGACACAGCGCGATGAGTACGCACGAGAGCAAGAGTGCGCGTGGGGCTGTCTTGCGCATCCTGATCTGTTTTTGAGGGGGTTGTCTCCAGGAGTCCTGGCCTGTGTTTGAGGATGCAAAGCAAAGGATGGCGGCCAACATGTTGGCTGCATGCCTCTAGGCCAAACGTGACGTGTCTTTCTTCGAGACTTCAAGCGTGCGCCTCAAATTACAGCACACGTCTCTTTCACGCGTCTGTGCCTGGGATAGACGTCGCTACTCACCTTTGCTCGACGCACGCCTTGAAGTGGTTCATCCTTGTATCCGCTTGTTTAAATCAACCTTGTGGTCTGAGCATAATGCTGCAAGTACGGTGCTTATGATGTATATACAGTCGAGATAAATCATTTTCTCCACACGTTCTACGGTGGACCGCCAGGGATGTGTGGACGATTGGCTCTCGATACCTAATTTTATTTGAGGAAAAGATAACCTTGCTGGCAAACAAGGTGATGGGAGTATCGAGGCAACTTTGGCACAACCTGGAAACTTTGCCTTTATGAATCTCCTGCAAAGGGGTTGCTGCGGGTGGGAGTGCCGGAATGGTTGGATGTCGTGGTGTTCTCTACCACACGCTGCTTTATTTGTGAGCCTTCACTGATGAATTTTATGTCATTCCCCACTTGTTTTTTTACTTTGTATTAGCAGCTCTCATACTCTTGCATGTGCCCGTATGCCTCAACATTGCGCCTGATAAAAGAACTGACGATTATTCAGCGCAAGCAAGGGAGTTGGCCCTGCAAGCGTTAGCTGCTCAACTGAGGTCGAGGATGAAGACCCTTGGGGGTCGGCTCTTCTGAGGATAACAGGTTCAAATGATCTACCCCTTGTCGTTCATTTAGCATAAGGTCTTGGAGGACACTATCAACAAAGTCCGCTAGTAGATGTGGAGCGCAAAGGCCTTGATCGGGGTACCGCGTACCTTTCGTCCTCGTTGTTTACTATGTCCACTTAAGATAATAGTGCCCAGTGTGCCACGCGCAGCTGCGATCGTAGAGGTGAGTATTTTGTGAAACGCGGTGCACTGGACGATCTGATTATGTTGTCTGTTCCACATCTTATTATATCATTGACCACCTCCACCACCGAGCGCTGCCTCTCTTCAAAGCTTGCACTTTAAACAATAATAGTCGTCCGCTCTACACTTCACATTTTGTAATTTGACAAGGCCAACTGACCTTACCAAGGATCTGCACCCAAAGTGCATCCTTTATCACGTTCAGCCCCTTGATCTAGTAGCCTTGCTATTTTTTTCTCTCAACGGTGCCGAGAGTAACTGTCGTCTCTTCAAGGGCAACACTGCAACCCTCCTGCGTCGATATCCTCCTCTGCATGGGTGACGATGACTGGCATTGCCGGTCCTTTCAGGGGAGGGAGTGACAGGTCTAGCTAACCGCACAAGAATGTTTGGGATGCTTCCCAGGCGGTCTTAGTGTGCTCCCGAGCGCAGGTTTCTGGCTACGCTGACTCTGGCAGCTGATTCGTGGGAGACGGCCTCTTCCCCCTATCTCCAGGTACAGAGGGGTACGTTGTACCCGAGTGTCTTAAACTCCACTTGGTCCGTGAAATCCTTTGCACAACGTAAAAAAACAAATTAAAAAAAAAAGTGAGTACCGCTCAGTCTTGAGTGGATCCAGGACCCTGGCACGCTCCCTCATAACCCCTCTCCTGCCTCTGGTCGCTCATGGGGATTGTATTCAACTGCTGCAGCCAGATAGCAGGGAATGTAGCGAGTGACAGCTGAGCTATAGATGGAGGCAATTCATCGTTCAGCTGGCTATTGTTATGGGAGGAGCAGCAGTGGCGAGTACGCGGACTGAGTGACTAACGATATTCGTCCTCGTCCGAAAGAGACAAAGGGGACGGCAGGGGGTGGGGTGCAGGAGCCGGCCAATGTTGGTGTTCGCGCTGCGATTGGCCAGGCCGTGGTGGGTAGCAACAACAACCCCTCCTATTTGTGCTCCTTGAATTGTTCCTTTTCTACGGGTTCCTGGTGCTCATGTCGACGTGAGCGTGTGCGTGTGTGTGCCTGTGTCCGGTATGGGCTCCCCGATGCTAGCACTGGGGGGCAGACGGGAAAGGGCGAACAGACAAGAGGACATCGACAGGTGCGCAAGTACAGGACAGTAGTAGACCACAGTAGCCGCAACACAGTGCGCACTGCTGCACCGTGTCCTGTATCTCTCTCTTCACTCTCCGACCCTAATTCACTCCTGTCTCGCTCTGTTACTCTTGTCTCTTTCTCTTTCTCTCGCTCGCACTCGCACTCTCTGTCACTCTGTCACTCTGTCACTCTCTCACTCTCTCACTCCCTCGTGTCCCTGCAGCCGGTCGATCCATCGTTCCCCATCCTGCACATTCCGCACTCCTCAGTCACTCCTCGCATCATCCATCCCTTCGCAGACAATGTCATTCGCACCCCTGTAGAGTCGACTCCGATTGCTTGTTCTCGACAGTCGGCGTCTGCTTCAGCCTCTCTCTTCTCTCTCTCACTCTCTCACTCTCTCTCTTCTCTCACACTCTCTCTCGCTCTCTCTCTCTCTCCTGCTCTCTTTCTCACTCTCACTCTCTCTCTCTTTCTCTCTTCAACACACAACCCTCGACGCCTTTGAGAGAGAAAGTAACAGGAGCAGACGCAGGAACAAGCGACTCTTTTCCCTCCGTCCTTCCTTCCTTCTTAATAGCAGAAACTGACAGGTCTCGCTCCGCCCCACCCGTCTCAGTGCACTCTATCCTCCTACCAACCTTACTATCATAGTCCTTCCCGTAATACAATAATCGCCAACGACGACTATACATCATGGCCAATCCGCCCGCACCACCCGCCGCAGGGTCCTCTTCCAACCCATCCCAGTCAGACCAGCCCTATACCTCTGCAGCTCAACCGCATCCGCAGCCATCCTCCAGCTCAAAAGTCAACAGGAGTCGCTCCCTGACCAAGCCGGAACGATATCGCCCCAGGCAGGGGATGCTCAATCGATCAGCCTCACAAAAGGCGCGCGGGGATCTAGGTTTTCAGGAGAACGATTCAACAGGCAATTTGATTCAAGCTCAAAACACCAACCTAGTGTCATCGTCCTCATCAGCAGCAGCAGCCGCCGCGCAAGAGCAGCATCAACAACGTTTGCGGTTACAGCAGGCTAATCAGCCGCAACAGCGCCCTCGACCCCGACGAATGTCGACACTTCGTCGTACAGGCACCAACAGGAACCAAGGCAGCCCAGGTGGACAACCCCAACGACGCCCTTCGACATTGCAAAAAGCAAAGAAGAAACTGGCAGAGCGCGAGATCGAGGTCACAGCGTGGGTCGTGGTGTCTAGGATCTTTACGTGCTGCATCCCCGCCGCCATGCTGCGGTGCTGCAACGGCAAAAAGTTCTCCAAGGCCCAGGTTGTGCAGGCCTGGCGCGAGAAGGTGACGCTGTGCATCATCATTTTGTTGATTTGCGGACTGCTAGCGTTTGTGATCTTTGGGCTCCAGCCAGCCTTGTGCCCTACAGACTCGCGCTCCGCCATGTCGTACTCGACCCAGCCGACCGATGGACAGCCTCCAGTTAAAGGTAAGAGTTCCCTTTCCGTGGTGGTATACCAATGTGAAGGAGTGGGTGTACGTATGTTGGTGCGTTTTGTGCGTATGTGTGCGTGGAGAGGAAAAGTTACACGTCGCTCTTTCGTTTCACTACCCTAGTGGAGTCGACAGAACAAAAAAAACAATAGGAAGAAAAGTTCAATGGGAGGAGGATGGGTGGTACAAGGCAGAGGTTATTGTTATTTTTACAAGCAGCCCAGACACAATTTGGCATTGTTCCCCATGCAAGGGCGCATTGGGCTTTGTGGTGCATAGTTAGCTTGGGCCGCCCTCGCTTGAAAGGAGGGGGGGTGACAAGTTGCGCAGGGCGCTTTTCATGAAGACTAGTCTGAGCTGTCGCCTTCGGCAGCAATGAAAAAAGAGAATACCTACTCATGTAGCGGCGTCGGAGTATTGCTAATGAAAAGACGATGGGAACTTTGATTCCTAGAAGTGAGCGGCAGAGCCCGATTCGATTAATGTTCATTGCTTGTATCCACGTCCTGCCAGCGGTCTTCATGTGGGTGCGGGAGGCAACTGGGCACAATAGAACACGAGTCCCCAGCCATGGGCGGGCTCTCCCGAATTAGATTTCACCCATATCAGGAAATGCTGGTCAGGGGAACAAACATCGCGGACCCATGAGCCCTGTGCGCCCCCATCGCGCGTCGCGCGCTCTCGGGGTTTCGGGAGGCGATCCGCGTCCCAACAGTAGCTAACCTCAGCCTGTTGCATTTTTTTTTCATCCCAATCATGTGCTCCTTGCTTAGATAACCAACTTGATTCAGTCATCATCCGCGGCAGCGTCTATCCCTTCGGGGGCATGCAGGAGTACCTTCGGAACAAAAAGGTCATCATGTCGCAGGATTATCGCGGCAGAGACATCACCCCATTGTTTTACGACAGCTCTAGACCTTGCTCAGCTTACACAGCCATCAATGTCACCAATACGCAGTGCGGTGTCCCCAACCCATATAACAACACACCAATAATCTCTAAGCCATGTTTGGACTACAGAGATCTCGCTTCATTTGGTCCCAAGGCTCGCGGGAAGGTCTCGTTTCTCTGGACAGACCTCAATGATGAGTCTCGGCATGACTTTGACAATGTCATTATCTACGATGGCAAGAGTAAGTGCATGAATGCGATGGGAGACAATGATACGGACAACGACTCTCGCCTGCAATGTAGGACGCGCACTGATACCTTTTGATGCTTCAATTAGTTTTCAATGTCACGGATTTCCTGGGAATGGACCAGGTATTTGGTTCTGAAGTCAGCAGTGTACTCGCGAGGAGTCTTCGTAAGGACTCATCTCTGCTATTCTCAAGGACGGAGGAACGCAAGAAGGCAATTGGGTGCTTGCAAGCCATGACCGAAGTCGGTGTTCTGGAAAATACAACTATGGGCTGTTTCGCAGCTAAAACTATCATGCTGACGACGCTCATTTGCATCTGTATGGTGGTCGGCATCAAGTTTGTGATGGCCTTGACCTTCAGCTGGTTCTTGAGCTATCGACTGACAGAGAAACCCAGGACGGTCTTGAAGCCCTCTACAAAGGACAAGGAGGCCATGAGCAACAGTGCACCGGATCTTGCTCGGGGTGGAAAGAAATCGGTTGGCAGAAGAAACTTGTTCACAGCAATGCTTGTCACCTGCTACTCCGAAGGCGAGAGTTCCATCAGGACCACCCTCGATTCTCTTGCCAACACGAGCTATTCCTCTCGACATAAGCTTCTTGTAGTCATTTGCGACGGCATAGTGCGCGGACACGGCAACAAGATGACGACCCCTGATATAGTTGTCAACATGCTCGAGCTGGCGCCTGGAAACGAATCTCCAAAGGCATCGAGCTACTTGGCCATTGCTGATGGCGAGAAGCAACATAATATGGCGAAAGTTGTAAGTACCCCAGTGCCTATCAAAACATTTGATTTCACCTTGACGCTATCGCTCATTTACCAACATTTTGAACGTCTTTTTTTTTTTTTTTTTTTTTTTTTTTGCGTAGTATGCTGGGCACTACATCTACAAAAAGAAGCGGCTCCCCACAGTGGTCATCGTCAAGTGCGGCAACCCATTGGAAAAGGACGCAACTAAACCAGGAAACCGTGGAAAGCGTGACTCTCAGCTCATTTTGATGTCCTTCTTCCAGCGCGTCCTGTTTGCTGACCGCTTCACTGAACTGGACTTTGAATTGTTCCACAAGATACATTTGCTCATGAACGTCTGGCCGGACCGGTTCGAGCTGTGTCTGATGGTTGATGCTGATACTATGGTCAAGGGCGACTCGCTCAGTTACATGGTGACCGCTATGCAGAATGACCACACGATCATGGGATTGTGTGGCGAGACCAAGATTGCCAATAAGACGACTTCTTGGGTCACCGCGATCCAGGTGTTTGAGTACTTCATCTCCCATCATCTCGGAAAAGCCTTTGAGAGTGTCTTTGGAGGAGTGACATGTCTTCCAGGATGCTTCTGCATGTACAGGATCAAAGCACCCAAGAACGATTCCTGGGTGCCTATTCTCGCCAACCCAGAGGTCATTCAGGAATACAACCAGAACATCGTCTCGACTCTACACCAAAAGAATCTGCTTTTGCTGGGCGAGGATCGATACCTCACTACACTCATGCTTAGGACGTTCCCAAAGCGCCAGATGGTCTTTGTACCCCAAGCTCAGTGTAAGACGGTGGTGCCGGACACCTTCAGCGTGTTACTCAGTCAACGTCGTCGCTGGATCAATTCAACCATTCACAACTTGCTGGAATTGGTGCTGGTCACCGATCTCTGTGGAATTGCTTTTCTCAGTATGCAATTCGTCGTGCTACTTGAGCTCATTGGAACCATTGTCCTTCCTGCCGCGATCTGTGAGTTTCAAAAGTTTACAGCTGTCAGAGCGATTGCAAACGAACTTTGAAAATGTGTGCCTAACGCCTAACGTTCTCCTTCGTCAATCGCATAGTGTTCGGTCTTGGAATGATCATCTATGCAATCATCAGTCAGACGTTGGCTCTTCTTCCGCTGATCCTTATTATCGTCATCATCGGCTTGCCAGCGGTTCTCATTGTCTTGACCACACGCAAATGGATCTATGTTCTCTGGATGTTGAGTAAGGACTCTTTGCTATGAGTCATCGTTTTTGCTGTTGCCCACGGCATGCATCCAATAACCAAACATCTCATGCTTTGTTAGTATACCTGATCTCCCTACCCATTTGGAACTTTATCCTTCCCCTGTATGCATTCTGGCACTTTGACGACTTCAGTTGGGGCGAGACTCGAAAGGTCGCTAACCAAAGGCGGAAATCTGGACAGGACCATGGAGATGCAGAGGGCGTGTTCGAAAGCGGATCGATCATTATGCGTAAATGGGAGGAGTGGGAAAAAGAGAGACTGAAGGCGCTAGGATACAGGATTCAAAAGCGTCACTCTGCAGATCGTGGCATAAACGATTTGCCACCTCCCGCAGCCAGCACCATGGACAAGCGCAAAGGACCCAAGAAATCAACGTCAAACGCGAACCTGGGCAGTAATAACTCTACGCTTCGATCAGGACCATTCATGGGGGCGGCAGCGGGAGGATCCACACATAGTTTGGGATCTACTCTAAACGGGAGCTCTGGCTCTTTGCGCGCAGGGACACCGACTGGCCAGCGACAGCTCACGAATCACCCCATGCCCCAGTCGACACCCAACCTCGGATTGTCACAACAGCATCAGCAGCAGCAACTTCAGCACAGGCAATCGCTGGCAATGGGCAGCATGGGTCGACCACCGCGCCCTCGACCTCATCATATGGTCTCTCATCCGCCACTAGGCTCAATGGGACCAGGTTCAAGGGGGATGGGGCCTGATGGAAAGCCGCAGGCCTTTGAGATGGGACCCCTCGCCTCATCAGGATCAATCAGGATGTCCTATATGCCTACCGCAGGAGGCCCATCAGGACTCCAGCCCACTCTTGCTCCTGCGGGGGCTATGGGTTTGGAGGCACGCCATTCTATCCATGGTGGTGTGGTACCGGTGTTCCGACCGATGGGTTCACCGCGGCCCATGCATCCTATGGCAGGACCTCCTGGAAGCCAGAGCGGGCCAGTGCATCCCATGTCGAGGCCAATGCCTCCATCACAGCAAGGCTTTATGGGCCAACCGGGGCTCGGATTTGGGCCAGGACCTAGACCACGGCCCCCATCCTCATTCTCTGGACCAATGCATCGTCCTTCACCGCCCACTTTAATGCTCCCCGATAATATCCAACAACAACAGCAACAGCAACAGCAGCCTCCACTACAATCACAGCAGCCATATTATCCATCGCAAACGCCACCTCCTCCACCAGACCAGATGTCACAAGCAGGAGCGTCATACCCCTTGCCGCCACCTGCTACAGCCTCGTTGATGCCTGGAGATCGATACTCTCAGATCTCTGATTTCAGTGGACAGGGCAGCAGCAGTGGAACGTTGAGTGCCGGTGTTAGCAGTAACGCTCCACTGCAGACGCAGCAGCAGTCATCGCAAAGCGCGGATGATTTGAACGACGATGGGATCGTGCTTTTGAGTGACGAATTCCATGTGCCGTCTTCTGCTGTTAGAGGAGGCACGCTTGGGAAGTAGGAGGCGCAGGCGTTAGGCGTCTCATGAAACATTTCTATAATATTTATCATCTCCACAACTGCTCTATCCCTTCCCTTCCTTTCCTTACTTATCAAAACCTATTGCTCTAGTTGACTTTCCTTTACTCTACTCCATCCGCTACCCTACTCCTTGTCGAACCATGACCTATCCCCCTATAAAAAAGTTTGAAAATTGGGCATTCTACTGACTGGTTTGTGCAGTTGAGTTGAAAAGGTGTCGTGTTTGCAACTTATATTGAGAGATGTTCTGATGGGTCAGTCTGCTGTCCCATCAAGAACCTGGAATCCAGGGGTTATCGCGTCTTCTTGTTCAGCGTCAGAGGACCGAAAAGCGTGTCACTTTCAGGTTGAGATGTATGGTGAGATCTGCTCAGAGGTCTTTAGTCCATACAGTGCTCCTGTGTAAAAAACAATTTTCTACATTCTGGGGTAGAGCACATGAGGACGGCGCGTGAAGGCGGTCTGCTGCCCAGAGTTCTGGTTCTGCTCAACTTCCATCCACGCTTCAAGACTGACCTTGGAAGAAGTCGCGTGAAGAAAAACGTGAGGAGGTCCAAGATCAAGGCAATAGCGATCTTGTCCGCCAAGTGCTGTGCATTTCGTTGAAGGAAATCATTGAGAACCCTGTAGAACGACACCTTCAGGGTCGCGGCATGATCGCCCTGTCGATGGCGCATACTTTCCATTAACACAAAATCAGGGCTCACGCTGAGTTCAACCACCTCGAGTTGGACACTGCCCTCCTCGAGCTGATGGATGACGACTGTCGTGAAAGCCCAGTTCTTGGAAGGATCCTTCTTAAGACGGTCCCCTACGGCAGCACTTAAGAAAGCAGCGACACTGTATTCTCCACCACCGGAAGTATAGCTGTCACAAATATTGGCGACCTCATCCTCCAGCTCATAGTGTCCACCAAACGTCAGGTTTTTTGAGCGTTCCAAGGTCAACTTAAAGCCTGGGAAGGAGGCCACCTAATCTTGGTATTTGGATTTTTTTTTCGTGAAGGCAATAGATAGTTGAGTGGGTGAGGATGTTTCGTTGCGCGGACGCACTGGCGTTTTTATATTTGGAACAGGGTTGTGTCGACAGGGGGAGAGGCACGGAACAAGAACACGCGTACTAAGGTTGTGGATCGCAAGAAAAGCATTGGGAAATTTCAAGAAAGCATTGCGAAAATTCATGATATCAAAAGAAGTTGGTTTTGGCCAAGTAGGAAAGAAAGGAACGGCAAACAAAACAAAACAACTATTTTGTTGATAGAAATAGTCTATGTGGTTTTGCGATTTGTAGGAAGCGAAGACCTTGGCTCATGCGTACTACTTGGCTCTCGCGTACTACCATCATGAGAAACCTCATCGAGATTAGTCTTGTTCGATGTACATTTCCCCCTCTCTGTGGGAAAAAGCCCGATCTCAAAGAAAAAAAAGTACACAGGTTTGTGTTTCCGACTAACAGGCCACATTGGTGGAAAGTTTGGGTAGCCTACGTTTGGTGCAGGCGATGGGTTCATGATGGCGTCGCGACCGATAGTCCATCAATGCAACATCCTCGTCGGATGTCATGGTTCTCCATGTAACCCCTTCTAGACCTATCCTTCACTCTTATATGGTCGCTTGGTGCCTGGATATGCTGTCCCGTCAATGACCTAGAATTCAGGGGTTATCGCGTCTTCTCAGGGGTCCGAGGCGTGTGAATACGTTCAGTTAAGAATGTGAGATTCTGCTCGTGCCGTACTTTCTTTATTCTATACGCGTCAGTGTAGAAACCTTTACATTCTGGGGTAGAGCGTGTGAGAACGGGCGCCTGAAGGAGATTTTCTCAGTGCTGAAGGCCATGGAAACCCCTCCCCGATGCACGGACGCAGTTTCTCGGACGATGTAGTTGTGAAATATTTGATGAAGTCCTTCACTGGAACAACTGGAAAGTCTTTGGCAAGTTCTTCTGCTCTAGCCGTCAGGACCGGCGTGATCACCTGGAAACTTCGTACCTCCAACGTTGCGGCATAGTCGTCCCTCTGGCCACGGCGCACACTTAGCTCTACGATTTCAAGCTGAATCGTGAAGTCGAGCTGCCGTATAACAACTGTTGCAAAGATTTGGTTCTTGATGGGACCTTGTTTCTCCTCCTCATCCTCCTGGAGATGATCCCCTACGACATCGATGAGAGCAGAGGCAACCTCGTCCGCCTCGCTTCTATCGCTGCGTGCAAAGTCTTGGTAAATGACGCTCGCGTGCTCCTTCAAGTCAAATCTTCCCTTGAATGTAAAGTCTTTGAACTTTGCAAAGTTGAACTCGTAGCCTGGGAAGGACGACACCATGATCTTAAAGCCAGAGTATGTGTCCTCATTGGCGGCTTCACTTGATGGCTTGAGCGCAGCTTTATGCGCAGCACGCACTGTTATCGAGGCAACAGCGACGGCATGGTTGTTGGGGTTGCCATAGACCTCAAGCGGGCTGGCGCTGGGGTCTGAGGTGTCTTCGCCGAGGAGGAGGGCACCTGTTATGATGCCATCGTACTGGAGCAGGCGAGCCGTCGCCAAGGTGGCTACAAAAGGACGTGGTGGTTCACGATGGTCAACAGGCAGGCCATGCTATTTAATGTTCGTGTGCTTTGGGTTTGATGGACTTGCCTGAACAGAGGATAACGAAAGCCTTGGTGAAAAGCATGGCAGGGTTGAATGCTTAATTTGTGAAAGAGGCAGGTTGGAGGCAGGTTGGAGGCGAAAGGAGATCATGGTGGGAATGCTCTGGCGTCGTATGTTGTTTTTATACATGAGGTTGAGTGGTCCGTGCATGCGGGACAGGAGATTACGCTCAAACAATCATCCAAGTAAAGACATACAACAGCAGCACGCTTCATTTTGCTGACCGCCGAGGGTTCGAAGTACTATCAGTCTTATTACACGACGTATGGATGGCATTGTAACGCTGTCTCCATCTGTATCTCGTTTTTATGTATTTTTTTCAATCCTTGGTCTTTTTTCTTATACCGAGAAAAACTGCATTTTCAAGCACATCGTAGACGGCAGCGCTGCTAGCATGAGTATCAGAGAGTATGCACATTGGGAAAATAGGAGGGATTTATGTATTGTTGACAGATTTCGCTTTCCTTGTTCCGGGAACACAAGCGGGAAATGCCATAAATAACACCATGTCAAACTTGTTTTGTGCTTCTTACTTTTCCCACAGTACAAAATTATGAGGATTCACAGATACTTGCTTCTTGGCCTCGGATATGGTAATGGTGACGTTCTACTCTCGTCCCTGTCTACATCTGCAAGTTTCATGAAGATGAAAACTAATGCGATTCAACCAACAGCTACGCTTGCGATAGCCCAAGACCGCTACGACGCTATGGCGACAGGGGTACTCTTTGAAGGCGTCAATACAGCAGATCCCGATGCGGATGGAGTGGGTGTGTTCAGAGACTACAGGAACCACGCCGATGCTGTCGCTTCGATTCTGCTCTACTGTGCCGAGGAGACTAGTTTTCTCCCGGCTGGTGGCAAGAGTGACACTCCGGAGGCGTACTTTGATTTTGTACAGAAGGCTTCCAGCTTCCCCGCCTTCTACTTTCTTGGCACAGAGGACAGGCAGTACACGCTGGACCTGAACGGCGACAGGGGACAGTTTCTTGATCAGGTCAAGGAAAAGTATCGTTTGGAATCTACCTTTGCAGATCCAGACAGGATTAGGAGTAGCTTCCAAGCCTTGTTACCAAGAACGATTGATCATCCTTCTAAAAGGAGTTGGCTGCTTAGCCTGATCACTTTGCACAAGCAGATGGGATCGGACAATGTTACGTTCAGCATGGCGCATGTTCGTCTGACAATGTCCAGGGATGAAAAGAGTGGCATCGCGACCATTGATCGGCAGGCAGCATCCATGACCCTATCGTGCTACTCGGTCATGGGCAGGTATATCAGTTTCTACTCAGATGAGCTGGCACGGTATATCAAGAAGGGAAGTGTCGGCCAACTCATCCGCATTCTATCGTCGAGCAAGAGCCAAGGTGGCGTCGTCATGGGTGCGTCCAAAGGCATGGCTCAGGACACTTTTGCCCTTCTCTGAGTGCTCGTGTGCCGCGCACCCAGACAGACCCAAACTGAAAATAAACGTTGCTTCACACGATAGACAGTCACCAAGCTGCTTTGGTCGTCAACAAACCTAAAACTGGATCAGTTTTGGTCGGTCCATCGATCACTGCGCTTACACTTCCTCTTGACTCTGCCATCCTTAGTCGTTTCGCATCCTACACGAGCACCCACGCAGCATTACAAAAGGCAACTCTGCTAGTCCAGGACTTGTTGCAATCCATCAACACATCTCCATTTCACGACTATGCCAAAGAGCAAAGCCAAGAAGCGCGCTCTTGCCGAGGCGAAAGCTCAGGCCAACAGGACACAGTCCGGTGCACCACCAAAGCAGCCAGCACCCGTGCAGCAAATCACAAAGAAGGCATCACCATCACCCAGCAAGAGTTCCACAGTGGAGGAACTGGCCGCAAAGAGCAGGCGGGAGTTGAGGAAGGCCGAGAGGAAAAAACGGAAGGCCGACAGCAAGAAGAATGCCAAGAACGCACGGATAGAGAGGGGCTCGGGAGATAAAACTTCGGCGGAAAGAGCGCGTGCCGAAGCAGAGGATGAGTCTGACGACGACGAACCACCAGAGCTGATTCCTATTCGCAAAGAAGATGTTCAATCCAACATACCCAGTGCACGCTCAGAGGAGAACTCATCAGGCAGCGTTGTCGACTCTGTGGCTGCAGAGAGCAAGAAGTCGAAAAAATCCAAGAGGGCTAAGAGACAGGAAGCACAGGAACTGGAAAAAAACCACACCCCAACCAGCACTAGCGCCAGCACGGTTCCAACGTCCATTTCAGCTTCAACTCTGGAACTGCTGGTTGCCACAAGTGCGACCGTTCATGAACTAGAGCCCACGGTGGAGAGCCAAGAGTTCCCTCTTCTCTTCAAGGAGATCCAATCGCGGACCAAACTCGACCTAGGCACCCTCAAATCCATCCAGTATCATACTCCCAAGGCGTCCAGTAAGAAAAAGCGGAAACAGAGCCAGGAAGAAAGTGTCGAGGAGGAATATTCATCAGTGGAACAGGCAGAGGCAATCAGAGAGGAAGGCCCGAGGGAGACAGCACCACCACCCAAACGAATCAAACTCGACTCCCGGCAGGCTTACGATGTTCAACAGCAATCATCAAAGAACGCGCTGGAACGTCGGGTCACGTATACCAACAAGAACCAGCTGCCGCAGGACATGCACAAGTATTGGCACCAGCGGTATCGCTACTTCAGTCTCTTTGACCACGGGATCAAGATGGACAAGGAAGGGTGGTATTCGGTGACTCCAGAAAAGATTGCGGCGCACATTGCAGCGCGGTGTGCCAGCGACATCATCATTGACGCCTTCTGTGGCGTGGGAGGCAACTCGATCCAGTTTGCATTGACCTGCCATCGGGTTATTGCGATCGACATTGATCCTGTACGCCTGGAGTGTGCCAAAAATAACGCTAGGGTCTATGGAGTCGAGGACAGGATCGAGTTCATTTGTGGAGACTACATGACTCTAATTCCAGGACTGAAAGCGGATGCTGTCTTTCTGAGTCCACCTTGGGGAGGTAAGAACTTGGAAACGTTAGCCGCCTGACTTACTGCAATTGAGGGTGTCATATCTAATGCGATGCTTGGTTTGATTATGTTTTTGTAGGTCCTGGATACCTGGCTCAGGACGAGTTCGATATCAAGAATGACATTCCAATGGATGGGTAAGAGTTGTAATTTTTATCCGTAATCCACACTCGAAAATATGCTATGTAAACTAGGCATTGATGCTAACAAAGGTTTGCTCCTTTTTTCACCACAGGGAGTTTCTCTTTCGCGAAACCATGAAGATCACAAAGAACATTGCGTATTTCTTACCGCGAAACTCTAATGCAGAGCAAATCGGTCGTCTGGCGGGAGCTGACGGGATCTGTGAAATCGAAAAGAACGTATTAAATCATGTGTGCAAAGCATGGACTGCATATTTTGGTGAGCTGGCGATTGACGCACCGGCTGAGGAGGAGGAGCAGGAAGAGGAAGAGGAGGACTATGAACACTCCGAGGTGAATGGTGCCGATACTGACAAGATTGACTACTACTGCGAGGACGAGTGATCGTCTGTTTGCACGGACAGAGGACACGCTCGCTAGATACGAAGCAGCCATAGCTTAGCTCCATTACCCGAATAAAAGTTCGCACTCTTGCATGAAGGACAATTGCTGTGGCTCTGCATGGCGCCTAGAGATTAATGTGAGGGTCGTTGGAGAGATAGGATCGCCAGAGAACGACGCCAATATAGAAGGCATTATCGGGATACCGTGAGAGCTCCAGGGTGCATCCCTCTCTCACAGACTATCTTGACGCTTTATTAAAGAGCGACCATTACGCTTAAACCACCGCCTCCGCCTGACCGTCTCTTCAATTTCAATTGCTCAATTGTTATGGAGTGCCTTTATTCACTGAGCAGACTTGATATCTGCTGCAGGCCACACGACGCGACTCACCTAGACGCCTAAATCTGGTCTGATCCTGCTGGAAACGGTAGCATAGCGGTGTTTTTCAAGTCTCGGTGTTGGAACTGGGTCATGAATATTGTCGACAGCACTGGCCTTTGCTGCACAAACCTTAATTCTCCTAGTGCTGAGCAGTTAGTGTAGTATAAATAGAGCCACGCCCGCACGTTTCCCATCTTGCATACTACAAGCCTCCACTCTCCTTCACATATACTTCTGAAGTAGACACAGCAGCATGCCACATGATTCAACCTGCCTTAAGGTCTTTACCGTACCCGAGCTCGTCGACCTTATCTATCGTGGCCTTTTGCGACAGGACCTGGTTCACTGCACTCGCGTATGCAAGATCTTTTTTGAAGCCCTCACGCCAGTTCTTTGGCACACGGTATCCATCAAGACTCTGCAGCAACACCAGGTGTTCACTACCTCGCTCGAGGTTCAGGAGGCTCTGTCCAGAAATTGCGCACACATCCGAATAATCAGACTGCAGTCTTGCAAGAGTTTGCAGCCTTTTCTTCGGATCGACAGAGAAAGTCTGCAGCGATTGCGAGTTCACACTCTCGAGTTTCCCTGGCCAGAGTCGATTCCGCACAAGTGCATCATGTCCAGGAATGGAAATCCAGTGACTGAACAAGAGCAGAGTTTGAGATCACTTCAAGAAGGCCTTGACTTTGATTCCATCCTTGAGCCGGCCGAACCTAGAGATCCAGAGCTGTGCACGAGGAGGCAGAGACTAGCTGAAGGATACCGCAGAGACTGGCTTCAGGACCCAAGCGCTTTCTTGATGCAACAGCAGTTGCAGGGATGCAGTGAAAGGCTTCATCGATATCTTCGTCATAAGCACTTCGAGACTGAGCAGTATGTACTTGACGCCCAGAGTTGGCTCAAAATGTACCCGTCCCGATCCCGATCTCCTTCAGGAACCTTCCCACCACCTCCTCCGTTACTGTTCAAGGAACTGCAGTTCGTCTTGAGAATTATTGCATATTCTACTTTGACGCAGTCTCTTGACATCAACCTGCGGAAACGCGCCATCATTATACTGACTCTTCAGGTCAGCTCGCTACAGATATATCAACAACACTTGGACGACGCATCCACTTCAGCTTCAAATTTCGAACCCACGTTTCGAAAAATTCAGCAACTCATCCAAGGAGACGCTGAGCACGACCAGATCACTGCGACACCTGGGGTGGAGTGCTTGGACATGCAACGAGAAACGCAACGGCAGCTCTATATTGAGATACAGCATCGGCAAAACAACGAGCACTTTCAAGCAGGATCCGAGCTTACGGTGAATCCGCTTCAAACGCAGATATGGCTTCAATTGCAACAACAGTTGAGCTTGGCACTTCATCGACAGATTGTGCTGCTGTACGACAAGGAGCAGAACTTTCATGTCCTTCAAAAGTTGATCAGGCATCCGCAGCTACAGTGTCAAGAAGGAGGCCATTGGCGATTACGAGCACCAACTGAATTGCCTCAGGAGTTGATGAAGCTGTTGTAAGTATACGTGATATTAGCAGGTGCGAGGTTCCTGTTTCCTTATCAACCGCTTACAAAGGATTAGTTTCCGATGTGGACACTGATGATTAGACGGGAGCTGCTACAGGTGCTGTCACTAACGCCAGCAGAGGGCGCGCTCAAGGAGCTAGCAGATGGCTTTGAAATTTTGGCACAGACACGCTCCAAAAATAAGGTATAGGGTGCGGCATTTGTCTCTTAGCCTTGCTTTGCGCACTGTAAAAGTTGAATGCTTACATCCATACGTTTGAACGTCAATAGGAAGAGTATATCGAGCTATACACTACAAAGATATCACAAATCCAAGGGTGGATTACATCTCACAAAGTCCTTCGGCAGTGTGCACAGCTGTTGTCCACACCCTCGACTCCACACCATGCAGAGGAGGGTGTCGACAGTCCACCTCCTTCTCCTCCTACGTTCCATCAACTTATTCCTCGTTTTATCGACTCCTATCGATTTGTCGAAGTCGATACCTGCGGCTCTGATCCCTCCTGGGACAAGGACGGACTAGAAGATGAGCAACTCCTCATTCAATTTTTGAAACGGCTTCCTGGCGACTGCGTTCGAGTCTTTTCAAGCAACAAGTTCTCATTTCGCAATCGATCACTTTCGGAACTATTGACCTCGAGTGCGGAGCACCTTCCAGGGCTGAGCTGCTTGTCCATGTACAGGAACGATGCCTCGGTCGTGAACAGTCAGTTGATGAGTTCAAATTGGTACCAAGAAGATTCGCCTTGTGTGGACCCATTCACGGCAGAGATTGATTGGTTCCTGCAAAGGTGTCCGGTGCAGCTTCAAACGCTTCGGATCGCCATCGCAGGGTTCTTGGAGCCAATGCATGAACGTACGGCCGAACAAAGGCGTCGTGCTACCGGGAACAAGACGCCCCTGAAACTGGCCAAGACGGCGATTAAACACCTGTACCTGGAGGGCAATCTTGCGTTGAGCAGCCAACCCGAGTTTCTGGAACGCTGCCCCGATCTTCAGTCTCTGAGCCTTTCCTGCACGAAATCGGCTCCTGTTCTCCACCTGGCTCCGATGATCGTGTACTGCCCCAAGATAGAGGATCTGGCCATCTCGAGTCAAAGCCATCCAGTCGATGATATGACACAATGCATAGCAGCATTCCTAAGAGGGTGTGCTCCATCCTCCTCCACTTCCCCATCTTCCTCCTCTTCAATGACGGTGCGGACGGGACTCAAGAGACTGAGGCTCGAAAATCTTCAAGCGACACAAGACGGTGTCATCGAGGCCCTCCAGCTCTGCGGGCCGACACTCACCCATCTTGCTATTCGCGATTGTAAACTGCCGATGACAGCGATAACACTCGGACCGCAGTCCACTACAGACACCTCTCCATCCCCCATCTCCTTCAATCGCATCTTGGAGACATTCACGCAGCTTCAAGAACTCGACATCATGTGCACCCCGAAATTCATCCATCTACGGCCCATTAGACCACGCAGTGCGATGCTCCACGGCAAGTTTGATGCGCAACACCTCGTGGTGGATCTCAGACCCCTAGCCCGGAACGATGGTCGTGGCGACATCATTCAAAAGACCTGGGCCTGCTCTCATACGCTCAAGGTCCTTCGAATGGAAATCGGTGGCATCCACCGTGCCCCACCGCCTCGCACTCGACTACCGGAGACACATACATACTTTACTGATACCATGATCAATGCTTCATCCTCAGCTCCAGCCTCATTCCCAATACCAACAACAACAGTGCCAGCCGCAGCACACCGGGAGGTGGGAGGACCTGATCCAGAGCAGATCAAGGAGGGCTACCGACTTCAGAGAGAGGTTTGTCTCTTGCTGGGCACTCTCTCATCCCTGGAGGAGCTCTGCCTTGGTGCGTTGAACGTGCCTGGTGACGATCGTCCTCCGGCGCTACCGGCACTCTCTCAATGGAGGGGAGGGCTCTATTGCATGGCTGCAGGGATCCAGACACAATGTCTTGAACTGTCGCTTAGCACGGGGCTTGAACTCATGTGCGGAATGAAGGAAATGAGGGTGCTGAAGGTCGGAGGGTTGGAGCACCGCATTGGACTGGGCGAGATCCAATGGATGTGTGAGCATTGGCTCAAACTGGAGGCTGTGTACGGTTTGCTTCGGGTCAAGAATCGAGAGCAGTATGATCCGGACTGGGAGGGGAAGGAGGAAGACGATGAGATGGAGAGAGAGTTGGTGAGCTGGATCCGCAAGAACCGTCCTCACCTGCGGTACACATAGGGGGGGGGGGGGGGGGGACGTAATAAAGTGCGCTACGACTATGAGAGAGAGTGTTGAAGTAGGGAAAATCGACTGCATGCATTGGAGAGCCCGTAGTAGCTTTCAGTTTTGCACGGATAGGAAAAGACGCATTCATGGCGCAACGTCTTATCATTGAGGTGTGCAACACTCTTTTTAAATTGGCTCGTCTTGTGTGCTCAGGACAATCTCCGTAGCTGTGCATGGCAGACACGTTAGAGCCAAAGACTGGGAGTGGAAGAGGAGGGATGAAGGAGACAGAGATTAAGGGACGAAGGAATGAGGAGCAGAGGAGAGGTGTGCGATTAAAGACCAAAAGGGACGTTGTTTGTTCGTCCTCAAGTGGCCCCTGCGCGTGCACAAGAGCGTGTCTCAAACACGCGTCTTTTTTCGCACGCTTTCCAATCCTCGCAACCTGCACTTCCGAATCCCCCATCTTTCTTTCTACACTTCAACATCTCCCATTACGATCCCCTGACGAATAATGAGGTCCTTCTGTTCGTTTGAAATCGACCCCATCGTCGACAGCATTTGCTCCGAATTAGAGCCACGCCATCTCCATGCCTGTGCCTTGGTCGTCGACAATGGTACATCTCCTTCAACCGACATCTCTGGTGCACGCTCCGCATCCGTCAACGCTGCAAGTTGCTCGTCTTCAAAAACCCACACATTCATTCCATCCTCACCAGGAACTGTCGTTCCATTCATACCATCGACACCTCATTTGCAGAACTCGTCCCACTCTTGCAACAACTCTTCCTTTTCGAGCAAGCAACAACATCAATAACAATAACAACAACAACACCAACAACATCAACACCACTACAAAATCTCACCCGTCTCTACTGTCGATCTCTTTCGCAAGCAAAATTTACTCATAAGGTTAACAACGCGTTCTTGAATGACATCCTCACATTCGCACAGCGTACCCCTCGACTGCAAGTCCTAGAATTCGAGCACTTCAAGTTCACGGACGAATACGTCCACCAGCTCGTCAACCTCATACAGCACCACCCTCATCTGAGAAGCGTGCGGATCGACTGTTCTCAAAGGGTACCACTACGCCTGTATCTCTGGCTGCTCTGGACTGGCAGCCATGAGGAGGATCACCTTTATAGAACTTTAAGGCTACAAATGCCATCTGTCAAAGGCAAACGCAGCGGCGCTCAAGAAGGAGATGCAAAAACTGGCCATCGAGACTATCCTCGCATGATGCGAAAAAACCACTAGTGATTAATATCATCCTCAACCTCCGTCAAGCTATGGTCCATGATTTTGGTCCGCAATAAAAAGACCCAGAAGAAAAAAAAAGTCAGCTTTATTTGCGCCTGGGTTCGCTATTACAGAGGGATCTTTTGGAGACGAGATGGAGGAGAGAAGGGAGAGGAAGAAAATCAAGCCGCAATGTCGCTAACATCCCCATATCATCCTGTCACGTCCTTCTTCTCCTCAGTCAGTGCTTGCTTGAAGATCGTGGCAACCTCATCGACAGACTTTTGCTTCCAGCTCGATTCCTGTCGCTTCCTCGTCATTGTAGGGAACCGACTGGCGGCCGCCTCTGCAGTCCTCTCCACATACATGGCCACTACGACATGGCAGCCGTCCCCGATGGGATATTGCAGAAACAGAGGGTCGTCCGGGATGTCGGACCCGGCATCCATCCTCGATGTCCTCCCAGATTCACTGTTCACAGCGGATGGTTGAGGGTAGGTGATGTTGCCTCCATCCTCACCAGGCCAAGCATTTGAGAGCTCCTTCTTGTGCCCATTTGTGGGTTTGCTTGGGATTTGCTGTTGATATGACTGGTATGTTGGTGGCTGCAAGGGCTGGTGAGACTGACGCTGCGATGGTTGTTGCTGTTGCCCTTGCTGCTGCTGCGCCTGCTCTCGTTCCTGCTCCTGCTCCCGTTCCTGTTGTTGCTGCTCCTGCTGTTGTTGCTGCTGCTCATACATTTGCCATCGCAAAGCCTGCTGTTGTTTATGCTCTCCCCAAGATTGGGCTGGTGCAGGTTTGGACTCTGCGGAGAATCCGGGGCGCGTGTGAGTATTGGTGGTAAAGTCCTGCTTCTGTGTAAAGTTGTTGTCCATGTTGCCCTGGTCTGGCCATCCATTCGAGGACTGAGACTGCCCTTGATTCTGACGATCCATCGCCGAAGCTAACGAGGTGGCACTGGGAGCTTGTGTTCTGGGCTTGGCGGTGCTGAAGAAGTCATCCGTGAACATGGCAGTTGTTGCCAAAGGTTTGCCAGCCCAGCGGTTCTCTACTGGAGGCCTTGTAGCCGATCGACTAGACGGATTGTGAGAGAGGTGGGCTATGAGTAATCGTAGAGACATTCCCATTCATACTGCTACATGTATATGTGCAAATCAACCAGTACACCAAACTTACGGAGGCTGCGTCCATGGTTTCTGGCTGGCCGAGGCTGATGATGTAGAGTTCCAGCCAGAAGTTGTTGAGGTTGGCCCTGACCTCTGGCTGGAGTTATTTTGCGACTGAGAAGACTGTGGCCGCGATTGCTGGCTGGCTGAGGTCGAAGATGAATTCCAGCCAGAGCCCGCAGAGTTGGGGCCAGGCCTTTGGTTCGCGTTGTTCTGCGGTAGCGAAAACGGCTTTGGTGGGTTAATCTGCGGCTTTGGAATTTTGTTTTGCGGAGGCGGGAACGGCTTTGAAGGGTGATTTCGAGCGGTAGAGGTTGCCGCAGGTTTGTCAACGATGTAGCTTCGGCCTCCTACGTATGATCTTCCATCCTGCGCTTGGCCTTCCGGATCTGCCGCCATGGCAAATGCTGCCCATGGATTGCCACCGTTGGCCTTTGGAGGCGCACGAGGAGCAGCAGTCGACAGGCTAGGTGAGGCTCGAGGAGTTGCTATTGATTCCTGTACGGGTTGCGCGGTGGATGCTCGAGCAGGAGCGGTACCTGCCGCACCCTGAGCTGAGCTGGGCAGAGGGTGCGGGTGTGGGTGCGAGCCTGGCAGGTCCGCTGTAGTCGCCAGCTTTGGAGAAGGGTGGCTCTCATCAGCCTCGCGCAGAGTCGCTCTAGGCGACGAAAAGGCCATCTGTGCTGATCCAGGCACGCTATCCAAGACGGTCTCTGCTGGCGCTGTTGGTGGCTCGACCTTTGTGGAGAAGAATTGGGGACCTGATCGTTGCTTTGACCACTTGCTTTCTGCCAAACCGTGCATGATTATCAGACACCTCTCTGATCAGCGAGGAAAAAAGTGCTATGCAGATGAAAAGGTGGAGGTATCAGGTGCTGTCTTGAGAGCTGGAAGGCAGAGGACGACAGGACAAGGCCTGACAGGGCCTGACAGGACTTGACAGGACTTGACAGGACTTGACAGGACTTGAAAGGACATAGCAAGGCACGGGGTTTTTATTGTTGCACAGAAAAGGACTCGCCGGCCAACAGCACAGCAAGAGACGGCTTATGTTGGGGTAGCAGCAGAAACAACCTTCTGGTGCATGCAGACTTACGACGGACACTTGCAAGAGGCTGAATGACGCGCCAGAGCCTGTGGTGTGGCGCTGTTGGACTGAATGGAGGATCAGGCTCTGCAGAATGGCAAATGGCAAATGGAGCTTGTCGCGAGCGAGCGACAATGTGGCGGTGGATGGCGAGGGCTGAGTGAGGGACGGGAGCAGTGCGAAGCAGCGCCTGTGGGAGGGACCTGGGGAAGGCGTGAGGAGAAGTGAACGAGAAGAAGACGAGAGTGAGAGAGCAGAGAAGGGAGGTGGAGAACGAGGCGGAGAAGCAAGTGGAGAAGGAAGTGAAGGAAACAAGGGCAAAGCAAAATAAACGGCGTTGCTTGGGGTGATCATCATATCGCAGGTGGCTTTCTCTTTTTATTACTTCACGCTCATCTATGATCGCGCGCCCGACGACGCAACCTCCTCCAGCTTGCGCTGCAGCGTCTCGATGTCCTGCATGTCCTGCTGCAGAATCGATGTGATATGCTGCAGTCCTGCCTGCTGATCTTGCAGGACCTAGTCAAACAACAAACGGAAACGACATGGCAACAGAACCTCAAGTTAGCTCTCGATTTCCCTTTCTTCCTTTCTACTCGAGTTGAAATACTCTCAGGGACTTCTTCTTTGGAAAGAAAGCCTTACCTTGCCAATGACCTCCAGCTGCGCCTCGTCCGAGACATCATAGCTGCCCGTTGGGTGAAGCCGCTTCGAGTCCTTCAAGATCTGGATCTGTGCCCACAGCTCCGTGATCTTGCCTCTAAAGTGCGCTGGGTTGCGAAGCTGCTCCAATGCATTCTCCAGTCGTACGCGCAATGTTTCTTCATCCGCGCGGATTGGTACTCCTCTGTTCCTCAAGATCTGGACACGCTTCATCAGCTACAGATAGGAGACGGACATGTAAAAAAAATTGATTACGATACAATTCAGCATTAAAAGGACATCGCGCTATTCCGATGGTGAAAGCAACAGCACCGCTTGCTTACCGTAAGAACACGCTGTGCAAGCTGGATATGGCGTCGCTTGAACTCTCTGACTTTGCTCGCGGTCTGCAGCAGGTGGAACTGCATGATCTCGTTCATTTTGAACTCAATCTCATCCAGCTTTATCCTTTGCATATCGGTCATGTCGTTCTGGCACTCCATTCTCTTTTTCAAATCCTCAAATCCCACTGCGAGCGCCGGAACCATGCTAAAAGGTCCAACAAAAGATATGTTAGCAACGGTACCACGTACTACAGCGGTGTTGTCCAAGAGTTAATAAAGTCAAAAGACGATATCCCGTGCTTACCACTCTCTATCTGGACACTCCTCAAGGGCCTGGCGCCACTCATATACATCGACATTTGGAGGGGGTCCGTATTTGTTGACATCGTCAGGATGGACAAAGTTATAAAAGAAGTGCTAAAAAAATAAAAGTAGAGTTAGATTTCCGCAACGCATCTATATTTTGGTGTCAAGAACTGGCCCCGAGTCGCTCTAACAATCCTTACTTTGAACTGGCAGTTTGGGTGCGTTGGATCCCAAGCATTCTTGATGTATAAGAGGTTTTGCCACACTGGAATCTGGGGCTTGACATTGCCTAGAGTACCGATCCATCAATAGCTATGTCAGTGCACCAAGTTGGATAGGTCAAACATGCAGAGCAGCCAGTACTCAGCATGCATCTTACCGATAACATATTGCTGTCTTGGTCCAGAGGCGAGAGATGAGCCAAAGCTTGGGAGAGCTGGTGCGTTTGAGGTGGATGCGCCCAATGTGCTGTTTCCGAAAGGTTTGGGAGCCGCGCCAAAGAAGCTACCTGCTGCTGGTGCTGCCGTTGTTGTGCTGCCAAACATACCACCAGTGGCAGGCTTGGCACCAAAGGCTGATGTGCCGAATCCTCCTGTAGCAGGTGCCGCTCCTTCAAAGAGCCCTCCTGTGGCCGGTGCTGCAGACTGCATTCCTCCAAAGAGACCTCCTCCAGCTGTGGATGTAGCAGGATTTCCAAACAACCCTCCTCCCGCTGTAGACGCTGGTGTTCCAAAGAGACCTCCTCCTGCGGCCGACGCTGCTGGTGCGGTTGATCCAAACAGTCCTCCTGCAGCAGGCGCAGTTGATTGTGCACCTCCAAAGAATCCTCCTGTAGCAGGTGCAGCTGATGCTGCTGTAGCGCCAAACAAGCCTCCTGCAGCCGGGGCGCCTGATGCTGAGGCGCCTCCAAAGAGGCTGCCTGCAGGCGCCGCTGGCTTTGCACCAAACAAGCTCGTTCCTGCCGTGGGTGCAGCACTAGCTCCAAAGAGCCCTCCTGCTGCTGGGGCGGCTGCTGGTGCTCCGAACGAGAATCCAGACATTATAGGGAATGTGCAATGATCACGAAGCTTGGCCGATGGGTGTGTGTGCTTGACTGAAGCCGACTAGGAAGGCTTGCGTCCGAGAGGAGATCAACTGATCAGCGACCAGTGAAATAAAAGGGAGCTGATCGCGTCCTGCTTTCCCAGTGGATGAGGTTTTGTTTTGGCTGCTTGATTTGGTTCGATCCTCCGGATGGCCGCCTGATCAGAGTCTTTGAGATGATCCGTGTGTGTCGGGATGCTGACTGTCCTGAGGAGGGCGGGATGGCCGAGAAGAGACGCTGATGCGGTGAGACGAGAAAAAAAGGAGCAGTGCAAAGTGGCAAAGTGGACCTTTTTTTTCATTTCAAAACGCGAAAGCGCTTTGCCTCTAGATCATCAGAAAAAAGTGACGTCGACATCACATCGGCCATCAGCGAGCACATTCATCCTCCAATTTCATCACGCCGCACCAACATGTCAGGACACAGACCAAGAAAGACAACCGCAGCTACCAGGAAACGGAATGGTGCCTCTGGATCAGGATCCACCGCTGCGATCCCCACCGCCATCCTCGCAGGCACATTTGCAGCTCTGGCATCCGTCTTTGCAAAGCTAACACTCGATGCAAGGACAGTCGACTTTTTACACAACGCGTGCAACACATTCTTGGCGCCAACGACACCATACTGCACATCGCTGTTCATCGCAAAGGATGGAGAGACGAGTCCTGTAAGTTAATTATTTGCTTCTTAGGGTCGTCTTCAGGTGCAATTCTCATATGGGATCCAGAAACAAAACAGCACAGCAAAAAAAAATGTATATAGGGGTCAATCTCTAACGCGTGAGGCCCTTCTTTCTGCTTTCGGGGGATGCTAGGTGATTGTGGCCGTGAGATCGGCATGCTTTGCCTTGATCTTCATCTGCAACGCAGCCATGTGGACGCTCTTTACCAAAGCCCTGAACCGATCCCGATCGTCGGCTACAGTAACTGTGGTGAACAGCGCTGCCAACTTTTGTCTCACGGTACGTTTCTCGGGGGAAAGCACACGCGACTGTTTTGTTCAAGAAAAGAAGAGTTTCAATTGTCTGACTATGGATCGTACCTGGATCTCTTCCCACACTTAGGCTGTCTTGGGTTATTTGCTATTCTCGGAGCCATTGGCATTGCAGTGGTGGTTCGGCGCAAGCTTGATTGTAGTCGGCAGCGTGCTTGTGAGCTCGGATGAGACTGGCGCGTCGTCAAAGACGAAGAGCGATTAAAAAGAAAATCCCGATGGATATACCCTTGACCAAAGTTATGTTATGGCTATCGGCCTATGCAACCATACTCTGGACGTCAAAGAGCCACGGCTATTTAAAGCACAGCGCCTCTGATGCGTTTCAACCATGCCAGGTCCATCTCCACTCGCGTTTGCTATGACAGGGAAGGACAGTGCGAAATTAAGCGCCATGGTCTAAAGCGTGCAAGCTGCAACATTGATGCGAGGAACAGGATCGATTTCGGTGATCTGATGTCTCGTGGAGTGTAAACACCATTTAAATGAAAAAAGGCTGCACATGGCAGCCAAGTGTCGCTATTGTTCTTTCTCCTCCTTGTTCTTGCTTGCCCGCCTTGACGACCCCACACACTCTACACCACCACGCCTTGCGAGCTCGTTCGCATTACGACAGCTATCACATCACATACCGTCTCTTAAAGAAGCCCACCTCCATCACAGCCACGACTGTCCAAGTCAAGACACTTCCACAAATTCAGAAACGACTAGAGGTCATCTTCTGCTCCCCACAACCACAAAGCATTTTAAGCAAACATTCCATAGCATCCTTTAACCTCACGCTGACCTTCCTGGCATGGCTTCCCCCGCAACCTCCATGCCGTGCACTTCTGCGGCCGTCTGGAAATCATTCGTTCAGCGGCCCTCCGTTGTCCTCCTTCAAAACCTCATTTACCAGTTTCAGGCGATACACCACCATGAGACCGCACGCCTCATCCCAAAGATGAATGTCTTCAAAGAGTGCTTCCAGACAGAGCTGAGAGACAAGGCGGCAATGTTCTTGGGCATCGAGTTTGAAAGCGAAACAAGGCCGCATTCAAAGACAAGACTATCGCCCTTCATAACAATGACGGTCTTGCAGCTCAGTGTTCTCTCGCAGTACGCAGGCCTCCCGGCGGACGCAGGCGAACGAGAGGCAACTGTCGAAATGCTGCTTGAGGTAAGAGCAAGACCCTGACACACGGGTGCAACGAAAAAGGCTTGGGCACGGGCGGCGATCCGCTGCAGCAGCGAAATTAAGATGGCTCGCTCTCATATGGCTCAGAACAACTGAACGAACCACGCATTCCACGCCTTATTCTTTTGTCCCCCCTTCTCCGCCTCTGGTAAAAATAGGTGTTTACACCTGAGGACCTGAACGGAAATCCTTTTGCGGATGGCAACAATGTCATGCACCTGGCTGCGTTTCTGCAGCTCAAGCTCACTCTAGACCTCCTCGTGGCTCACGGAGGCGACCCATGGCTCAAGAATGGCAGGGGGCTGACAGCATACGACATCCTGTTAGCCGTTACAGACGATCACTTTGCCTCGGCGATCTATCTGAAAAGGAGCGCAGGTCCTCTCAGAACTGTACAGGCGACAGTCAGCACCCCCTTCTCTTCCAACCCCATCCAGCACGAGATTAGAGAAGCTGCTATCGCGGTGGAGGTCAATACAACAGAGTCAGGCTCGCATCAAGTCAACAGTGAGTTCTCACCCCATCCCAGTGGTCCTGCGAGGGCTCGACAATACGACGCAGCGCATGAAGGTGGCTCTATACAGCTGGATATGAATGACGGTCCGCAAGTCTTTCAGCTCACATTTGATCAGGGCCGTGGCATGGGTGTATCCTCTCAGATGGAGACCCAGCCACGATGCTATATCCCGCGACGATTCAACGCCGCACTGGAGGGCTTTGATGAGGTCGAGGAACAGAACGATGATTCCATCCGTCTTGTGGAACAGGACGCTCTCGATATGGACCAGCGTCGACAGTCTTTTTATCACCACCAGCACTACCATTACAACCACCACTCCTCCGACGAGTCAGACGCGGAGAGCGACATTGCTCTCTATCAGGATCAAGCCTGCTATCTCAAAATGCGGTCCAGTCACTACGACTCGAAGGCACGAACGCCACTCTACTCTATATTGAAGCGACCTGCCGGCTGGCCACCACAGGACATGAGCCCGGAGCAGAGGCATGCTTACCAAGCGTACCAGGCCTATATTTCGACCCTACATTTGCAGCCAAGGCGGAACATGGGTCGCAAATCGAACCAATCGCTCTCCACGTCCACCGCTGGCGGAGGCTCGCTGGAGAGCAAAAAGCGCGTTCGCTGGCAACCTGTCAAGAAAGTGCGCATCTTTCGCCGCCACCTCTACCATCAATCGGATGATGATTCTCAGGATGACGAGCCAGCGGTATCAGAGCAGTTTGAGGAGCCAGTGGAGGATCATTCGCTAGCCCCATTCGACTCGCCCTACGATTCTGTGCGACCCATGACTCCCAGTGCACACCGCAGCTCACCTGTGCAAATGGGTATGGACGACTACAATGACGCCTTCACTGTCGGCGGCTCATTGCCGCCCGCTAACTACACTAGGCCTTTGCCAGAGATCCCACAGCAAAAGGAGCCCAGCAGGTCCCTGCTCAACAGTTGCAAGTCCATTTCAAGAGCCACGACTCCACCGCCGCTCGCCTTGGTCCAAGATTTCTCCGATAAACCGGCCAAGTCGAGAGGCATTACAGGACTCTGGAGCCCAAGAAAACTCGGTTCCTCGCCCTACGCAGTGCCTCGCTTTTCGATGAGCGAGTCGAGACTGGGATCGCTTGCAAAGGCTACGTTCAAGAAAGCAGAGTCCCACGAAGATGGGCCAGTGTGCGAGGACAAGATGATGTCGCCTACTCGCTCGAGATCGGCGCTGGCAATTTTAGACTCTCCTCAGTGGTTCTGTAAAGCTTTCGCAGAGGCAATGTCGCCTCTTGGATCACTCTCAAGGGCGACAGGAAGAGAGTCAAGCAAGACTCGCCCGTCCATTCCAACGATCTGTAGAGAACTGAAGGCCACCGAGGAGGACCACGTCGAACAGACATCACTGTCTGAGGACGATCAAGTTGGACTGAGAGGGAGTTGGAGCGCCCGATCCAAAAGATCGAGCCTGGCTCTGTCAGCACTCCTTTCACCAGTCTACGATGCCACGTTCAGGCTGTCTGGTAAATCGAAAGCAGCCCCTCCTTCTGCTACTGAAGGCCCACCTGAGCCCAGTGCGTTGACCAATGTTGGGACTTCGCTAAGACACAAGTTCAGCACACATCCTGCTCGTTTCCCCACTCCTCTGCAGCTCGCCTTTTCTAAAACTACATCAAGATCAGCGCCATCGAGCCCTGTTTCCAACTGCACCGCGGCCAGGAGCAGCAGTTCGCCTTTGGATGCCAGTAGTTATCTCAAAGAGGTTGTCCGCGGACGTACCCCCTTGGCCGTCAGAAGCCTGCAGCCATTCGCAGCTAGAGACAGTGTTCAACAGGCTCTTACGGACCATCAGGAGACACCGCTACAGGGACATGAAGCGACGACCCGTTTGAGTAGGAGTCTTCCAGAGCCAGCTGCTGTTCTTTGCAGAAAATCAAGCTCATCGACGAGCAGGCATGCGTATTGGAAGAAGCGCAAGGAGGTCATGATCGTCCTCCCTCCCCGACCCACAATCACTTCTGGAACTCTTTCCATGGATGGTATGATTCTTGCTGGCAGTAATCCATGTCTAGCACACAGCAATGTTGGCGGACCGGACATCGCGGGCATGCAATCCTCCTCTATGTCGGAGGATAAAGTTGCTCTCTCTGCCCAAGGTCTTGCCCGTATGCCAAAGGCCGCTGAGTCTGTATATCGCGGTACAATTCAAGAGGCTTTACCCATCAGGGACCACGAGGATCATGACCGCAAATTGGTGAGGCTAAATGACATCCCAATACCACAGAGTTGAAGGTGCAGAGGTAGGTAGATGCTCATACTCAAAACTTTCTTTGACTGATATCGCTTAGGATACGAGACCACTTGAACGGACCAAAGTAGCCGTAAGGGCTGACAGATCGTACAGCATTTGGAAGGATGCATCCGGGGCTCTAACTCAGCCAAGACGGACCACGCTTTCAAGCTGCGAGTCTCCATCCACGACGCAAACTGGAGTGCTCTACCTGCGACGTAAGTGCTCATACACACCATGTCACAGTGCAGTACCAGCTTGTGAAAAACAGTATTTGCCGCTGACAATGTCACCATGTGCCTACACTGCCATACGATAGTTCAACGCGCATGCGGGTTTTCGTTGCCCATCCCTTCGGAGCGCACCATGATCTCCATCCGCATCGACACGGGACACGAGAAGGTGGACACGGACTATGTGCCCCTGGACAGGATCGACATCCTCTTCAACCAAGAGTTTTGCGTGTAAGCGCACTGTGCTTTATGTGGTCTCTCGCTGTCTCTATCATTGTGTTGCTGCCCATCAATGTCTCGTCTCATACCCGCTGCATTTTCATCATCATATATGCTTTCCTGATAGACCTGTCACCCCTTCGTTGGCGATCACCATCACATTGCATCTCATGCAAGCGCCGCACCTCTTGCCTCGCTACCTGGCACCACGCTCTACCTCGCCCTTGCTGCCAATGCTGCCGCTGATCCAGCCCGACCTCCCTTTCCTTCCCAAAGACTTGTTGCTCATGGACACTCCTCCTCCTCCAGTCATCCTGGACGGCTCCCTGTCCTCGAGAGCTTCTCTGTTCTCCTCTGTCCGCACAAAGAAATCTCTCCTTTTGCCGTTACTGTTCAAGAAGCGATCCCTTCAGAGCCAGTCGGATTGCTCCGTCAGCACAACGGTCTCTGTGCCCAGCTCTGACTCTGCGTCGATAACGACGGATACTGCATACGGGTCAGAATCTGAAGGGGGTCAACCCTCGCTTTGCTCAGCCAGTAGTCGTTCTGCTAGGCAGTGTTTAGGCTCGAGACCAGATGAAGCACCCGAGTTCTCTTCTCAGTCGGGATCGCCACCTCTTCACGCTGGGATGAGCTCCTCAGGTCAAGGCGGCGAGCCAGAGTCCATGGAGATGCAAACGACAAGGAGCACGTTTTCAAAGTGGAGAACCACCATCATGTCGGCTCACAAGAGGCGTAAGAACCCCGCCACACAACAGCAACAGCAACAGCAACAGCAGCAACAGCAACAGCAGTGCAAGATCATCACAGCAGAGGAGGTCGAGGCTCTTCAACCGTTTCAACGACAATACCGTCAACAGGAACTGCAGCAGCAGTCTGCATCACTAGACCCAAGAACTCTATTCTCACCGACAACAGATGCTACTATGCTTCACACCAGCGATCTCAACGATTACCTTCCTCCTCCACCGGCCTGGATCACATCGCCGTCCTCATCATCTAGTGTCCCTATGCTGCCACAGCTTACTCTCTCAGAGGTCCAAGAGTCCGAGACACCCCTTCAAGTTCTCTCTCGTCACATCCTCTTTGATGACGAACTCTGTCTTGCACGTTCGGGGATCATGTTCCGCGATCTTCGGCCCTCTTGCGAAAACCAAATTGTGGTCGTCGAGTTTGAGACGATTAACAACTGGGTGGATCTCAACGATTACTCTCAGATGAGTAGCAACAGCATTACGACGAGGACATACGGCGGCCAGACCATGACTCAAGGCGGTACCGGTCGAAAGGCATTGCAACAGGGCAAGAAGCGCGACGAGAACGAGAACTACCCGTCTAATGACGACGACGACGATGACGAGGAAGATGACGCTATGGACAGCCGATGTGTCGTTGCCAAGATCATGACCTCGATGTGCTATGTCCCTGGGCCAGAGATGGATCCGGAGGATGCCATTTATGAGGATGAGACTCGATTACCGCTAGAGCCACAGAACCTGGTGGAGTGTCAGCAAGGGCTCTATTACTTTCAGTGGCGGGATCAAGTCAGGTTCCAGGCTCGACTGTTCTACCTGACGGAGAGGGGTCATTGGAGAGATGCATGGTTTTGCATTGCTGGGTCCAAGCTTTGGCAGTGTGGTCAAGGTTCCATTTCTGCCGACCCGAAACAAGGACCGTTGGAGGAGAAGGAGAAGATACGGTGTCTTGAGTTGGAGGATTTGCAGCAGATTGAGACAAATCAGGGTATTGTGATGACAATGGCATCTAGGGCAGACTGTGGCGAGGAGAAGGAGGAGGAGGAGGATGAAGAAGGGCGTCACCATCGTCATCATCAGGAATACCACCACCCTTCACAACATCGCCCCTCGAAGACTGGTCTACTTCCTCGACTAGGGGCTGCAGACGATGAGGATGAGCCGTTTTATGCACCTCGAAACGGTTTTCGTCTGCGACTGAAGAGGGATAGTTCAGGAGTGGAAATGGCCAGCCTGCAGACGACGACAACGACGGTGACACAAGATTTTTATGCAGAGTCGCCCGAGATGGCGCAGGCGTGGATTTCGGCCCTCGTGGCAGCGTGTCATGACATACCACCGCGTCCGTACTGGCTGCGCTGAGATTTTTAGAGTTTGGGCGAAATGCTGATTGGCGGGAGAAATATAAAAAGACTAAAAGAAAAAAAAGAGTGTGTCTCGTTCGCGTGTGCTGTTCTTCCGGTTTGGTGTCATGATGGAGGTGGAGGGCAATGCTGGGGTGTGGACCCGTAGATCCTTGCATTACTACTTTACTCCAGAGCTCATCTGGATGCAGTATGGGCGGGGGCGGGTGCTTATCCTCGTCGACCGCTTACCACCCGCTCCGTATCGTCCCACTGCCCCCCCCCCCCCCTCCTTTTTTTTGACTTTTTTTTTACTTTACATCCATCTCAAAAGCATCTTTATGATGTGAACGTGCATGTGGTTTCTGGCTCCTCGCATTGTTTGGGGGCACAGAGTAGTGAGGTGATCTTGTGAGACGAAAAAAACGAATACGCAGTTCTTGCAGTCTGTGCTTTTCTGTCACTCTCTCCCGCCGTCCCTCTCTCCTTGCTATTGATCGTGGTAAAGCAACAAGGAAACAAATAGAAAAACCAAAAAAAACAAAAAAAAGGGCGAATGAGAGCAATGACAGCATTGCACTTGTTGCAATGTGTGTGCGTGTGTGGCAGCTGACCCTCATTTCGGGTTACCAATGTCAAGGTATGATCATTGTCGGATGGGCCATTGTGCTCCTTTCCCTTGTCAGCTGAAAAGCCTATAACAAGGAATGGACAGTAATGAGTTTTTTTTTTCCTTTTTTTTTTTCTGTTCGGTCTCATTCGACACTGTCTTCTTTTTTTCTTCTCTTCAACATCATTTCCTTTTCTCTCTCATTCCGCCACTAGCGTCCTCGCCTCATTCCTTCCTTTAGTCTGCTCGCGCCACTCGCACTAGAAGCCCGCAAGGACAAAGTAGAAACAAAAAAGAGATAACCACACTCGATTCTCGTCGTGCTTCCTCCTTCCATCTTCTGTCAGAAGGACCTCTTTTCTCTATTTTGGTAGTCTCTATCCCTTACTACTACTACTCCATCAAACAACAGCCGAGCCGCAAGGAGGAACAGCAAGCGACGGGGAAGACCCTGCCACTTTGTGCTCTTCGATGCCAGTCTACTCCAACCCAGATGTCCTCGGGGCAGACTTTCTGCGCCTGGTCAACTCCCCCATTGCCTCCGATGTGAGATTGATCGTAGGTAAGGACAAAGACGAGAGTGCTGTGTACACACACAGTACCCGATTGCCAAAAAAAAAAAAAAAAATAGGGGACAAGAGACACATGGCATTTTAAGCTGACTAAAAGTATACTCTTTATCCTCCCTTTTGTTTTGGTCGAACAGGTGAGGAGCAGGTGGTAATTCATGCGCACTCGCTCATTCTCCAGGCCAGGAGCACCTACTTTGCACGAGCCTTGAACAACGACTGGAAGGAGGCCAACCAGGGCGTCATCCACAAGCCCAACATCTCGCCACCGGTGTTCGAGAGGATCCTTCAGTACATCTACGGAGGAAGACTGATGCTCGACGACGACACGGTCATGGACCTGATCAAGGCTGCGGATGAGATGTGCATGGAGGATCTGCTCCATGGATGTGAACGCCACGCGCTGACGACCATCCGCAAAGAAAATGTCTTGGAGATGGCTCGCCTGGCTTCGCAGCATAACCTGATTCAGCTCAAGGCCGAGTGTTTAGATTTTATTGCCTGTAATTTCGACCATCTGAAGCGAGGCAAAACCATCTTGACGCTGGATGCAGACACTCTCAAGGACATTTTGTCCATGGACCAGCTCGACCTGGACGAATTGGAGATTTGGAAGATTGCTGTGCGATGGGCGTATCATCAGCAAGGGTTGGACTGGGCCAATTGCCCACTGCTGGATTTCCCCAAGGTCCCAGGTCGTGTGGTGGTGCAGATCCAGACCGCGGAGGAGACCTCGCTTTGCCGGGGGCCCTTTGACATTGACACGATGGATGAGTCGGACGATCTTTTGGGCGACTCTCGCGTGCCATCATCACGCGGAACAAGCGGTGGCAGTAGTAACTCTGGAGGACACCAAGAGATGGAAGAGGACGGATTTCGACCTCCAGCCAACTCTGTCTTTCAGCAGACAGCTAGCAACACGGTCGTTCAACTTTTGCCGACGGTTCATGAGGAACTTTGCCGCCACATGACGCTTTTGCTACCAGCGATTCGGTTTATGCGGATCCCGAGCATGGATTTCTTGCGACTGATTGAGGGAACAGGTTTGGTGCCGATGCAGCTCTGTGCCAAGGTTTACCGTTATCACTCTGTGCCATCGATGGCAGACCCTTATCAGACCTCTCTCCGAAGACGAATGGCGTTCTCGACAATATTGAGCAAGGATCAGAAAGAAGTGGTGATGGAGTGGTTACAATCAGCCATGCAGGACTCACAACAGTCCACGTCGTTGCCTTTAGTGGGATCCTCCTCGACTAACAGCTCGTCATCGTGGCAGAGGAGAAGCCACCAGTTCAGTCTTCCGACGACCTTGCAGTCCCACCCACTTGCAGTTCCGTCTGCTGGAACGCAACAACCCCCTGGTGCAGCAGCTGGAGCCTCCTCCTCCTCCCCACCTATGTCGACGAGGCTAGATATGGCGTCGCCTCTGCTCAGTTCCACGCGGCCCATGTCGACGTCCTCACCTTTGGGTCATCGGCCCACGCGGTCAGGAAGCAGCGTGTCATTCCAACAAGCACCCTCGTCTCCTTCGTCAGTCGTCTCGACCTATATACAGCAACAGCAGCAGCAGCATCAACAAGTTGGGTACCAGAGTCAAGCACAGCAGACATATTATCAACCGGCCCTGCAGCATCAGCCCAAATTGACGCTCCAGTATAGGGCTACGAGGGATGGGTTTGATGCGGCGAATTTCCATATGGCATGTGATCAGCGCGGACCGACACTGACGGTGGTACGGGCGGACAATGGGGCGGTCTTTGGTGGGTACAACAGTTCGTCGTGGTCGAGTCATCCGTCGGGGGTGTATTCAACCTCGCGGGTGAATTTCTTGTTTACGCTCAAGAGTAGGGAGCATCCGACGAGGGAGAATGCGGTGTTTGGAGTCAAGGGCGATGGCCATGCGGCTGCGTATAACAAGGCGGAGTACGGACCGACGTTTGGTGTAGGACATGATCTCTACTTGGCCTCTGTAAGTTTTCGTGTTGTCAGTGTGCATATCATGTCAATGGATGCGCACACAAGTGTGAAAAGAGTTATTTAAAGAGAGAGATGTCCTTGTGAAATTGACCCCACAATTTTTTTTAATTCTTTTTCTTGCCACAGAACTGCAACTTGACAGGGCAGTCGTCGTCGACGATGCCGTCGTCGTACAACGGACCTGGGGCGTCGGCGGCAGCGCTGGCAGGGTCGTTTTATTTCCGGGTGCAGGAGTATGAGGTGTTCTTGGTGCAGCCTGGGGCCAGTGCCGCTAGCCGGTAGACACATGTAGACTCGTTTGTACATAAATACAGGACACAGCAGGGCTCGGATGAAGCACATCGGGACACGGGTGGATCGGGCGCGACGGACATTCCAGGGGGAGGTCGTATATGCTGTGTATGCTGTGGCATGTGAAGGCTGTTGGCACATGTGTCGCCCTTAACTAGTGCCTTTTTCAACAGCCGCAAACCCTCCTCCTCCACACGGCCTGATCTGCATCCCCTTTGGAACACATGCCCATTGCTCTCCCATCCACTCGCTCCATCCACTCGCTCCATCCCTGTCTTTCCATCCCTGTCCTTCCATCCCTGTCAGCCAAGCACTCCCTGCCATCGCGTGTCTCTGTGCATCTGCTGCATCTGCACAATCCGTCGCTTGATCCCTCATCCTTGGTCCCACTGGAGTGTGTGCTACCTGCCCTCTTGCTGTGTCTCCTTCCTGGCCTCGTTGTTGACCGAGTGCGTCCGTGTCTTGCCCATCGTGTGTGGGGGGAGGAATCTGTCTACTTGTCACACTGCAGTTCTTTCCTGCCTGTCCCCTCTCTCTCTCTTTCTCTCTCTCTCTGTTTCTCCTCGCAGCACCCATTGGCAATCCCACTGGATCTCATTGGCAATCCCAATTGATCCCGTTGGCAATCGCAGTTGCTCACACCACCCGCCATGCTCAAGTACGTCAAGGAAGGCGCGCTGGACTTGCTCGCCCTGTGGCCATCCTCCCTCCTTGAATCCATCCGCCAGGTCTCCGAGGACGACTTTCTCTCCCCACACCTGAGCCACAAGCAGCGACAGCCCCGCCTCCGTCGACGCAACCACCCCACCACGGGCCTGTTTGCCTCCAAGGCTATTGCCCCCAAGCAGCGGAATCACACTGCTCATGAACACGAATCTTGGGTAAGGAGGAATGATGGAGAGAGAAAAACTCTTTGCTAAAGTAGAAGAAAAAAAAACCAACTTTGTACTCACTCACCTTTCCTTTGCCGTTACCTCCTGCTCCTCGTACTTCCTGCTCCTCGTACCTCCTGTTCCTCGTACCTCCTGTGACAATACAGGACCGGGACTTGGCTCGATCACGGCAACTGGATTTAACCGACAGCCCTTCCAAACCCAGCATCCAGCTGCCTTACGAGATCCTGGTCCTTATCTTCCGGCACCTGCCGGCGTCGGACCTCTTCTCGATCCTGGCCGTCAACCGTCACTGGCGTCAGATCGCCCTTCTTGAAACAAAACAGATCGATCTCTCGGAATGTTTCCCTGTCGATTGCCTGGGTCTCGAGGACGAGGAGTACAGCGACTTTGACTTTGTCTACAACCTGTTCTCCATCTTTCCTCTTATTTCGAGTCTCGTCATCAAGGACCGCTACATGCGCGATCGTGATCTCCGCGTGGTGACAGCAGGCATCCTAGCCGGCAAGATGGCCTTTACACACGCAGGAGGACCGCTCGTTGGCAGCGAAGAGTATGAAATAGCACGACATGCAGTCGCAGAGCGGCGTCAACGGATGCAACGGAAACAGCAGGAAGGAATGCCCGTGGCGGGGTCTACGTTAGAAGGCGCTTCAGTCACACCCGCTACCAAACCGGCCGTCAAAGTGATGCGTGGTACTATTCAGGAGGAGCTGCGAGAGTTTTCCAGGTCTGTCGGCACGTATGTGCTCATCCCGCAAACTAGGAACACTCTGCGCAAAAAGATTCTGGAGCGACTCGAGCATAATCTCGAGCTCAAGGAGATTCAGGAATACTGTTGGATGAAGGAGAACGGAATCGACCCGGACGCATGTCTTTTGACTCCCGTAACAGCAACGGCTTTCCCGTCATCACCGCCATCACCGCCATCATCATCATCATCATCGACGTCGTCGTCGTCGCTAGGCTCCGTTTCTCATGACTCTCAGAAGCGATACCCGTTGGTGCCAATGTCCCATTATCGGTTCCAAGATTGCTGCTTTGCGAACGACTGGGGCGCGGTCATGGATGTGAACAAGCTGCCGATGATCGGACTTGCAGCAGCTATTTCGCGTCAGGGACTGGTCGTAGATCTGGAGGGATCCTATGGAGCACCGTCCAAGAGTATCCGAACCATGCTGGGCTTTTGCTTCGGAGCACATTGTGTACTCTCGCTGGAATTCAACTTTAGACACACCCACATGGAACTGGAGCATGTCACTGAACTGTTGAGCGAGAACGCAATCCTGTACAAGGTTGATATTGTGGATACTCCTGCGTACCATGATCTGATCCGCCTGCCAGCCTTGAGAGGTCTTGGAAGCTATCTGGAGCGGATGCACGACGCGTGCCTGGATGTGGATGAGCGGTCCTTGGAGGAGACTCTTCAGGGCGCAAGGCATCTATTACAGGAGATTGAGCGGGATGTCACGCGCGAGGAGCAAGTTCAAGAAAAGTGGGAAGCGAGGCCTCGAATGAACACCGACGACGACGACAGCTCTACCACCCCACCGGTCCCCTCTTACATCTCACCACTGCCTCCTTTGAACGACCCGACCCGACCGATCGAGTCGCTCTCGCAGCAGCTCATCTTTGCAGTCGACACCTCTCTCAAGGACAAGCTCAGGACCGCCAAGGTCTTGCTAAAGGGTGTGTTGCACCATGGCATGGTGGGACTGGTCAACACAAGGGATCTCCAGTACGGACAGTCGCTTCTGCACGCGTTGGCATGGAAACGGTCATATGCCTCACTGGCGGCACTGGCTATGAACTCGGCTTCAAACCGATCGACGGGGCTCTCTGCCACGCCTCCGCCTCCTCATTCATCTCGCCAGTGCCAGGAGGATACTCTCTCGACATTATCGTCGTCATACCCGCCAAGAGGAGGTTTCTGGAGCACAAGCCAAGGTTTCTTCTCGTCCTCCCCGCCATCAGCCCCGCCATCAGCCCCGCCGTCGTCCTCTACTGCTGTAGGACATTTCGCAGGTGAGATGACTTTGTCCCAGCAGGCACATGAGCAGGAAGCGTTAGCAGAATCGGCAGCAGCAGCAGGAGTAGTGGTAACAGAAGAGCCCTTATCGACAATGGTCGAAGAGACCCAACCAACATCCACCTCAGCATTGTCTTCGCTCATGTCCATCAGCTCCTTGCCGGCTGCGCTCAACAACGCGCTCTCCTTTCGACGGATGAGTCTTCCGGTGTCGACGCTTTGGATCCCTGGCGATAGTGAGGACATTGGCGTGGGTGAAGGAACGCTTCCGACTCTGGACAATGATGAGACTGACATGGAGGATGACGCCCTGGTGTCTAGAGCGGTAGCAGCAGCAGCAGCAGTAGAAACAGAGTCAAAAGACCGGGTAGAGGAACCAGTGGAAGACAAGGGCTGTTCAGGGATGAAGATGCCTCAGCCGGCAAGTGTTGCTCTTGTGGCTGCCTCCAGGGCCGTGGTGGTGGTGCCTGAGCAACATCCGGCCGCAATCTCACTGCGGATGGCCAAAACGCTACTGAAGATGGAGGCAAATCCGAATGTGTACAATAAGGATGGACGGTCGGCCGTGGTCTGTGCGTCGTATATGGGCTTCCAGCCCATGGAGTCGTTGTTGGTAGAGCATGGTGGGTACTCTAAGGAATTGATTCGTATCCGTGAGACCATGTAGATGCTTTTTATTTTTATTTTTATTGCTGTTTGTTTTAGTGGTTGAGCACACGCTTGTCATTATCAGATTACCCCCATAGTTGTAAAGTATATTGTCAGAAAAAACGACTTGCTATTGTACAGCTGGTGAACGGGCGAGCTGGGCACAACTTTGGGACGGGTATACGCAGAGCGAGCAAACTAATATCAACGTTGTCTTCCTATTCTGTCGACCGCAGCAGCTTGCGAGTGAAAGTCTTGATGGTATTATAACCAGGATGATGGAACGTCAATGCCAGACGACAGACCAAGCAATGAAAGAGGGAACAGATACAGAAGCGGCTCTGGAGATGCAGAACAAACGAGAAGATGTTGAGATGCACACTACCAGGAGACGCGCTTTATTTTTTCCAAAAAAAAAAAACGAGTGAGGTCTTTTGAGCTATTTACAAGACGAGAGAGAGATCGCTTCTTTTTTTTCAAATCCTCAGCTTCTGAAGGTTGAAGCGGCTACGACCAAAAAACTCGTACTGCTCCTCCTCCTCGGCCATCTCGCAGATAGCCTGGTCATCCACATAGCCCTCGCGGCGTGGAGCCTTGGTCGTCAAAGCGGACAGAGCCTGCTCGACACCGACGGTGTCAATCTTCTCGGCCAACTCCTCAGCATGCTCCGTGATCCACTTTGTGTCGACCGTGAACACGTCCCTGGAGAGGGTCGCGACCTGGTCCGGGATATAGGCCAAGGTCGTTTCCTTGTCCTCCTTGATCCACAGAGTCACCCGTGTGAGCTCAATACGCAACTTGTCGAAATAGCGAACCTTGTGGATCGCAACCTGGTTCAACAACCAACGGTTCTGGTCCTTGTTCTGAAGGTACTTTGGCACCAACAGACGGAAATTCTCAGCGATCTGGCGATCGACAGGGTAATCCTCATCCTCCTCGAGAATGTCAAAGATGTACTGGACCTCCTCCACGAGTTGGTCGACGGGTCCGGTCAGGTCCAGTCGAACGATCTGGTTCTCGGTCTTCTTGAGGCCTTTGAACTGGACGAGCCCACGAATGAACTTGGTGAAGGAGGTGGGGTCAATGTCGACACCTTGCTCCGCGGGTTTAAAGTCACTGGCACTGGCCAAGTGGTGAACAATGGACGCAACAGCAGAACCGCGGTTCTTGCGGTTGGAGAAGACGTTGGATCCAGTGGCATCAGGGTCTGAGATGTCGTAGCCACTGAAGTAGCCGATCGACGAGAACGCATCAAACCTGTCCTTGGCAAGGACGGCCGTAGCTAAAACAGTAAGATATGGATGAAAACCACCAAGCACAAAAAAAAACACTTTAGCAATGTGGTCAAAGGATAAAAAGTGCAGGGCTGTAGGTAGTGAGGTATTTTCCTGGTGTGTCTATTACCAGTGCAAAGAACAAGAATGGACTTGATAAGAAGCATAGTGGAGGGGTGGTAGTTTGTGCCGGTGGGAAAGGATGCGTGACAATGGCAGGTAGGATCACAAACTGGTGCAAGTGCCTATTTATATGGGAGAGGAATGTGCACTATGCAATGGATTTACAATCCCAGTGTGGGAAACTCCTTCGCATAACTCTCGACCCCCCCCCCCCCCCCTCACTAACACACACACAAACACACATACACACAAACACACATACACACAAACACACACACACACAGGAAAAAAATTACTTCAGAGGTCAAAAAAAAACATGTCCCTGGTCCCTGGCTGACTGTAAGAACCTGCCAGAAAGTCGCAGAATGCATGTTGTGCATGGACACTTTCTAGGGGGTCAAGGAAAAGGAAAGAAAAGAAATGAAAAAAAAAGACAAGATACGCCTTCGGTATGGGAGACTAGCGTCATTCGGTAGCGAGACCCACCATCCCAGTCCTCCCTCTGTCGAAGATGGCTCGAGCGAAGTGGTAGAGTTGTACAAAACCACACGCAAGCATCACTTTTTTTCTTGCATAATGCATGTACAGTGTTGGCACTGTCATAGGTGGAAAGTAGAGTCTGTAGCGCCAGGGAGGATTGTCGCGTCGTCCAAAAAAAGAAAAAATTCCCACCATTCCCACCACCTTGAGCGACTCTTGCGCGATCGATAAGCCGATACTTTTTGACCCTTTTATTTTTTGGCCTCTGGTGAAAAAACTCCCACACCCACACCCCGTACACTCATGGCTGGCGCTTTTGTGTATTATCGGGGAACCCTCACGTCTGTGATGTGATTTCCAGAAGATTGGTACCAGATCAGACTGAAGAAGGCATAGATAGGTACAGTCAATCGCCACCTTTTGTCATGAAGTATGACAAAAGGTAAGCACTATAACGAATCCGGCCTTTTCATTGGCCTAGAGGACTTTTGATTGAAGTTTTGTACTCTATAATCCACGATTTCACCATTGCATGGCATGGATGTCCAGAGGAATCTCTTATGTGACCTTCATCCAAGGCACGGAAAACAGAGTACAAAACTTCAATCAAAAGTCCTCTAGGCCAATGAAAAGGCCGGATTCGTTATAGTGCCTACCTTTTGTCATACTTCATGACAAAAGGTGGCGATTGACTGTATACAAAAGTCAGAGCAAAGGGAAGCGCATGAGTAAAACGGGAAGTCCATATTTTATTGCGGGAAAAAGTTAGCACTGAAAAAAATATCACAGCGTCAGTTACTGAAGGCTGAAGCGACTACGACCATAAAAATCATACTGCTCCTTCTCGGGCTCCTCACAGAAGGACACTTCTTCATCAAAGAGTTCATCGCGGCGCGGAGCCTTGGTGGTCAGAAACGAGATGGCCTGCTTGACGTTCACAGTCGGGAGTTCCTTGGCCAACAACTGAGCATGCTCAGTGATCCACGTGGTGTCGACCGTGAACACATCCCTCGATAGGGTGGTGACCTGCTCGTCGATCTTGGCCTTGCCCGTCTTTGGATCCTCGCTCATTCGTAGCGTCAATCGGACGAGTTCGATGCGGTACTTGTCAGCATGAGGAACGTTGTGGATCGCCACCTGATTCAAAAGCCAACGCTTCTGCTGGGGGTGATCGAGGGTCTTGGGGACCAATCGGCGAAAGTTCTTGGCCACCTTAGGATCCAAAGGATAGTCCTCTTCCTTTTCAAAATTGTCATAGATGTACTCAATCTCCCCAACCAGCTGGTTCACCGTTCCGATCAAATCAAGCCTCACCACCTCGCTTGTAGTCTTCTTCAAGGCGGGGAATACGTTGAGTTTACGAATGAAATAGGTGTAGGACCAAGGTGCGATGTTGACGCCCAACTCGGCGGGCTTGAAATCGGTAAAGTCGGCACAGTGCTGGGCGATGGTCGCCACAGCCGCGCCGCGGTTCTTGCGGTCGGTAAAGACGGGTAGTCCAGTAGCATCGGGGTCCGAGATGTCTTCGCCACTGAAATAACCCACTGAGGACACCGCATCAAAGCTGTCTGCGGCCAGGACAGCAGTGACTAAACAATCCGATACATGGATGTCAGCGTCCAGTATGAGTAGCTGTGATGTGGAATGGACGAGTGCTTTCGATGTAGAGAGCGATTCGTAGAGATGGATAATTACCGGTGCAGAGAACAAGAAGGGACTTGATAAGAAGCATTATGGATGGAGTATTGAGGGACAGTGTGTGCGTGGAGTACAAAAGGAGAAAAATGGGTAGAAGTTTTTTATTTATATTTGTGTGAATGAATTTTCAATGCGTAGAGGTCCATGCTGCGTGAGCGATATACCGCCCAGCGCTGGGAATAGTCTGTCGCTCAGGCCAATTCATTGGAACAATGTTTATTCTCTGGAACCTCCCCTGTGCCTGACCAAAAAGAGAACCACAAAACACCGCACAAGATGACCATGTGTGGGATTACAGCGGCGGGAGAGGGATTCCGCACATACACAACTCCAGAGTTACTTCTCTGAGGTTCGCTAGAGTTCTCTGAGGTATTATTAGAGGTGTCGCCAGAAAGTCATGAACCAATATATTTTTGAAGTACTGAATCGCAATTGATTACCGCTCACGCGAGGAAGTTGCTGTCAAGTTGTGGCTGATTGGGCAAAAAATTGGACTGTATCGAGGAACATATATCAAAAATATATTGGTTCATGACTTTCTGGCGACACCTCTATATCAAACCATCTGCTCGAGTGTTCTTATCAAAAACACCCACGGCGGTGTATATGCAGTCACTCCTATGGCTAAAGGACGCAGAAAAACCGAGCACGACACACATCCATCGCTCATGTCTTTGCGTAATCATCGTCCTGATGTGCCGGATTGACCGTCTAGCATAGACTTACCCTTAATATTTTTAGTTAGCGAAGATTAGTGTGGACGTGTCCTTTAATGCCCACGTCCACAGGAGACATTTGAATAGATCTTTCTTCACTCCGTTCTCGTTACTTGACAGCTCCTAGTAACTGTGTCTTTTCCTCTAACCGCGACACCTGGCGCCATTTACAGTTCTACGCCATTCTACATCATGGAACAGATAGCGCTTGGAGAATGTTCCCAGCCACAGTGTTTCATTATCCTGGTATCCGAGACCAAGAGGCATTCACCACAAACTCGCTACCTGCGCATCCACACACCTCAGTCTACAATGTGAGGTAGAATGAGAGCATACGGCGCTTTGTAAACAAGAGAGGGCATGACACTAAAAATCCCCTGTTTATATATCCAGCCTTTCCAGAGTAGCGTTTTTCTCTTGCATAGGAATAGTTCGCCTTCCATTTCGAGTGCTTAATAATCATGAGGCAGCGCCGAGCCTAAACCCAAGTGTGTGCACAGTCTTACCAACGACACCCAACGACCAGGAGATTCCACATAGAGTTTGTGCGGGGTTGCTTGGAGGTTCGTTTGTCAGCATCGCAGCAGCCAATCCGAGGCCGTCAGGCACAGGTGAATCAAGTTAAGGTTTTCAAGAACATTATCAAGGGAAGTCGTGACGGAGGCCTCATCGTGATATAAATAGAGACCAGAACGCCAGCTTTGTCCACCATCAGCAGCAGCAACAAGATAGAGTGATTCAGCAGCCAGTGAAAAAAAAGCCAGCCATTCGCGTCATCTTCTATTCTTGACCTTCACCGTACTCCACCACACCAACGCGATCCTGCATCATCATGAACAAGCACTCATATATCCGCATCAAAGAAGAAGCCGCCGTGGCCCTACCTGTCCAAAAGGTTATCCAGCTCAAGAATGTGGCCAATGCCAGACTTAACCCTGAGCGGGGCGAGACGCTGTCAAGAGCCGAGGTTTTGGAACGTTTGATGCCTCTCTCCAAAGCTCCATGGGGCAAGCCAGCTAACCCTGATCGATCCCAGGCGAGCTCCAGAGCCCTCAAGTCCCACTGTAGGCAAGGTGTGAAGAGAGCCTGATCTTTTATTTCTGACAATTGAAAGACGCGCTTTGAGTGTAGAGTTCACGTCCGATACCCTCTCTATGTCCATATTTTTTGCGGCATCGAATGAAAGACACGAACTGTGCACCAAACAACATGCGCGATATGTTCATAGGGTACATCGCGTACATACTCCGATCCCTGTTGTATGGAAAAACTGAGTAACGGGAGCTACTGTAGTGCAAGGTCCCATACATTACATTTGCCTCAGATTGAATTGCGTAAAGCTCGCGCAATGTGACTTTACAGGATCCACTGCCTTTCCGCGCTGTCACAGCTCATGATGTCCCAAAATCCAATTTATGGGTGCAAATAAGTATCATTCGGCGAGGGCTGGCTTATTTTCACAATTCCTTCTCTTCGGTTCCACGACCAGTTCTCTTTCATTCACTCTCATCGATAGAGCTTTATGAGGAGCCTCAAAGAGGACGCCCGCCAGGAACCGCATGTGTAGCCTGTCGAAGGAGAAGCTGAAATGCCCCGGCCACTCCAACTGCAATTGGTGTATTGGGAAATCCTGGTGTGTGCATGCTTGACGAAGCATTTAAATTCAAGGTGTATTGTTCTCCAACTATCCGAGAAAAAAGGAGTGGAAAGGTTCCGCAACCACTACCTTTGATCGACATCTTTCTCAGCATGGCCAACCGTATCCGATCTGCAAACAACGAAGGCAGATGCAACAGGTAGAATACCTCCAGCAGCAACTACATCACCGTCGTGCCGCGCAGGTTCATCCTAGTCAAACTCTTGATGATACAGCTCTTCCGGCCTCCTCGTCTAGCTTCAGAGGGAAATCCTTCCGGATAACACCAGCATTTTCCAACACGAGAACGCGGGATTCGGCGCCACCCTCCAAGGACTTCAGTTTCCACCTTTCACCCATCAGCGTCCTTCAATGACCCTCGCTGGACTGGCAGCACCTCCTCAGGCAGGCAAACAACCCGTGGAGGTCAAAGACGTCAGGAGGACACTCTTGCTTTTGAGACACACATCCTTGATCAATTGAATGTTGACGATACTGGATACTACTGCATCGTCCTCGTCATTAACAAAGTCATCAGAGATCATGAATGGCCAGAGTCGTTGGATAGTGGACCGGAGATAAACACCGTGAGCCTTAAAGATGATGGCACCTGCAAGGGAAAACGCTTTGGCTCTCACGCTCCTGAAGCAACATATCCAATGGAACTCATTGTGGTCTTTGGGTCTTTGGTGTTGGATAAACATGGAGCACGGTAAGGCTTATAAAGCGCGATTCTCGCTATTATCTAACGTTCACTGGCATTTACAAGCGTTTGGTGCTCGCCTTCAAGATATTATGGAGGCTGCGCACCTTTCTTCTTATTGTGCAAGAACTCTCACCGTCCAGGCCTCTACAAGTGCTTGAAGCGCAAGCAAAGAGGACAAGACAGAAAGAAAAACTCCTACAAAGCGACGGTGCTGATATCTTTCAATTATGCTCAGCTAGACGATTGTGACCACTCTCACTCCAGGTAGCGTGTGAGAACAAGCTGCCTCCTAAGGTGGACATGGATTATCTGATGTATCTATAGTTCAAGCATGTATACCCGTACTTCCTTATGCATTCTTATGTTGATCCGTAAGACCTTTATGCAGGAGTATCATCTTGGACGACTGACACTACACATGATGATGCTTTTGGATGCGATACTATCTGTTGAGTGCATGTATTAATATTCGGATGACCCTACTATCAAGGAAGGACCCGCCCAAGTACTTTGGCCGCGCAAAGCTCATTTTGGACGAGACGTATCATGTGTCGACTATCAAAACGATACAGGCGTTGATAATGATGTCCCCCCACCAAACCTCTCATAGAGAGCCTTTGGTAGATATGTCTATTCAGGAATGGCCTTTCGAATGGTGTTTGTAAGTCAGACTATCCTCTCGTAAGGTGTAGTCAGATTCTCGATCACTTCATTGTCCCTTCAATAGACGCTAATATATCTTTCGAGCCTTTAGGATATGGGTTTGCATCGCCAAAAGTTAGGGCCGGATAGTCCTGAGCAATATGCGATCAGAAATCGGCTCTGGTGGGTGCTCCACATACTGGAGCACGTTAGGTTCTGCAATAGGCAGACGACTTCAGGTCTACGAGAGGATGAACTTTGTGTGAAAGATGAGATCATGAACTTTGTGTCAAAGACCCATCGGATCACTGGGTTCCGCAAGTCATAGAGGAAGACGGCACTGCCGACCCTCAGCCCGACACAGAGAGGCTCACCTCCCGCCGACTGCTTTCGACGGTTATATTAACAAGGTTCTTGGGAGAGATTTTGGACACGGTGCAATAAGTTAAAGCCGAGAACAACTCACATAATCGTGGGGAATTTATTCAAAACTCAGGTGCCCCAGCTACACGACTCTCTCACGTCCTGGTTCTTGGCTCTCCCCAAGGAACTTGCATACGACGCGTTCTCGACTCCGGTACCTACCCCCCACCAGCCATCCGCATATCCAACAGCACTGATGCACATGTTGTGTCATTTTCTGCTATAGCTCTCCACCTCCCGTGTTTTCGTGACCTGGAGGACACGACAATCCATACACAACAGTGGCCACCGCAACATCTGTGTGCGTTGTCGCAGCAAATAATATTGGGCACATCCTAGAGTCCCTCATGCTCTATGGGCTCATCAAGGATCCGACCTTGTTCACCATCTCCTCATCATTATACAAACAATGTGTTTCTACACTATGGCACCATCCAAACAGCCACGGCGCAGGGAATCGCACTTGTGGGTCTTGGCAGAGAGATGAAGATCGCGCTCGAGCTCATGAAAACATACCCAGGGACCGAAGTGATACACTCCTCATGCTGCGACCACGTTCCACAACTGGGACAACAGGATAAAAATTTTGTGAGAGCAGAGTAGATTTTGAGTGCCTTAGATAGCGCCTGCGCTCCGTTGTATCTTATTGTGCATTTCACACAGAACTTTCAAATGAGGTGTCATGGGTGGCACGAACTTTTTTTAGAGCCTTAAGGGTGACAACACTTTACTTCGACGAGGACGACACTTCATGCCAAGTGTCATTCACGAAACTGAGTAAAAGGTCCATATCTTCCCACATAATCGCCCCATGCAACCACAGTTCATCGGTTGGGAACACCCTCTTGGCTGAAAGCATAGGCCTTTTTATCCTATTGAAAAGATAAAAAGCTCATATGCTTCGTGAAGTGCTCTCTCTTGTATCGCTTTGCATTCAAGAGCCAAGAGGGAAGAGAATGTTCCCACAGGGAGCACGACATATTTTGGTTTTCACCATTCTCCCTTCGCAATGTATTCTGAAGACTTACGATGGGCCACCATCAATAAAATTCCCCCCCCCCCCCCCCCTGCAAAACAACACTTGAGCCATTTCGAAACGACACTTCAATTTCGACACTTCAGGATGTGACGACAGCTCCTCGTCAATCATCTGATAAAAATATGTGAAATGCACAATAGATCCAACGCGGTGAGAGTAGTGTTGAGATTGGATGACCCAGACAGAGCCACACTATAGTTACCTGATCATGAAAACCACATTCCTGCAGAGGTCGTGCCTCATCCTCTCGCTCTTATCAAAACCGCTCACACAGGGGTCTGTGCGACTGTTTTGGACACGCCATAACACCGGAACTTTGGCATGTTTGACATCTGGCGTATGCATAGCATGGAATGATGGCGTCAATACCATGCAAAGTTCGGTTCTTTAATGCTCGCCCTCTTCGCGGTAACCACAATATCAGCGCAAAACCCATCTGCCAAACGCCAGGCACGGATTATCAAGAGTCCTAGGGCCTTGAGCAAACCCAAAAATTTGAGGTCAGCGAATTAAAATTGCTCGAGTTCGCTCGATTAGGTTCGCTCAGGGGCAGGTACTCATTGTGCATTGCGTCCAGTTCAGGGACGAGCGAACGAATGTTTTTTTTTCAGGATCTGAGCGAGCGCGAGCGAAGGCAACAACATCTCCCTCGCTCAACAAAACATGGCTGAGATTGAGAGCGTGCTGAAAATATCCCTTGTGTTAAGAACCCGATGCCCCCTTGCAGACGATATGCTCCCAATGACGCTTCATGAGTTCCATGACAGCGAGCGCAGATATTAAGCACCTTGCAACCAGATTTGAGAAAGGCAATAGACTATGGCTGATTTCATGTTGTCTGTCTACAACCCAGATGATATGCATGAATGTGTATTGCTGGGGCATGCGCATGAGGTGCATGAGCAGGGCACAAAAAAAATCTTAAAACTGTCGCTGCAGAAACGTCGCATCAACCAGGCACGAAAAGTGAAGGAGACAATTTTAAAAATGTATGCGAACGGAGCGCATCCCTTGTTGTTCTCTTTTCCCACATTTCCTTCTTCATTTGATACCTGAACAATGTCATCTGAAAACTCCATCTCTCGTGCCATTGAAATCGCTCATCATGGGCTCAAAGACGAAGTATCGACCGGTGATGGCATGATTAGTGTATGGTCGCGATCTTAGCGTTAGTCCTGAGTCCGGAAAATTTACCTTCCATATTCACAGAAACTAATATTTTGTAATATACTCGAGAGTAGACTGTCAGTAACACCCATCGCTTGCCTATCCTTGAGAATATCTCCAGTATTCCTGAAAAAGGAATAGCAAGCACTGACAAGATCAGGTATCGTACAATTCCTATTCGAGCTTTCGATCGCAGTCTTCAATAGCCCTGTTCCGGATTCTTAATGCAGCCATATGCCTTCCATACCTGTGAATGTGAATAGCCGTATCGCCAAGCCATCCAACTTCCAAGCTGGCGAATCGGGCGATGGCATCTCTGGTGACAAGAATCTCATGGATCATCGTCGCCCTGGCCATCACGAGTCACTGTTCCCAACACAACTGGAGGATTCTCTCAAGTCGCAGCTATTGAGCTTCGCGCATGACAACAGTTCGAATTTGGCCACTACCGTATTGGTCGCGTGGACAATTCTGCTATCCCGTCTCTCTGGTCAAGAGTCCATCGTACTTGACGTGGGCGGCACTTTCGAGAAGGAGACTTTGATCGATTCGTTCACCATGAATGTCGATCTTTCAGGAGAGCTCAACACTTCAAGCCTATTCGAGCGAGTGAAGCAAAGTTTTGGAACCACAGGTACCCGCCAATCAGCTGTGGGAGACAGCGCCATCCTTTCAAAGAACGATGTGAAGCCCCATATCTCTCAGGCTAGCTTCTTCGCGCACACCGGCAGCCTTACTGAGCCCCTGAGCGACCAAGACTTTAAGCAGTATTATCTCGAGCTGCATCTTCTCCAGGACAAGGATACTGTTACAATGAACATCTGCGCTGCCGCTGGTCTCTACAACAAAGATACCATCGAAAGATATGCTGGCTATCTCCAGGCCGTATTGAGGAACATGGTGGTCAGCAAAGGCCAGCCAGTTGCCTCGTTCGACATCCTCTCTGCAGTGGAGAAAAAGCTGCTCCTCGAGACGTGGAATGAAACCGACGCCGAATACCCTTCGGAGCGCTGCATACATCATCTCTTTGAGGACCAAGTGGACAAGTCTCCTGACGCAGTTGCTATCGTCAAAGGAGAGGAAAAGCTCACGTATCTTGAGATGAATGAAATGGCCAATCACCTCGCCCGTCGGCTTGTCCAAGCAGGAGTCAAACCTGGTGACTTTGTTGCTTTGCTCCTCGAGCGGTCCATCGAGCTGGTTGTGACCGAGTTGGCTATTCTCAAGGCTGGAGCCGCATATGTACCGATCGATACTCGCACGCCAGCGGAAAGATTGGCCCACATTGTCTCGCACACTGGTGCCAAGCTGCTGGTTACCAATGACAGCACGAATGTCTCGGCTCAGGTTGTGGCCTCAGTGCTTCGTTTCAGTGTTTCTCAAAATAGTGTGAGATATGAGCAAGGTGGGTGGCATCGCCTATGTAAAGGAACAACTGATATCATGACTGTCACATTTGCATCGTTGTGTTTACCATGCTTACTCTTTGAATACTGTAGAAGCGTCTGAAACTCCTCTACACCCTTTGATGTCCAGCCTAGACACGGCTTATGTCATGTACACTTCTGGAACCACAGGTCTCCCCAAGGGTGTCGTTGTTTCCCATCGCTCTATCGCTCGCGGAGTCATTAACAATGGTTTTGCGGACATTGGCCCTGCCGATCGTGTGGCATTGGCAACCAGCCCTTCATTCAGCCCAAGCACCTTTGATGTTTGGTCAGCGCTGCTGAACGGTGCACGCGTTATCATCATCGACGACGACACCAAGTTGAATGCACATCGCCTAGCAGAGGTACTTGTTCACCATCAAGTCACATGTCTCTACATGACCAACACCTTACTTCTACAGTATGCACCTATCATCGGCAAGGCTTTGTCTCAGCTCAGGTACCTCCTATTAGGAGGCGAACAAGGCCATATCAAGGCTTATTCGACGGTACTTCAGCATGGTGGTCCTGTTCGCCTCATTAACAGATATAGTTCGACCGAGACACCTGTGAGCGCCACAGTATACACGGTTACCAGCGCCATCAGCCAACTAGATCGCCCACCCATCGGCCGTCCCTCCAACAACAGCCGCGTGTATGTCCTTGATAAGCACTGCAACCCTGTCCCAATCGGTGTTGTTGGTGAAATGTACATCGGCGGCCCTGGAATCGCCACTGGGTATCTCAACCGCCCTGAGCTCAGCGTCGAGAGATTTCTTCCTGACCCATTCTCCGACATACAAGGCGCTCGTATGTACAGATCCGGTGACCTGGCACGCTACTTGCCCGATGGCAACCTTGTGTGTGCAGGTCGAAATGACGATCTGATCAAGCTTCGCGGATACCGAATTGAGCTCGGTGAGATCCAGACATATCTTGTGAGGCACCCGCTGGTCAGGAACGCAGCTGTCGTAATCGTTGGCGAGGATGAAGATACGCAACTGGTGGCCTATGTTGAAGCCGATCGCCATGAACAGTTGGCCGATACACTGCGGGAGCACCTTGCTCGCATGATGCCATACTACATGATTCCATCAGCGTTTGTCCGCCAAGACATATTGCCTCTGACAAGCAGGAACAAGATTGATCGCCGTGCTCTCCCAAATCCCGACTTCAGCTCGTTTTTCACTCAGAACTATGTTATTCCTCAAGGCGAGATCGAGACCGCTCTGGCAGCGATTTGGTCTGAGCTTCTCAGGATCAAGCGTGTCGGTCGCCACGACAATTTCTTCATGCTGGGAGGTCACTCTATTATGGCGATGCGCCTCATGAATTCAGTAGCCACCGCCTTTGGATCGCAGTTGGCAATGTCCACACTTTTCGCTTCGCCTACTCTGAAGAGTTTTGCGGAGGCTATCAGCACCAGCATCAGTCAAGGGGGCTCGTCACATTTCAGCATTCCTCGTGCCTCAAGGGATGGTCCATTGGACCTTTCATATGCCCAGCAGCGACTGTTGTTTCTCGCCAAGATCGGCGGTGCAAGTGAAAGCTATCATATCCGCCGGGCTCTTCGTCTCCGTGGCATGCTGGACGCTGTCTCCTTGCAGGTGGCATTGGACACGCTGTACGCCAGGCACGAGTCGCTACGGTTTGCCTTTCCCACCGTTGATGGCCAGCCAAGGTTGCATATCTTGCCCGCCAGTAACGGGTTTCCGTTCGTGATCCTTAATATACAAGACGAGCAAGGCAAAGACACTGTTGTCAAGCAGACCGCTATCCAGGAGGCGGCTGCACCTTTCGACGTTGAGCGAGGCCCGTTAGTTCGAGCTAAGCTCGTCCTGCTAGATGACAACGAACACGTCTTTCTGATAACAATGCACCACATTGTCGCCGATGGCTGGTCAATGGGCGTGATGTTCCGAGAACTCCATGAACTCTATGAGGCATATTACTCTGGTCATCCCGATCCACTGTCTCCACTGCCCATTCAGTACCCTGACTATGCTGCCTGGCAGAGACAACAGCTCACACAGGACAAGCTCAAGGATCAAGCAGCATATTGGCGCGAGACTCTTTCAGGTGCGCCGGTATACATCGAACTGCCAACCGACAGACCTCGGCCTCCTCGACAGTCGTTTTCTGGAGCCTCAGTTCCCATTCGCTTCGACTCTCAGCTCACCGGCGCCCTCAAGACTCTGTCGCAAAAGCACGGGGTCACTATGTTCATGACGACGCTGGCTGCTTGGAGTGCTGTTCTCTCACGCTTATCAGGACAGGACGATATCGTCATTGGTACTCCCTCTACCAACCGCAACCACCAGCAGGTGGAGCAATTGATTGGATTCTTTGTCAGCACTCTCGCACTTCGTATCGATCTGTCTGAGGAACCTAGTGCGACACAGCTTCTAGAACGTGTGCGCAAGACGGCGATTGCAGCGCAGGCGCACCAGGATATTCCGTTTGAGCAGGTGGTCGAAACTGTCCAACCTCTTCGGCGTACAGATATGACTCCGCTCTTTCAAGTGATGTTTGCCTGGAAGGACGATGATGTTGGCACGCTGATGTTGCGTGATATCGAGGCTGTCTCTGAAGATGTTCATTACGATGTTGCCAAGTTCGAACTGGAGCTCACTTTGGGCGAGCAGAATGGCGAGATTGTAGGAGATCTAAACTACTCGACCGCTATCTTCGACCGCGAGACCATTGGCCGACATGTCGGATACCTGGAGGCTATGCTGCGCTGGATGACGGAAAGCACTGAAGAGTCGATTGGAACGGCTCCGATCCTTGGGGCGGCTGAACGAGAGCTTTTGTTGCAGACGTGGAACACAGTCAATCAGCCATATCCCGACAACACTTGTCTTCACCAGCTCTTTGAGAAGCAAGTCGAATTGTCGCCCGAGGCCATCGCCATTGTACACCACGAACAGATGCTCACATACCGCGAGCTGGATTCATGGGCCAATTGGATTGCGTGTCAGCTAGTCGAGACGGGTGTCAAACCAGGCGACTACGTCATGCTGCTGCTCGACAGATCAATTGACCTTGTCGCGTCGCAAATCGCAATCCTCAAGATTGGAGCTGCATACGTACCCATCGATACCAGGGCGCCAGTTGACCGACAAGCGTATATCGCATCCGACTGTGGATCGACGATTCTGGTCACGGATGAGAGCACAGACGTCCCTCCTGCAATTCAAGGAATTGCACTTCGTGTCAGTGCGAGGAAAAGGAAGACTGAGCATGTGCATGGTGGGTGACATTCGCTTTGAACAAATCATTGACCTTTCGAAATCCCATGAAGAGGTGCTATTAGCTAATGCTAACACCCTCTGATCCTCTTGCTCTGATGGTATCCGCTTAGAAAACTTTGAGAGCCCTATTGCGTCCAGTCAAGACACAGCATATGTCATGTACACCTCTGGCTCTACTGGTCGTCCCAAGGGTGTCATGGTACCCCATCGAGGTGTCGTGCGTCTGGCCATCAACAATGGATATGCAGATGTTGGCATTGATGATCGGGTTGCCTTCGTTTCCAATCCGACGTTCGATGTGAGCACTTTCGATGTTTGGGTGACGCTACTCAAAGGCGCTTGCATCGTCATCATAGACAGAGAGACTTTGTTGGATCCTCCACGACTCGCGGATTCTCTGGATTATCATCAAGTTACGTGGCTCTTTTTGACCACTGCCCTTCTTCATCAGTACGTTTACATCATCGGGCCTGCTCTGTCCAAACTGAGGTACCTCATGGGTGCTGGCGAGCAAGGATTGGTTGAAGCGTATACTGAAGTGGCAAAGCATGGGGGCCGAGTCTGTGTGATCAATGCCTATGGTCCCACAGAGGCGAGTGTGATTTCTACGGCATACAAGATAACAAGCACCACCAACCAACTGAGTCGCCTGCCCATCGGTCGTCCCCTCTCAAATACGCCTCATTATGTTCTGGATAAGCATCTCATTCCGTCCCCTATTGGAGTAGTCGGCGAGCTCTACCTTGGCGGGCCCGGTGTGGCGAATGGATACCTCAATCAACCAACGCTTACGGCTGAACGATTCCTTCGCGACCCATTTTCCAAAGTGCAGGGTGCTCGCATGTACAGGACTGGTGATTTGGTGTACTATTCAACTGATGGAAATCTAGTGTTCGTGGGCCGCAACGACAATCAAGTCAAGGTCCGTGGGTTCCGAGTCGAACCAGGGGAGATTGAAACGTGCCTTGCTGAGCACCCTGAAGTGCGCGAGGCTGTGGTGCTTGTTACTGAAGAGGGCAACGACGACAAGCGACTGGTTGCGTATATTGTGGCGAAGCCTCACGAGAACCTCGTCCTCAAATTGCGCGAGTACCTCTCTGGCAGCTTACCCGAGTACATGATCCCATCGGCGTTTGTGCGTTTGGACGCCTTCCCGCTGACCAATAATGGCAAGATCGACCGCCGCGCTCTCCCTGAACCCGAGCGCGATTCCCTTGTAACTTGTGACTACGTTGCACCCCAAGGTGAACTGGAGATCGCACTGGCCGAAATGTGGTCGGATCTGCTGAACATCGAGAGAGTTGGTCGTCATGACAACTTCTTCAAGCTCGGTGGTCACTCCCTTCTTGCTGTACGCCTCATGAACCGCGTTCTGAATTTTGGAGTGCACATGTCACTATCTACGCTTTTCTCCTCTCCTACACTCTGCGCTCTTGGTGAGGCACTCGAAAGCAGCGCCAATCTACAAGAATCCACACACCCGGTCGTTGTTCCTGTCGCGAGAGACAGCCCTCTAGAGCTGTCGTTTGCTCAACAGCGCCTGTGGTTCCTCGCCCAGATGGATGGACTCAGCGAAATATACCACGTTCCCTTTGCCAGCCGACTCCACGGACCTCTCAATCACGATGCCTTGGAAAAGTCTCTGAATGCACTCTTTTGCAGACATGAGTCTCTTCGCACGGTCTTTGTGACTATTGACGGTCATACCCAAGTCCAGCTTCTGCCTACTGACAATGGTTTCCCTCTCGTCATCCGTGATTTGAGGGGCGAACAAGACAGAGAGGCAATTGCCAGGCAGATGGCTGCCCAGGAAAGCAGGACGCCCTTTGATCTGGAGAACGGCCCATTGGTTCGTGCGCAGCTCATCCAGCTTGCAGACGATGAACACCTGTTCCTGATCACAATGCACCACATTGTCACCGATGGCTGGTCTATGGGTGTGCTGATCCGCGAACTCAACACGCTTTACGAGGCATATTCATCTGGACTGCCCAACCCATTGGCTCTACTGTCCATCCAGTCTCCAGACTATGCTGCATGGCAACGCCAATGGCTCAAGCAGGACAAACTCAAAGACCAAGCCGCATATTGGCGCGAAAACCTTACAGGTGCACCAGCGTACATTGAACTGCCAGCCGACAGACCTCGGCCTCCTCAGCAATCGTTTTCTGGAGCCTCAGTTCCCATTCGCTTCGACTCTCAGCTCACCGGCGCCCTCAAGACTCTGTCGCAAAAGCACGGGGTCACTATGTTCATGACGACGCTGGCTGCTTGGAGTGCTGTCCTCTCACGCTTATCAGGACAGGACGATATCGTCATTGGTACTCCTTCTGCCAACCGCAACCATCAACAGGTGGAGCAATTGATTGGATTCTTTGTCAGCACTCTCGCACTTCGTATCGATCTGTCTGAGGAACCTAGTGCGACACAGCTTCTAGAACGTGTGCGCAAGACGGCGATTGCAGCGCAGGCGCACCAGGATATTCCGTTTGAGCAGGTGGTCGAAACTGTCCAACCTCTTCGGCGTACAGATATGACTCCGCTCTTTCAAGTGATGTTTGCCTGGCAGGACGATGATGTTGGCACGCTGATGTTGCGTGATATCGAGGCTGTCTCTGAAGATGTTCATTACGATGTTGCCAAGTTCGAACTGGAGCTCACTTTGGGCGAGCAGAATGGCGAGATTGTAGGAGATCTAAACTACTCGACCGCTATCTTCGACCGCGAGACCATTGGCCGACATGTCGGATACCTGGAGGCTATGCTGCGCTGGATGACGGAAAGCACTGAAGAGTCGATTGGAACGGCTCCGATCCTTGGGGCGGCTGAACGAGAGCTTTTGTTGCAGACGTGGAACACAGTCAATCAGCCATATCCCGACAACACTTGTCTTCACCAGCTCTTTGAGAAGCAAGTCGAATTGTCGCCCGAGGCCATCGCCATTGTACACCACGAACAGATGCTCACATACCGCGAGCTGGATTCATGGGCCAATTGGATTGCGTGTCAGCTAGTCGAGACGGGTGTCAAACCAGGCGACTACGTCATGCTGCTGCTCGACAGATCAATTGACCTTGTCGCGTCGCAAATCGCAATCCTCAAGATTGGAGCTGCCTACGTTCCCATCGATACCAGGGCGCCAGTTGACCGACAAGTATATATCGCATCCGACTGTGGATCGACGATTTTGGTCACGGATACGAGCACAGACGTCCCTCCTGCAATTCAAGGAACTGTACTTCGTATCAGTGAGAGGCAAAGGAAAACTGGGCATATGCGTGGTATGTGAGTCCGATAGAGGAATTATCGATGCATCTGAAGCATTTTTCTGAGGGAGTACTGATACAACCTTCCCCTGTTTGCTGTTGATGGTCAAATTAGTCGAATTCAAACATGCCACGTCTGTCCATGATACCGCTTATATTATGTATACGTCTGGCTCAACGGGTCGTTCCAAGGGGGTCATTGTACCGCATCGAGGCATCGTGAATTTGATCACAAATAACGAATTTGCCGAGTTACGCGCGGAGGATATTCTTGCATTCTCAAGCAATCCTGCTTTTGACCCCAGCACATATGAGATCTGGGGAGCACTTGTACACGGTGCACGTATTGCCGTTATCGACAAGGATACGATCTTGGATCCATATCGCCTCGCGATGGAACTCCTCCGTCACCAAGTCACGCTATTCAATATAAGCAACGGCCTCCTCAACCAATATGCCCACCTAATTGGCCACACCTTGTCAGGATTAAGATACCTCATTGGAGGATCGGAACAAGGATCTTGCAAGGCGTACTCTGCTATTCTTCAACATGGCGGACGCGTCCGGTTCGTGAATCATTATGGACCTACGGAGACGACAGTGACCGCTACGATCTACACAGCAACAAGCGCAGTCAACCATCTGGAACGCCTCCCCATTGGACGTCCTATATCAAACACCTGCGTGTATGTCCTGGACAAGTATCTCACTCCTGTGCCTCTCGGAGTTGTTGGTGAACTCTATATTAGCGGACCTGGTGTCGCGAAGGGATACCTCAATCGACCAGACCTAACAGCTGAGCGATTCCTTCCGGACCCTTTCGCCAAAATCGAGAACGCACACATGTACAAGACTGGTGATTTGGTGCGCTACTCACCTGATGGAAACCTTGTGTTTGTGGGCCGCAGCGACAACCAGGTCAAGATCCGTGGGTTCCGAGTCGAACTCGGCGAGATTGAAGCGCGCCTTTCTGACCACGCTCAGGTGCGCGAGGCTGTGGTCCTCGTGCTAGGTGAAGGCACTGATAACAAACGGTTGATAGCCTACGTTGTGGCAATGGCTCACCAGGATCTCGTCCGCACCTTGCGCGAGTATCTGTCCGTCAGTCTACCCGAGTACATGATCCCTTCGGCGTTTGTGCGTATGGACGTCTTCCCGCTCACCAACAACGGCAAAATCGACCGCCGCGCTCTCCCTGAGCCCAGTAGCGACTCCTTTGCCACCAGTGACTATGTTGCACCGCAGGGGGATCTTGAGATCGCACTGGCCGCGATCTGGTCAGATCTGTTAAACGTCGAGCAAGTTGGCCGCCACGACAACTTTTTCATGCTCGGTGGTCACTCCCTTCTTGCTGTGCGCCTCATGAACCGCGTTCTGAATTTTGGAGTGCACATGTCACTATCTACGCTTTTCTCCTCTCCTACACTCTGCGCTCTTGGTGAGGCACTCGAAAGCAGCGCCAATCTACAAGAATCCACACACCCGGTCATTGTTCCTGTTGCGAAAGACAGCCCTCTAGAGCTGTCGTTTGCTCAACAGCGCCTGTGGTTCCTTGCTCAGATGGATGGACTCAGCGAAATATACCACGTTCCCTTTGCCAGCCGACTCCACGGACCCCTCAATCATGATGCCTTGGAACAGAGTCTGAATGCACTCTTCTGCAGACATGAGTCTCTTCGCACGGTCTTTGTGACTATTGACGGTCATCCCCAGGTCCAGCTTCTGCCTCCTGACAAAGGCTTTCCTCTCGTCATCCGTGATTTGAGAGGCGAACAAGACAGAGAGGCAATTGCCAGGCAGCTGGCTACCCAAGAAAGCAGGACGCCTTTTGATCTGGAGAACGGTCCGCTGGTTCGTGCGCAGCTCATCCAGCTTGCAGACGATGAACATCTTTTCCTGATCACAATGCACCACATTGTCACCGATGGCTGGTCCATGGGTGTGATGATCCGCGAACTCAACACGCTTTACGAGGCATATTCATCTGGACAGCCCAACCCATTGGCTCCACTGTCCATTCAGTATCCAGACTATGCTGCATGGCAACGACAATGGCTCAAGCAGGACAAACTCAAAGACCAAGCCGCATATTGGCGCGAAAACCTTACAGGTGCACCAGCGTACATTGAACTGCCAGCCGACAGACCTCGGCCTCCTCAGCAATCGTTTTCTGGAGCCTCAGTTCCCATTCGCTTCGACTCTCAGCTCACCGGCGCCCTCAAGACTCTGTCGCAAAAGCACGGGGTCACTATGTTCATGACGACGCTGGCTGCTTGGAGTGCTGTTCTCTCACGCTTATCAGGACAAGACGACATCGTCATTGGTACTCCTTCAGCCAACCGCAACCATCAACAGGTGGAGCAACTGATTGGATTCTTTGTCAGCACTCTCGCACTTCGTATCGATCTGTCAGGAGAACCCAGTGCGACACAGCTTCTGGAACGTGTGCGCAAGACGGCGATTGCAGCGCAGGCGCACCAGGATATTCCGTTTGAGCAGGTGGTCGAGATTGTCCAACCCCCTCGGCGTACAGACATGACTCCGCTCTTTCAGGTGATGTTTGCCTGGCAGGATGGTGATCATGACTCGCTGAAGTTGCATGGCACAGAGACTATCAATGAGGATATTCATTATGATATCTCCAAGTTCGATCTGGACCTCACTTTGGGTGAGCAGAATGGCGAGATTGTAGGAGGTCTAAGTTACTCTACCGCTATCTTCGACTGCGAGACCATTCGCCGTCATGTCGGATACCTGGAGGCTCTGCTACGGTGGATGACGGATAGCACTGAAGAGTCGATTGGAACGGCTCCGATCCTTGGGGCGGCTGAACGAGAGCTTTTGTTCGAGACGTGGAACACAATCAATCAGCCATACCCTGACAACACTTGTCTTCACCAGCTCTTTGAGAAGCAAGTCAAGTTATCGCCCGAGGCCATCGCCATTGCACACCACGAACGGTCGCTCACATACCGCGAGTTAGATTTATGGGCCAATTGGATTGCGTGTCAGCTAGTCGAGAAGGGTGTTAAGCCAGGCGACTACGTCATGCTGCTGCTCGACAGATCGATTCACCTTGTTGCGTCGCAGATTGCAATCCTGAAGATTGGAGCTGCTTATGTTCCCATCGATACCAGGGCGCCAGTGGACCGACAAGCGTATATCGCATCCGACTGTGGATCGACGATTCTGGTCACGGATGAGAGCACAGGCGTCCCTCCTGGAATTGAAGGAACTGTACTTTGTATCAGTGCGAAGCAGAGGAAGACTGAGCATGTGCAAGGTGGGTGACATTCGCTTGGGCAGCCTTTGCCCTTTCGAATCCCATAAAGAGGTGCTACAAACTAATGCTAACATCTTTTCATCCTTCTTCCCTGATGTTATCCGACTTAGAGAGCTTTGAGAGCCCCTTGGCATCGAGTCAAGACACAGCATATGTCATGTATACATCTGGAACCACTGGCCGTCCCAAAGGTGTCATGATATCTCATCGAGGCATTGTGAATCTGGTCACTAGTAACGATTTAGCCGAATTGGAGCCCGAGGATGTTGTTGCATTCTCAAACAATCCATCTTTCGACCCCAGCACATACGACGTCTGGGCTCCTCTTGTGCATGGTGCACGTATTGTCATTATTGACAATGATACGTATTTGGATCCTTACCTTCTTGCGGAGGAGTTCATCTGTCGCCAAGTCACGGTCTTCAATACCAACAATGGCCTCCTTCATCAATATGCCTACGTCATTGGCGACACCTTGTCACGACTGAAATACCTCATTGCGGGATCAGAGCAAGGATCACGCAAAGCCTACCTTGCTATTCTTCAGCAGTGCGGACCTGTCCGTCTTGACAACCAGTATGGTCCCACGGAGACGACCGTGAGCGCCTTGTCGTATACAGCAATAGGCGCTGTGGACCAACTGGAACGTCTCCCCATAGGACGACCTATATCAAACACTTGCGCGTATGTCCTGGACAAGTATCTCACTCCTGTTCCTCTTGGAGTTATTGGAGAACTCTATATTAGCGGACCTGGGGTCGCAAAGGGATATCTCAATCAACCAGGCCTCACAGCTGAGCGATTCCTTCCGGACCCATTTTCCAAACTACAAGGTGCGCGAATGTACAAGACTGGCGATATGGTGCGCTACTTGCGCGATGGAAACTTGGTATTCTTAGGCCGCAACGACACTCAAGTCAAGATCCGTGGGTTCCGAGTCGAGCTCGGTGAAATTGAAGCACGTCTTGCTGAACACTCACAGGTGCGCGAGGCTGTGGTCCTCGCAATAAGCGAGAGCACCGGCAGCAAGCGACTAGTAGCCTATGTTGTGGCAGCGCCCCAGGAAAATCTCGTCCGCATTTTGCGCGAGTATCTCTCCGCCAGTTTGCCAGAGTACATGATCCCCTCGGCGTTTGTATGCATGGACGCCTTCCCGCTGACCAATAACGACAAGATCGACCGCCACGCTCTTCCTGAGCCCAGTGGCGACTCTCTTGTCACTTGTGCCTATGTAGCACCTCATGGTGATCATGAGATGGCATTGGCGGCGATATGGTCGGACCTGCTAAAGGTCGAGAGAGTTGGTCGTCATGACAACTTTTTCACACTCGGTGGCCACTCCCTCCTTGCTGTACGCATGATTAATATCGTCCGCTCAAGTCTGGGATTTAATTTGAAGCTCCATGTGCTTTTCTCGGCTCCGACGGTTGCCAAATTGGCCACGAACCTAGTTCATGGTTATGTCAAGAATACTCAGGACGATGAGTACAGTGTTTTACTTCCGCTCAAGACTCAAGGATGTCGGGCTCCGCTTTTCTGTGTTCATTCTGGATTAGGACTGTGCTGGTCCTACAAGGGCCTGGCTCAGAACCTGCATCCTGAGCAGCCATTATATGGCTTGCAGGCCCGTGGCTTTGATGGAAAGTCTCCTTTGCCGACCTCGGTCGAGGAAATGACTCTGGACTATATCGAACACATCCGGAAGATTCAGCCTCACGGTCCGTACTATCTACTTGGCTGGTCATCTGGTGGTCTAGTTGCTCAGAACATAGCCGTGGAGCTCCAGAGCCAAGGTGACACCGTATCTTTGCTTGCAATGATGGATACTAGACTGACAAGCCCTGTGGAGGAGAAAATGGAATCGGGTTATCAGGAGGAGATCAAGGAGTATGATGAGTTCTTGGATGGTATCGTTGGGGACGTTCCTACAGACGATGCTCTGGCGTTCAAGAAGATTGCTATGCCCGTCCTTCTCAACCTTTCACGGTTGGAACGAGCTTTCGTGCCCTCAGTGTACCATGGCGACATTCTCTTCATCAGAGCAACAATTCCGTACCAGGTGGGCATGCAGTTGACAGACCCGTCCCTCTGGTACCCTTATACACGCGGTGATATTGAGGTGCATGATGTTGAGTGTAAACATAAAGACATGAAGACGTCCAAGAATCTGGCTGTAGTTGCGCGCATCGTTGCAGCTTGGATCGAGAAGTTGCACTGATGGGGTTCGCTACGCCTAAGGTTAGCTAGATTGAATAAACTGTAAGCATTTACTCCTTCAACATTGATAGCTTGAAGGGCAGTACTGGTCAACTTCTAGCAGTCTAGCCGATATTTGGTGCTATGCCTTCTGAGCATGTTTTATCCGGATCTTGTCTATCGTACGTAATGAAGTTGGGAGGACCGAAATACGGTCAAGCAAGCACACCCATTGTCAAAATGAGGGCTCTATATGACTCCATTCACTTCACTCCCCTGAGGGTGCTATGATAGGATGTTGTATTCAGAGCATCCCATGTCTTTCGTCTACTTCCATATTCTTCGGAGTCATCACAACCGAAAATTTACCGCCTTTATTCAAATAGAACCTCAAAAGGGAAGACTCCCGCCAGGGGCCCTATGTAGCAGACATCGAAAGTGGAAGCTGAGATGCTCCGGCCACTCTAAGTTGCGACAGTTATGTTTTAAATAACATATTGCTCGAGATATATTGTCTACCTGGCGTCCGAGAAAAGAGGGGTGGCTAGGATCTATACGCCACTACCCTTGATCTAGATCCCAAGCGTAGCTTGCCTCGACCTATCCGCATGAAAGCAGGTACAGCAGCATGAACACCACCAGCAGTAACAATATGCCGATCCCAACTTCACACAGGAACTCTTCGGACTTTAACAACTCCTCCTGGACCTGAAGTGCCGCCTACGAGAAAAATCTCCCAACGATGCAGTCTGAGATAACGGGCTTTCACTCCCTGTACCATGTACACTCGCAATTTATTTCAGTCTGCAGTCGGATTCAAAATACCGTGAGTGATTTCACATCGACTTGTCTTGGACACCTGGTATAGCGCCCTAACGCCGTTGTCCCCGAATGAATTGCCCACCACGTATAATGTGGCCAGGGTCATGTTGGTCTCTAGTGCCTCTGTTAGTGCTACAATGCCGCTGTCCTCAATAACGTTCCACCCTAAATGCAGAATGGTCAATGTCGAGTTGGTCTTGAGTGACTCGGACAGGGCCTGGGCTGCTTTGTTTCCGATCAAGTTGTGGTATAGGTCCAAAGTGGTTAAAGTCGAGTTGATCTTGAGTGCCTCAGCTAGAGCCTGAGCTCCGTCGTCACCGATATCGTTAGAACCCAAGTACAGGGTTGTCAGAGACGAGTTGGCTTCAAGTCCCTTGGACATTGCACGAGCTCCTTTGTCCCCGATAGAGTTGGAACCCAAGTATAGCACGGTTAGAGTGGAGTTGATTTTGAGTGCCTGAGACAGCGCCTGCGCTCCGTTGTCTTTGATCATATTCCATCCCAAGTTCAACGTTGCCAGAGTCGAGTTCACTTTAAGTGCCTCAAATAATGCCAGAGCCCCATCGTCTCCGATCGCGTTGACTCTCAGATCCAACGCGGTGAGAGTGGTATTGATCTTGAGTGCCCCAGACAGTGCCACGGCTCCGGTGTCCCCGATCGAGTTGGAGCCCAAATCTATAGCTGTCAGAGTCGAATTGGTTTTGACTGTCTCAGCCAACGCCCTGGCTCCATGGTCTCCAACTGAGCTGTGGTAAAAGTCCAAGGTGACAACAATCGACCTGCTCTTGAGTGAGTCAGCAAACGCCAAAGCTGAGTTGCCTCCGATCAAGTTACCTCTCAGGTCCAAAGTCGTCATGGTTGTGTTCGTCCTGACAATCTCAGAGAATGCCAGAAATCCAGGATACCAAATCAAGTTGTCCCTCAGGTCTAAAGTAGTTAAGGTCGAGTTGATCTTCAGAGCCTCAGACAATGCCCGAGCTCCGTCGTCCCTGATCGAGTTACCGACCAGGTCCAAACTGGTGAGAGTAGAGTTGGTCTTGAGCGCCTCAGACAATGCTCGAGCTCCGCTGTCACCGATCGAGTTGCCTACCAAGTGTAACTCGGTCAGAGTCGAGTTGGTCTTGAGCGACTTGCAGAGCTCCAAAGACCCACTGCCCCCGACCGATCGAGCCATCATCTCAAAAGATAGATTGCTAAAATACCACGATGTGTTTGGCGGTAGAATGGAACGCTTGGTGATGTCCTTTGGAATAACAATATGGCTAATTCTCAGACTTGGATGCCTAACCATGCGAAATAGAACCTCATGTCGTGTGGATTTTGAAAAGAGTTTGCTGGCGAGGCTTGTTTGAAACTGCTGGAGCTCAAGGCGGAGCATTCGTAATGATAAATTCGTGAGTGCACTCGCTAAAGCTTCAAGTTCACTTTTGGAGCAATCCCAGGCGAATGAGATATCAAGGTCGACCATATGTCTTGCTTTGGCTAAAGCAGTGAAGAATCTTGCGGCGCTGATGTCGGATTTCAGGGTGATCGAAACTTGGCCGAGTTGCGGTCGATAACTTCCACCATTCACCGCAACTGTAATCGCAAGCGCCTGTTCCTCTATTTCTTTGTATGCAATACGGTAATGGTCGAGGCACACCCATTTGAAATGACCCTGTTGGGTAGCAATTCGGTAGAGGTTCCCTGGTACCCAATGCTCATCCGTGTCCCTGATAAAGTCTTTCAATTGACGAAGGTCTCCGTCCTCCAAAGCATCCAGTCTAGTGAGCGATTCCGCTTTATCGATTTTTGCCGAGTCTTGTTTGACTGAAATATTGTTTGCAAATTGTTGTAGGTGCTTGATAGACTGGTTGACGTCTGACTCTGAGATAACTTTCAGTGCGTCCTTTGATATATCCATGGTCCCGGAGACATTCGCGGTAGACAGGGCGGGAATGTAAATGTCGGCGGTCGTGACTCCATATTTGATCATCTCGAGCACAGTCATCATGTGCCTGCCGTACAATTGGAAAAACTCGTTGGGCCTTTGGAGGTCGTATCCCTCATGTTTGACAACGTGGATGTGATGTGAAATATTAATACTGTCGCCGTTGAGCTCCTTGGTGTGCTCGCCGCATTCGCAGAGAAAGCAGAGGCGGAACTGGTTGTCGAGAGGGCTGGCATGGTCCCGCGCGTCGGTTTCCTTGGGTAAGATGATGAATAGTCGTGGAAGTGGACACTCGTGCAGCTCGTGCGTTTGTCCAAGGAGTGCATGAATTCGTCCTTGTACAACCGCAGGTTGGTCTAGTGCTTGTTGTTGCATCTGCAACATGGGTTGCTGCTTCTCACATATCTGCTGCTGAAGGTCGTTATTCTCAGCCATTGGCGCCTTCATTTCAAAGAAACACTGCTGAAAGTCACTGTGAATAAGGTCTGCCTGCTCCTTCTGACCATCTTGACTTGACCTGGCCAGGGGCTCGACTGAGGTCGATTGGGGGATGGTACCTTGCCCGGAGAGCTGCCGAGGTGATATGAAGTTCAATTCATGGTATCCTGGTGGATACGTGGAGGTAGCAGTTGTCGTGATCTCGACAACCTCGCCAGGCTGGTGCGCAAACCGCTTGGGCAACAACCTAAATATGAGTGTCAACTGGCAGTCAGTGGCAACTTCTCTGGTCCGTCACGGGTCACAAGTCAAAGGTAGCCCGAACTGGCATACTCATTGTCATTGGCATCGCGCATGAAGCTGACATGGCGATCACCACATGCGAACTTGGCGGTATCTGGAAAGTGCTCTTGGAAGCGCTCTTGGATATCTTCCAAAAGTACATAGGGGTCGCCCTGGGTCTCAGGAGTGCCCGGATGGACCTGGACGTGGACGGTCGTGCTTCCGTACTGGAGCTGCTGCGACAGGTCATTGCGAGACATGGTCAGAGAATGAAATGGAATAAGGTTCAATGGAGTAGGAGGAGAGGCCGATGAGGGGGACAGACGATGGAGATGGGTGATGATGGGTGATGATGGGTGATGATGAGTGATTTGCTCGCGTCCAGCCTCGCCTTCGCCATGAAGATGGGTCTGAGCGATGATGGAGCACCCCCCTTGCGCTTTCGCGGTGGACAAAGGGAGAGCGAGAGAGTGCAGCAGAGCTGGCGGCAGGACAGGGTCTGCATACAGGCTGCCTATGCCCTGTGGCAACGAATGAGCCTGCCTGCCTGCCTGCCTGCCCGCATGGGGCGTGTATTGCTGCCTGATGGCGACTGTGTGGTCCTCAAGGCGTTCCTGTGGTTCCTGAGGCGGGTGCACGCCTTGGTTGCTGTGCTCCCACACGATAGCGCAAATGGCGCAAGAGGAGCCGCGCTTGCGGCACTGGCTGTTGCTATGGCTTTCCCGCAGATGTGCGCAAGCTCGTTTGAGCACCATCCATATCCCTGCCTAGCTGCGTGGGAGCGCACCTTGCTCCAGCTGCAGCTGCCTGTGCCCTGCTGCCCGTGCCCTGCTGCCTGTGGTGGTCCACCATCGCCGCATGCGCTGTCCAGCGTGTGAACATCCCGGCGGCACGATCCCTACCGCCGTGTGCTGAGCTCAGTTTTCACAAGCATTTATGTCGTGCTCTCACTTTTCCCCTCTTCTTTCCATCCATCCTCCCTTCAGTCCCGCACTTGCTTTGCCTCGTCGAAATCTGAACTCATTTGCTGCCTCTTGCTCTACGGCTCTCGCTCCTGTCTCTTTCCTTACAGCCCTCTTGCACGCCTACGCTCTTGAAAAGAGAAATGCCCGCGGATCCATCCACATGGAGTCGCACTCCCGCGAACCATCGGTCCCTTGACCCCGGCACTGTCGTGCCCAAGCCCTACCAAGATCCAATCAAAGTCTGGACAGAGTTCTTGATGAACCATGGCGGATATTTGGTCCTTCTGGGTATACCTGCCGCCATAGCTTTGATGGCATTTGTCGGACGCATGCGATGGTTGAAGCGACACCGTAGCCCTCACGGCTACGGCAGAACAGGCCGGATCTACTGGCCGTCGCAAGCCTTCATCGCTCTGGCATGTCTCATTCTAGCAGCCTCATTGTGGACGTCCTTTGGGTCTTCTATGCCTGCGGATGGACTCTCAACCGGGATCGTCCTCATGTTGCTGGCGTGGGTGAGTCTCCGTTGCTAACAATTTAGCTTCCAAGATTGTTTTTTCTCTCCTTCTTTTGCGTGTGCTCAACTCGGTGCGGACTGATCGGTCATATGCGGTTACTCAAACATCGCCCTCGCCTTTCTCCACCCCATCCCGGAAATTTACTCTTATCTAGCTTGTGGCGATGCCCCTCAACGCCCTGGAACACCGCTACGGAACCCGGTCCTCCGACCTTCTCTTTAGTTTCTATTTCATCACCGTCGCAGCCAGCGCCGTCTCGCTCTTCATCCTTTCCGACGACCGTGATGGCCACGACGAGCCCACATACTCTCGCCGGTTTTGGAACGTCTTCTACTTTGTAGCAAGCATTGCTATTGCTTTCCTCTTTGAGGCACTCCCACGCAGTAACACGCGGGTCCAGCGCCTTCGCCGGGAGAGGGAGGACCTGAGCAATTATCAACAGGCTAACTTGTTCTCGCGGCTCTCGTACCATTACTTTCAAGAGATTGTCAGCCTCGGTGCCAAGCGACCCTTGACAGGCGACGATCTTGCCAATACGAGTCCCGCTTGGCTGTCGACCCATGTCAACTATGAGCACCTCTCGGCGACTTGGGAAAAGGACATGGCACGAGCAGCCTTGAAACATAAACAGCCTTCGCTCTTTTGGGCCGCCCTGTATGCCTATCGACGGACGATCGCACTTCTGCTGCTCGTACGCATTCCTGGTTATGCGCTGCTCTATGTCCCACCGGTGCTGTTTGGTCAGTTGTTGCGGTTCATTGGGGAATACTCTGACGCCGTCAGAGATGGACGGGACCCGCCCTCTCAAAAGACGGGATTCATGATCGCGTTGCTAATGATGGTCTGCAACATCGGGACGACCTTTGCGCTCTGCTACTCGCTCCAGTTGATGGCGGATCTCGGATATCAAACACGCGCAGCAACGATTGCTATGGTGTACCGAAAGTCACTCAAATTGTCACCTGCCGCCAGGAACAAGTCAACGCTTGGAGAGATCACGAACCATATGGCTATTGATGCGGAAAAATGGGTTGAAGCATCAACTTTCATGCCCATGCTCGTCACGGTGCCGTAAGAGTCTTTTTTTTCATACCAACGTTGTATTGAAAATCGTGTATTTGAAAAGGCTTGATGTTTGGCCATTAACGATTCTGGACTCCTTGGTGCGATTAGATTCGAACTCGTCATCGCCATCTATCTGCTTTACGGGCTGCTTGGATGGTCGTTTATTGCAGGTTTGGCTGTATTTGTGATCCTGGTTCCGATCCAGACAAAGATGGCGAGCTTCTTGAACGGATACCAGGATGACCAGCTCAAGTGGATGGATAGTCGGCTTCGTCTTATGACGGAGATTCTGGCCAACATCAAAATTGTCAAGTTGTACAACTGGTACGGAGCTCTGGGTAGTTACTGCGGACAAGTTCGACATGGACTGCAGCTTCTTGTCCTTGTACTGACCGCCTATATTCGTCCCTTTATGTATCATAAACAAACTGATAGGGAGCAACCATTGAGAAAGAAGATTGATGCCATGCGTGCCCAGGAAGTCCTGGCATTGAAGGGATTGGCTACCATCCGTTCACTTTTGACCATCTTATTTTCTTCCGGTACCTTGCTCATGGCTCTGGTCACGTTCTGTGTGTATGCATATTTCGGTGGGCCCAACTGGACACCGGGAAAACTGACGTCCGAGATCGTCTTTGTCAGCATCGCGTTGTTCGGTATCATGAACCGACCCCTTGGGCTCGCCGCCAATATGGTTTCGAGAACCATTGCGGTCTCTGTGGCCATGAAGCGTGTCGACAAGTACTTGATGATGGAGGAAATCGACACAACCGTAGTTCAGCGCTATAGTCGTCAGCCTCAAGGTCCTAACTCTGGACACAACGGCTCAAAGGCATTGGCAGTTGATGTTCAGCGAGGGACATTCGCGTGGGAGAAGCAACCGGAAGCAGTCGCGTTGGAAGCGTCCCTTGAAGAGAGACAGTCTCTTGTGGCCGCTGCCGAACCTTCACCTGTCAACCCGATCTTGTCCAACATCACGCTGCGAGTTCCAGACGGCCATCTTACTGTTATCGCTGGAAGAATTGGTCAGGGCAAGTCATCTCTGCTAAGCGCTATCATGGGAGAGATGTACAAGTTGAACGGAACCGTCACCGTGTATGGTGATATAGCCTATGTGCCCCAACAAGCATGGATCACCAATGCGACTGTCAGAGACAACATTCTGTTTGGCAAGCCCTTTGATCGGAAGAAATATGATGTTGTTATCCATGCCTCTGGACTGCAGCCAGATCTCGAGATGCTCAGCGCAGGGTAAGTCTCGCTTTTGCTTTCGAATCTGAGGTGCGGTTTCCTTTCGTGTTTCGCGTCAAAAATGAAACAAAAAGGTTTCGCCCTAGCTCACTGCCTCTTCTGATTGTAGTGACCAAACGGAGATTGGCGAGAGAGGTATTAATCTGTCTGGCGGTCAGAAACAGCGCGTCTCGTTGGCTCGCGCCGCATACCAGGATGCCGACATTTATTTACTGGACGATCCTCTTAGCGCCGTCGATGCCCATGTGGACCAGCACCTGTGGACTCACCTCATTGGACCCGATGGCTTGCTCAAGGACAAAACCCGCCTCCTGGTCACTCATGGAATTCATCACTTGGAGAACGTTGATCAGATTGTGGTCTTGAAGGACGGCACCATCTCAGAGACGGGCGAATACCATCAGTTGATGAAGGCTCGCGGCGCCTTCTATCAGCTCATTAATGACTACTCTGTCAACAAGAAAAAGAAGAAATCAGAATCAAGCAAACATCGTCTCCGCGATCTGCTTGTGGGCAAAAAGGACAGCGTCATTGCTAGCGATACTGCTGCGTCAGCTACCAGCAGTAATCACAACAGCGACTCGGATGGGGAAGCCAGCGAGAGAAACACAGTTGTCGGCGATGTTGCTGTCAAGAGCGGCGATAACGCAGCTCTGAACAGCAACGATGATGATGCGGGCGAATTGATTGCGGATGAGAAGTCAGAGGAGGGTAAAGTCGGGTGGAAGATTGTGCTGATATATGCCAAGGCTGCGTAAGTCGATCTGGGTTGCTCACTCAATGGCTCTTCATGATGAATGAGCCTGTTTTTTTTTAACCTCGCATCGTTGTGCTACCGCTTTTTCTGCTCCAGATCGTATGTGAACGCTGTGATCTGCCTGATCTTCTTTATCCTTGCACAGGCGTGCCATATCAGCACGAACTTTTGGCTGCGATACTGGATCACAGATATGGAGGAGCGCGAGAGGGATGGACACGAAGGACGACCCACTTCTTTCTACTTGACCGGCTATGGAATGCTTGTTCTCATGTTCATGTGTTGTAATCTTATCGTCAACTATGTAAGCTTCTGAACCGGAGTTTTGTTTGCTGCATGAGAGATTTACTAGGTGACTGACAGACAGCGCTTTCTTTTTGTTCGTGGGACTTTTAGTTCACTGAGGTCGTTTGTGGTATCAGGGCGTCAAATGTCTTGTATGACCGTCTCCTGACAAGGGTTCTTCGTTTGCCTATGAGTTTCTTTGACACCACACCGTAAGTGAGGTTGCTTGACAACAATTGTATTGAATAGTTGTGCACGAAAGACTTGCGAACTAACACTTAATGCGTTTTGAAACTAGTATGGGAAGAATCGTCAACAGGTTTTCATCGGACGTGAACGCTATCGACGCTCAGTTGCCAGAGGAGTGGAACGATTTCTTTGCACTCGCGTCGATTATCGCAGGCACGCTTTTCGTCATTGCATATTCAACCCCTGCCTTCCTCATAGCCATCCCACCGATCGCATTCACCTACATGTGGATCCAGGACTACTTTGTCAAGAGCTCAGGATCGCTGAAGCGCTTGATCTCCGTTTCAAAGTCGCCGCTGTATCAGCACTTTAGCGAGACCCTGACAGGCGTCTCGACCATTCGTGTGACGAAGGGCCTCAAGGAACAGTTCATTCGAGAGAACGAGGTCCGAGGAGATCTGATCAATACCCGACTCAACGCCTTCAGTCTCAACAACCGCTGGCTTCAGCTCCGACTTGAGGTTCTCGGAGGAATTACGATTTTCACTTCAGCTTCGTTAGCAGTTTTGAATGCCGGAAGGCTGGATCCTAGTATTGTTGGACTGGCACTGAGTTACGCGTTGAACATGGTTGGAATGATTGGTTTCCTTGTTCGGGCGTACTCTCAGGTGCAATGCGTGCTAGTCTCAGTCGAGCGCGTGGATGAATACTCTCAGAAGCCTACGGAGGCACCATCTGTGACCGACGCGCGTCTGCCACCTAACTGGCCAGATCAGGGACGCGTCGTATTCAAGAACTACTCTGCCCGTTACCGCGAGGGCTTGGACTTGGTGGTTAAAGACATCTCGTTCACGTTGCAACCGTCAGAGAGGGTTGGTATCGTCGGACGCACCGGCGCAGGAAAGTCTTCGCTCACCCTTGCGCTCTTCCGAATCATTGAGGCAGCGGACAGCTACTGGGCTAAGGCGAGCGACCCCTCGTTCACTGTCAAGAAGCAACTGGAGGATACGATAGCATTCTATCCTGAGGTTAACGGTGGTGGCGGATCGATTGAGATTGATGGCGTCGACATTTCGACATTGGGGCTTGATGCCTTGAGGCAGCATTTGTCCATCATCCCTCAGGATCCGACGCTATTTGCTGGTACGATTCGACACAATCTCGATCCTTTTGAGACACAGTCGGACAAGGAGCTTTGGGAGGCATTGGAGCGCGCACACTTGAAGGACCACATCTCGACCTTGGCCGGCGGACTCTCCTTTGAGGTTGCGCAGAATGGCGAGAATTTCTCGGTGGGTCAACGAGCGCTCATTTGCTTGGCGCGTGCACTTCTGCGCAAGAGCAAGGTTTTGATTTTGGATGAAGCGACGGCTGCTGTAGATGTGGAGACGGATGACTTGATTCAGAAGACGCTCCGTCGAGAGTTCAAGGATAGGACGGTGTTGACGATTGCGCATCGGATCAAGACGGTGATGGACTCGGACAAGATCTTGGTGTTGGAGAAGGGCCGCGTACAAGAATTTGAGGCGCCTAACGTCTTGCTTCAGAAGCATGATTCGCTGTTCTATCAGTTGGCGAAGCAAGCGGGAGAAGTCGACGGCCATGGGCATACGCATAGACATTAGGAAATGGTGACACTGACACGGCGGGTAACTGTTCAGTAAATAAAACGTATTGAGACTTGATGGTCCATGGCGATGGCCTAGATGAATTCTTTCTCTAGTAGTCCAACACGGCCATCTTCCGTTTCACTTTACATGGGACCCATATTTTCGTTCTCCTTACTGTACAGTGCCCTGACAAAAGTATTCGCGCCCTCCTTTTTGGTCTTCTATATGTTCATCCTCTCATGCCACCACAATTAGGGGATGGGGGGTGAGAATTTGTTCTAAGTGAAATCGACACTTTGGCATGGCACCTTGAAAGCAAATGAGCTCTCTCCATTCAGTTTTTGTCCCTGAATTTTTTTAGTCGAAGCACCCAGTCCCCATGTTTAAGTCCGTTGTCAACCTTGGTACATGTCAAGTACAATAGAGAGGTGTAAAAAACGGATCTCCCATATGATTTCTTATGTGCAGAAAAAGGAGTCCGCGTATACTTTTGTCGGGGCACTGTACACGGGTCCCGTCAAAAGCACTGTTCTAGCAGCGCTCCAGATGTGCCCAGAATATTTACACCGAACTAGTGTGAGTACATAGGCTGAGAGTCATGGTACAGGGCTCACTGTCGAAAGACTCCATTCATAAAGTCAAGCCAACGTTCGTCTTGACCAGGAAAAGGAAAGTCGTGCGTCAGAAACCATACTGGAATATCGCTTATACCGCATGAATGTTGACATTAGTTGATACTTTGCCCTTGATCGCACAGTGAGAAGTATCAATGGTATGAAAGGTGGATAACGGAGCCAAGTAAACTGGGAATATGTGTGGGAACAAAGTGCTTCCTTGCATTATACGCTACACTGCTTGTGTCACTGTTGACTATTTACCTGATCATGAAAAACCACATTCCTTCAGCGGTTGTACCTAACTCCCTCGCCCTTATCAAACCGCTCACTCAGGGGGTCTGTGCGACATTTTTGGGCACGCCATAACGACGGAACTTGGATGCATGGTTAACATCTGGCGCATGCATAGCCTGGAAGTGGAGCATGAATACCATGTGACAGTCCGGTTCCTAGATTCTCGCCTTCATCGCTATAACAATATTGTCAGCGCAAACCCCACCCCATATGCACGGATGGTATCAAGAGTCCTTGGACACTCGAGAACCCAGATTCCTCAATTCGCTCGCTCAGATTCGTCAAGGTTAGCTCAGGGCAGGTTACTGTTCTTTTGTGTCAAGTTCAGGGGTACGTTGCGGTAACGATGCACGAGTGAGCGAATGTGTTTTTTTTTTTTTTTTTTTTTTTTTTCAGGGGTCGATCAATCTGAGCGAACGCGAGCAAAGGTAACAAATTTTTCCCTGAGAGTGAGATGAAATAATCCCTTTGTGATCAAGAACCTTGCAGACGGTATGCTCCCAATGACACTGCATGGCTTGGATGACAGCGGGCGCATATACTAAGCACCTTTCAACCAGAATTGACAGAGACGATAGAACTATGACTCGTCCCACATTACCCATAGCGCGAGTAATATGCATGAGTGCGTGTTGTTGGGGCGGACGCATGAGGTGCATGAGCCACGGCGCAAAAAAGACTTGGGACTGTTGCTGCAGAAACGTGGTATTTCGTCGCATCAACCAGGCACGAAAAGTGAAGGAGTACAATTTCAGAAACGTATGCGAACGGAGCGCATCTCTTTTGTTCTCTTATCCCACACCTCCTTTTGCTTTTGCTACCTGAACAATGTCATCGGAAAGCTCCATCTCTCGTGCCATTGACATCGCTCATCATGGGCTCAAAGACGAAGTATCAACCGGTGATGGTACTCTTAGGGTATGGTCGCGATCTTAGCGTTGGTTCGAGACCCGCGAGAATTCAACTTTCGTATTAACAGAAAACTGTTGTTTTTATCTATACTCGAGAGTAGACTGTCAGTAACACCCATTGCTTGCCCATCCCTGAGAATATGTCAAGCATTCCTGAAAAAGGAATAGCAAGCATCGACAAGACGAGGTATCGTGCAGTCGCTACTGGAGCTTACGATCGCGATCTTTAAAAGCCCAGTCCCAGTTTCTAAATGCCGCTATATGTCTTCCAAACTTGTGAACGTGAATAGCCTTATCACCAAGCCAACCACCTTCCAAGCTGGCAAATCGGGCGATGGCATCTCTGGCGACAAGCATCTCATGGATTATCGTCGCCCGGACCATCAGTTTTCCGCCGAGACGATTTTCTCAACCCAACTGGATGAATCTCTCAAGTCGCAGCTATTGAGTTTTGCGCATGACAACAGTTCGAATTTGGCCACTGCCGTATTGGTCGCGTGGACCATTGTGCTATCCCGTCTCTCTGGTCAAGAGTCTATCGTACTTGATGTGGGCGGCATTTTCGAGAAGGAGATCTTGATCGATCCGTTCACCATGAATGTCGATCTTTCAGGGGAGCTCAACACATCAAAACTATTAGAACGCTTGAAGCACAGTTTTGGAACCACAGGTACCCACCAGTCTGCTGCGAGTGAACCTGTCGACCTTTCAAAGGACGATGAGAAGCCCCATCTTTCTCAGGCTAGCTTCTACGCGCACACCGGCAGCCTTACTCAGCCCCTGAGCGACCAAGTCTATAAGCAGTGTTGTCTCGAGCTGCATCTTTTCCAGGACAACGACAATGTTACTATGAACATCCGCGCTGCAGCCGGCCTCTACAACAAAGACGTCATCGAGAGATACGCTGGCTATCTCCTGGCCGTACTGAAGAATATCGTGGCTAATAAGAGCCAGTCAGTTGCCTCGTTTGACATACTCTCGCCAGAAGAGAAGACGCTGCTTCTCAAGACGTGGAACACAATCGATCGGCCCTACCCTGGCGACCTTTGCCTTCACCAGCTGTTCGAGGACCAAGTCGCGATGTCACCAGAGGCCATCGCCATTGTGCACGACGAGCGATCGCTCACGTATAGCGAATTGAATTCTCAGGCCAACGAGATTGCTAGTCAACTTATTGACGCGGGTGTCAAGCCAGGCGACTACGTTATGCTGCTGTTGAACCGGTCGTTTGGTCTCGTTGCCTCGCAGATTGCAGTCCTCAAAATTGGAGCTGCATACGTTCCCATCGATACTAGGGCGCCACTGGACCGACAAGCGTACATCGCCTCCGACTGTAGATCGACGGTCATGATCACCGATGAGACCAGCAACATCCCTTCTGGGATTCAGGCAATTGTTCTTCGTATATCCACAAAGTTAGAGCACACTGCCAATGTGCAGGGTAGGTCACACTCATTCGGACAAAATCATTGACCTTTCTGTAATCCAATGTTGATGCTACGAACCGACATTAACACGCTCCAATCACTTCCCCTGATGTCCACCGTCTTAGTGAACTTTGAGAGCACCATTTCATCCAGTCATGACACAGCCTGTGTTATGTACACCTCTGGATCCACAGGTCGTCCCAAGGGTGTCATGGTCCCCCATCGAGGCATCGTGCGTCTGGCCATCAACAACGGATACTCAGATATTGGCAAAGATGACCGAGTTGCCTTTGTGGCCAACCCAGCATTCGACCACAACTCCTATGAGGTCTGGGTCCCGTTACTCAATGGCGCTCGCATCATCATCATCGACCGGGAGACCTTGTTAGAGCCGCACCAGCTTGCTGCAGCTCTAGACCATCATCAGGTCACAATGCTCTTCCTCACCACAGCGCTCCTTCATCAATACGTCCACATCATCGGGCCTGCTCTATCCAAACTGAGATACCTCATGGGCGCTGGCGAGCAGGGTCATGTTGAAGCGTTTACTGAAGTGGCCAAGCATGGCGGCCGAGTCTGTGTGATCAATACATACGGCCCCACAGAGGCGAGTGTGACATCCACGGCATATCGGATTACGAGCACTACCAGCCAACTACGTCGCCTTCCCATCGGCCGTCCCATCTCGAACACTCCACAGTATGTGTTGGATACGTATCAACGGCCAGTCCCAATTGGAGTGGTCGGCGAACTCTATATTGGCGGACCTGGTGTGGCAAATGGATATCTCAATCAGCCAGAGCTCACAGCTGAGCGATTCCTTCCGGACCCATTTTCCAAAGTGCAAGGTGCTCGCATGTACAGGACTGGTGATTTGGTGCACCACCTGCCTGATGGAAACCTGGTGTTTGTGGGCCGCAACGACAATCAAGTCAAGATCCGTGGATTCCGAGTCGAGCTCGGCGAGATTGAGGCATGCCTTGCTGAGCACCCTCAAGTACGCGAGGTTGTAGTCCTCTCACCTGGCGACGGTGGTAACGACAGGCGCCTAGTAGCCTACGTTGTGACTGCGCCTCAGGAGAATCTCGTACCGATGTTACGGGAGCACCTCTCAGCTGTCTTACCCGACTACATGATACCTTCGGCGTTTGTACGCATGGACGCCTTCCCACTGACCAACAACGGCAAGATCGATCGTCGCGCTCTCCCTGAGCCCAGAGGCGACTCCTTGGTCACCTGTGATTATGTTGCGCCACAAGGGCAACATGAGATCATACTGGCCGAAATGTGGTCGGATCTGTTAAACATCGAGAGAGTTGGTCGCTATGACAACTTCTTCATTCTTGGTGGCCACTCTCTGCTTGCTGTACGCCTCATAAACCGTGTTTCAAGCTTGGGAGTGCACATGCCTCTGTCCACACTTTTCTCCTCTCCTACTCTTTGTGCTCTCGCGGAGGTCTTCGGAAGCAGCGCAAATCTGAAGGAGCCCACATCTTTGGTCATCAATCGCGTTGCAAAGGGCGGTCCTTTGGAACTATCGTTTGCTCAACAGCGCCTGTGGTTTCTCGCCCAGATGGATGGACTCAGTGAGATCTATCACATCCCCTTGGCCAGCCGACTCCAAGGTCCCATCGAACATGATACCCTTGAAAAGTCGTTGAATGCACTCTTTTGCAGACACGAATCACTTCGCACGGTCTTTGTGGCTGTCGATGGTCAGCCCCAGGTCCGGCTCTTGCCTACCGACAATGGTTTCCCACTCGTCATTCATGATCTGAGGGGTGAGCAAGACGGAGAAGCAATTGCCAAGCAACTGGCAGCCCAAGAAAGCAGGACACCCTTCGATCTGGAGAGAGGTCCTTTGATCCGTGCGCAACTTATCCAGGTTGCGGACAATGACCACTTTTTCCTTATCACAATGCACCACATTGTCACCGATGGCTGGTCTACGGGTGTGATGATCCGTGAGCTCAACGCGCTCTACGACGCGTATACTTCAGGACTGCCCAGCCCACTGGCTCCGCTTGCCATTCAGTACCCGGACTATGCCGCCTGGCAGAGACGACAGCTTACACAAGACACACTGAGAGATCAAGCCGAATATTGGCGCAAGACTCTTGCTGGTTCACCAGCATCTATTGAGCTGCCAACAGACAGACCTCGACCTCTTCAGCAATCATTCCTTGGTGCAACGGTTCCCATTCGCATCGACTCTCAGCTGACTCATGCCATCAAGTGTCTTTCTCAGAAGCACGAGGCCACTGTGTTCATGACGATGCTGGCGGCGTGGAGTTCTGTTCTGTCACGCCTGTCTGGACAAGACGACATTGTCATTGGCACGCCTTCGGCCAACCGCAACCATCAGCAGCTGGAGCAGTTGATTGGATTTTTTGTTAGCACCCTCGCACTTCGGATCGATCTGTCAGAAGAACCCAGTGCAGGACAGCTTCTTGATCGTGTTCGTAAGGCCACCATTGCAGCACAGGTTCACCAAGATCTTCCATTCGAGCAAGTGGTGGAGATTGTTCAGCCCCATCGTCGTACAGATACGACTCCAATCTTCCAAGTGATGTTAGCCTGGCAGAACGACGATCTTGGTGCTCTAACGTTTCATGGAACTGAGGCCGTCCCTGAAGACATTGATGAGGATATAGCCAAGTTCGACATGGAGCTGTTCTTGAACGAGAAGAATGGCGAGATTGTCGGAGGCTTAAACTACTCCACCGCTCTTTTCGACCGTGGGACAATTGACCGCCATGTCGGATACTTGCAGGCTATGCTGCGCTGGATGACGAACAGCACTGAAGAGCCCATTGTCAAGGCTCCAATCCTGGGGACGACTGAGCGAGAGGTCTTGCTTAAGACATGGAAAGGCACAGAACAGCCATACCCTCAGAACACTTGCCTTCACCAGCTGTTCGAGGACCAAGTCGCGTTGTCACCAGAGGCCATCGCCATTGTTCACGACGAGCGATCGCTCACGTACAGCGAATTGAATTCTCAGGTCACCGAGATTGCTAGTCAACTTATTGACGCGGGTGTCAAGCCAGGCGACTACGTTATGCTGCTGTTGAACCGGTCGTTTGGTCTCGTTGCCTCGCAGATTGCAGTCCTCAAAATCGGAGCTGCATACGTTCCCATCGATACTAGGGCGCCAGTGGACAGACAAGCGTACATCGCCTCCGACTGTAGGTCGACGGTCATGATCACCGATGAGACCAGCAACATCCCTTCTGGGATTCAGGCAATTGTTCTTCGTATATCCACAAAGTTAGAGCACACTGCCAATGTGCAGGGTAGGTCACACTCATTCGGACAAAATCATTGACCTTTCTGTAATCCAATGTTGATGCTACGAACCGACATTAACACGCTCCAATCACTTCCCCTGATGTCCACCGTCTTAGTGAACTTTGAGAGCACCATTTCATCCAGTCATGACACAGCCTGTGTTATGTACACCTCTGGATCCACAGGTCGTCCCAAGGGTGTCATGGTCCCCCATCGAGGCATCGTGCGTCTGGCCATCAACAACGGATACTCAGATATTGGCAAAGATGACCGAGTTGCCTTTGTGGCCAACCCAGCATTCGACCACAACTCCTATGAGGTCTGGGTCCCGTTACTCAATGGCGCTCGCATCATCATCATCGACCGGGAGACCTTGTTAGAGCCGCACCAGCTTGCTGCAGCTCTAGACCATCATCAGGTCACAATGCTCTTCCTCACCACAGCGCTCCTTCATCAATACGTCCACATCATCGGGCCTGCTCTATCCAAACTGAGATACCTCATGGGCGCTGGCGAGCAGGGTCATGTTGAAGCGTTTACTGAAGTGGCCAAGCATGGCGGCCGAGTCTGTGTGATCAATACATACGGCCCCACAGAGGCGAGTGTGACATCCACGGCATATCGGATTACGAGCACTACCAGCCAACTACGTCGCCTTCCCATCGGCCGTCCCATCTCGAACACTCCACAGTATGTGTTGGATACGTATCAACGGCCAGTCCCAATTGGAGTGGTCGGCGAACTCTATATTGGCGGACCTGGTGTGGCAAATGGATATCTCAATCAGCCAGAGCTCACAGCTGAGCGATTCCTTCCTGACCCATTTTCCAAAGTGCAAAGTGCTCGCATGTACAAGACTGGTGACTTGGTGTATTACATGCCTGATGGAAATCTGGTGTTTGTGGGCCGCAACGACAATCAAGTCAAGATCCGTGGATTCCGAGTCGAGCTCGGCGAGATTGAGGCACGCCTTGCTGAGCACCCTGAAGTACGCGAGGCTGTGGTGATCGCAATCAGCGAGAACACCGGCAATAACAGACTTGTAGCCTACGTTGTGGCGGCGCCCCAGGAAGATCTCGTCCGCTTACTGCGCGAGTACCTCTCCACCAGCTTGCCCGAGTACATGATCCCGACGGCATTTGTACGCATGGACGCTTTCCCGTTAACGAACAATGGCAAGATCGACCGCCGCGCTCTCCCTGAGCCCAGAAGCGACTCCCTTGTCACTTGTGACTATGTTGCACCGCAAGGTGAACTGGAGGTCGCAATGGCCGAAATGTGGTCGGAATTGCTGAACATCGAGAGAGTTGGTCGTCATGACAACTTCTTCATGCTCGGTGGTCACTCGCTCCTTGCTGTACGCCTCATGAACCGTGTTTCAAGCTTGGGAGTGCACATGCCTCTGTCTACGCTTTTCTCCTCTCCTACTCTCTGTGCTCTTGCAGAGGTCCTGGGAGGCAGTGGTAATCTGAAGGAGCCCGCCTCTTCAGTCATCAATCCCGTCGCAAGAGATAGACCTTTGGAACTATCATTTGCTCAACAACGCCTGTGGTTTCTCGCCCAGATGGATGGACTCAGTGAGACCTACCACATTCCCTTGGCCAGCCGACTCCAAGGTCCTCTTGATCATGATGCTCTTGAGAAGTCGTTGAATGCACTCTTTTGCAGACACGAGTCTCTTCGCATGGTCTTTGTGGCTGTCGATGGTCAGCCCCAGGTCCGGCTCTTGCCTACTGACAGCGGCCTCCCACTCGTCATCCGTGATCTTAGGGAAGAGCAAGCCAGAGAAGCGCTTGCCAAGCAGCTCGCTGTCCAAGAAAGCAAGACACCTTTCGATCTGGAGAGAGGTCCTCTGATCCGTGCGCAGCTTGTACGAGTTGCGGACAATGATCACTTTTTCCTTATCACAATGCACCACATTGTCACCGATGGCTGGTCTATGGGCGTGATAACCCGTGAACTCAACGCACTCTACGACGCGTACACTTCAGGACTGCCCAGCCCACTGGCTCCGCTTGCCATTCAGTACCCAGACTACGCTGCTTGGCAGAGGCAACAACTCACTCAGGACAGGTTCAAAAATCAAGCCGAATATTGGCGTAAGACTCTTGAAGGTGCACCAGCAGCTATTGAGTTGCCAACGGACAGACCTCGACCTCCTCAACAATCATTCCTTGGTGCAACGGTTCCCATTCGCATCGACTCTCAGCTGACTCATGCCATCAAGAGTCTTTCTCAGAAGCACGAGGCCACTGTGTTCATGACGATGCTGGCGGCATGGAGTTCTGTTCTGTCACGCCTGTCAGGACAAGACGACATTGTCATTGGCACGCCTTCGGCCAACCGCAACCATCAGCAGCTAGAGCAGTTGATTGGATTCTTTCTCAGTACTCTTGCAGTTCGTATTGATCTGTCAGAGGAACCCAATGCAGGACAGCTTCTTGATCGCGTTCGTAAGGCCACCATTGCAGCACAGGCTCACCAAGATCTTCCATTCGAGCAGGTGGTGGAGATTGTCCAGCCCCCTCGCCGTACAGATATGACTCAAATCTTCCAAGTGATGTTAGCCTGGCAGAACGACGATCTTGGTGCTCTAACGTTTCATGGAACTGAGGCCGTACCTGAAGACATTGATGACGGTATAGCCAAGTTCGACATGGAGCTGTTCTTGAACGAGAAGAATGGCGAGATTGTTGGTGGTCTAAATTACTCGACCGCTCTTTTCGACCGTGGGACAATTGACCGCCATGTCGGATACTTGCAGGCTATGCTGCGCTGGATGACGAACAGCACTGAAGAGCCCATTGTCAAGGCTCCAATCCTGGGGACGACTGAGCGAGAGGTCTTGCTTAAGACATGGAAAGGCACAGAACAGCCATACCCTCAGAACACTTGCCTTCACCAGCTGTTCGAGGACCAAGTCGCGTTGTCACCAGAGGCCATCGCCATTGTTCACGACGAGCGATCGCTCACGTACAGCGAATTGAATTCTCAGGTCACCGAGATTGCTAGTCAACTTATTGACGCGGGTGTCAAGCCAGGCGACTACGTTATGCTGCTGTTGAACCGGTCGTTTGGTCTCGTTGCCTCGCAGATTGCAGTCCTCAAAATCGGAGCTGCATACGTTCCCATCGATACTAGGGCGCCAGTGGACAGACAAGCGTACATCGCCTCCGACTGTAGGTCGACGGTCATGATCACCGATGAGACCAGCAACATCCCTTCTGGGATTCAGGCAATTGTTCTTCGTATATCCACAAAGTTAGAGCACACTGCCAATGTGCAGGGTAGGTCACACTCATTCGGACAAAATCATTGACCTTTCTGTAATCCAATGTTGATGCTACGAACCGACATTAACACGCTCCAATCACTTCCCCTGATGTCCACCGTCTTAGTGAACTTTGAGAGCACCATTTCATCCAGTCATGACACAGCCTGTGTTATGTACACCTCTGGATCCACAGGTCGTCCCAAGGGTGTCATGGTCCCCCATCGAGGCATCGTGCGTCTGGCCATCAACAACGGATACTCAGATATTGGCAAAGATGACCGAGTTGCCTTTGTGGCCAACCCAGCATTCGACCACAACTCCTATGAGGTCTGGGTCCCGTTACTCAATGGCGCTCGCATCATCATCATCGACCGGGAGACCTTGTTAGAGCCGCACCAGCTTGCTGCAGCTCTAGACCATCATCAGGTCACAATGCTCTTCCTCACCACAGCGCTCCTTCATCAATACGTCCACATCATCGGGCCTGCTCTATCCAAACTGAGATACCTCATGGGCGCTGGCGAGCAGGGTCATGTTGAAGCGTTTACTGAAGTGGCCAAGCATGGCGGCCGAGTCTGTGTGATCAATACATACGGCCCCACAGAGGCGAGTGTGACATCCACGGCATATCGGATTACGAGCACTACCAGCCAACTACGTCGCCTTCCCATCGGCCGTCCCATCTCGAACACTCCACAGTATGTGTTGGATACGTATCAACGGCCAGTCCCAATTGGAGTGGTCGGCGAACTCTATATTGGCGGACCTGGTGTGGCAAATGGATATCTCAATCAGCCAGAGCTCACAGCTGAGCGATTCCTTCCGGACCCATTTTCCAAAGTGCAAGGTGCTCGCATGTACAGGACTGGTGATTTGGTGCACCACCTGCCTGATGGAAATCTGGTGTTTGTGGGCCGCAACGACAATCAAGTCAAGATCCGTGGATTCCGAGTCGAGCTCGGCGAGATTGAGGCACGCCTTGCTGAGCACCCTCAAGTGCGCGAGGTTGTGGTCCTCTCGCCGGGCGACGGTGGTAACGACAAGCGCCTAGTAGCCTATGTCGTAGCGGCGCCCCAGGAAGATCTCGTCCGCTTACTGCGCGAGTACCTCTCCACCAGCTTGCCTGAGTACATGATCCCCTCGGCGTTTGTACGCATGGACGCCTTCCCACTGACCAGCAACGGCAAGATCGACCGCCGCTCTCTCCCTAGGCCCGAAAGCGAGTCCCTTGTCACTTGTGGCTTCGTTGCGCCTCAGGGTGAATATGAGATCTCATTGGCCGCGGTGTGGTCGGATCTGCTAAACGTCGAGAGAGTTGGTCGCCATGACAACTTCTTCATGCTTGGAGGTCATTCTCTCCTGGCAGTGAGAATGATTGAACATCTGCGGCAAAAAGGCTATACTCTTTCTGTGCGAGCACTGTTTGAGAACCCCGCCCTCTATACCTTGGCTACCTGTCTCCGCAAGGACCATGTTGAGACTGTGGTGCCACCAAACATCATATCTCCAGCCACAACGGCATTGATGCCGAGCATGCTACCATTGATTGATCTCACCCAAGATGACATCGATCTTGTTGTTCGCCAAGTCCCCGGTGGTGTAGCCAACATCCAAGATATCTACGCCCTGTCGCCATTGCAGGATGGTATCCTGTTCCACCACATGATGGCAACGTCTGGCGATCCCTACCTGACTGTTTTCTGCACAGCCTTCAGTGACAAGGAGTTGCTTGACCGCTACCTCGGTGCATTCCAGAAGGTTGTCGACCGCCATGACACTCTTCGCACGGCTATCATGTGGGAGCATATGTCAACGCCGGCTCAGGTTGTCTTACGTCAGGCAACATTGTCTGTTGCTGAGCATTCGCTGGATCCGCTCGATGGACCTATTGTTGACCAACTCAAGCAGATGTACGATCCACAAACATATCGCATCGACTTGCGCGAGGCACCACTGACACGATTCGCGTACGCGCAGGATGTGGACGGCAGGTGGGTATTGGTTCATCTACTCCATCATCTCATTGGCGACCACTCTACCTTGGAGATAATGGAGCACGAGATAGGCGCTATCCTTGATGGGCGAATCGAGAACCTCGAAGCTCCTCAGCAGATCCGCAGTCTTATTGGACAAATACGTTTGGGCGTTGACGTCCAGGAACACGAGCGGTACTTCTACAACATGCTGCACGACATCGATTCTCCTTCCCTCCCGTATGGATTGTCGGATGTTCACGGCGATGGTTGCAATGTTGTCGACTACCACTGCATAGTACCGCAGGATCTCAACAACAAGCTGCGCAGCCATGCCAAGCGTCTAGGTGTGAGTCTTGCCAGCTTGTGCCACCTTGCATGGGCGCAGGTCATAGCAGCTACAAGTGGGCAATCGAAAGTCGTGTTTGGCACAGTGCTCTTTGGACGCATGCAAGGAGGTTCAGGTTTAGACCGCGCCATGGGACTCTTCATCAACACGTTGCCAATGCGAGTCGATGTAGAAGGAGTCAGTGTTCAAGACAGTGTCCATCAGGTTCAGGCAGATCTCGCTGGACTATTGGAGCACGAGTACGCCTCACTGGCTGTTGCACAGCGCTGCAGTGGTGTCCCATCTGGGATGCCGCTCTTCAGTGCTATCCTCAACTATCGGCACAACACAAATCCTTCTCAGAGCGAAACGGCGCGCATCGGAGAGGAGGTTATCTCGGGACATGAACGTACCAACTATCCTGTCGTAATGTCAGTTGAAGACTTTGGATCCTCTCTTGGACTGACTGCTCAAGTTGTGCGGTCATGCGAACCTTCGATGATGTGTGGATACATGCAGCAGGCGCTGCACAATCTCGCAGAGTCGCTTGAGAAGTCCCCAGACACACCTATTCAAGAACTCGGTGTTCTGCCTGCAGAAGAGTATGAGTTGGTTGTCCGTACATGGAATGACGTAGACGCGCCCTACCCAAGTGATCGATGCGTTCATCAGCTGTTCGAGGAGCAGGCCGAGAGGAGACCAGATGCAGTTGCTATCCAGCACGGTGACCGCACATTGACCTATCGCACGCTGGACAACTGCGCTTCTCACCTCGCCCGCAAACTTGTCGCCTTGGGAGTCCGTCCTGGAGACTATGTGGCCATCCTGTTGGAACGCTCATTCGAGCTGATCATTTCGCAGCTGGCGATTCTTAAAGTCGGAGCCGCATACGTGCCCATCGATATCCAGGCACCAGTGGAGCGACAGGTCTACATTATGTCCGATTGCGGTGCCCAGCTACTGATCACCGATGAACACACCGATGTGCCTAAGGTGTTTGATTCGACTATTTACCGCTTCTGCGTAAAAGATGCGAGTGATATGCGAGGTAAGTCTTACACACTCATTACTACATCACTTGTTGCGCATAATATTGCATAGGAATGAATACTAATCTTCGTTGTATCATTGTTCATCTCCAGACACCTTCGAGAGGTCTTTATATTCGCAATGGTCCAGCCTTCACACAGCGTATGTTATGTACACCTCGGGCTCTACCGGCCGTCCCAAGGGTGTCATGGTACCCCATCGAGGTGTCATGCGTCTGGCCATCAACAATGGATATGCAGATGTTGGCCTTGATGACCGGGTTGCCTTCGTTTCCAATCCGACGTTCGATGCGAGCACTTTCGATGTTTGGGTGACGCTACTCAAAGGCGCTCGCATCGTCATCATTGACAGAGAGACTTTGTTGGATCCTCCACGACTCGCGGATGCTCTGGATTATCATCAAGTTACGTGGCTCTTTTTGACCACAGCCCTTCTTCATCAGTACGTTTACATCATCGGGCCTGCTCTGTCCAAACTGAGGTACCTCATGGGTGCTGGCGAGCAAGGTCTGGTTGAAGCGTATACTGAAGTGGCAAAGCATGGGGGCCGAGTCTGTGTGATCAATACCTATGGTCCCACAGAGGCGAGTGTGACTTCAACGACGTATCCGATTACGAGCACAACCAGCCAACTGCGCCGCCTCCCCATCGGCCGGCCCATCAACAACACCCCCCATTATGTCCTTGATAAGCATCTCATTCCGTCCCCTATTGGAGTAGTCGGCGAGCTCTACCTTGGCGGACCCGGCGTGGCGAATGGATACCTCAATCAACCAACGCTTACCGCTGAGCGATTCCTTCCGGATCCATTTTCCAAAGTGGAAGGTGCCCGCATGTACAGGACAGGAGATTTGGTGTATTATTCAACTGATGGAAACCTAGTGTTCGTGGGCCGCAACGACAATCAAGTCAAGGTCCGTGGGTTCCGAGTCGAACCAGGGGAGATTGAAACGTGCCTTGCTGAGCACCCTGAAGTGCGCGAAGCAGTGGTACTTGTTATTGGAGAGAGCAACGACGACAAGCGACTGGTTGCGTATATTGTGGCGAAGCCTCACGAGAACCTCGTCCTCAAATTGCGCGAGTACCTCTCCGTCAGCTTACCTGAGTACATGATCCCTTCGGCCTTTGTGCGTTTGGACGCATTCCCGCTGACCAACAATGGCAAGATCGACCGCCGCGCTCTCCCTGAGCCCGAACGCGACTCCCTTGTCACTTGTGACTATGTTGCACCGCAAGGTGAACTGGAGGTCGCACTGGCCGAAATGTGGTCGGATTTGCTGAACATCGAGAGAGTTGGTCGTCATGACAACTTCTTCATGCTCGGTGGTCACTCGCTCCTTGCTGTGCGCCTCATGAACCGTGTTTCAAGCTTGGGAGTGTACATGCCTCTGTCTACGCTTTTCTCCTCTCCTACTCTCTGTGCTCTTGCAGAGGTCCTGGGAGGCAGTGGCAATCTGAATGAGTCCTCATCTTCAGCCATCAATCCCGTCACAAGAGGTGGTCCTTTGGAACTATCGTTTGCTCAACAGCGCCTGTGGTTTCTCGCCCAGATGGATGGTCTCAGTGAGATCTACCACGTACCCTTGGCCAGCCGACTCCAAGGTCCCCTTGATCATAATACCATGGAGAAGTCGTTGAATGCACTCTTTTGCAGACACGAGTCACTTCGCACGGTCTTTGTGGCTGTCGATGGTCAGCCCCAGGTCCTGCTCTTGCCTACTGACAGCGGTTTCCCACTCGTCATTCATGATCTGAGAGGAGAGCAAAACCGGGAAGCAATTGCCAAGCAACTGGCTGTCCAAGAAAGCAAGACACCTTTCGATCTGGGGAGAGGTCCTCTGATCCGTGCGCAGCTTATACGAGTTGCGGACAATGATCACTTTCTCCTTATCACAATGCACCACATTGTCACCGATGGCTGGTCTATGGGCGTAATGATATGTGAACTCAACAAGCTCTATGACGCATACTCCTCAGGACTGCCTAGTCCATTGAATCCATTACCCATTCAGTACCCGGACTATGCCGCCTGGCAGAGACATAGGCTTACGCAAGACACACTAAGAGATCAAGCCGCGTACTGGCGCGAGAACCTTTCAGGTGCACCGGTATCTATCGAGTTGCCAACTGACAGACCTCGACCTCCTCAACAATCCTTCGCTGGTGCATCGGTCCCCATTCGCTTCGATTCTCAGCTGACTCATGCTATCAAGAGTCTTTCTCAGAAGCATGAGGCCACTGTGTTCATGACGATGCTGGCGGCATGGAGTTCTGTTCTGTCACGCCTGTCAGGACAAGACGACGTTGTCATTGGCACGCCTTCGGCCAACCGCAACCATCAGCAGCTGGAGCAGTTGATTGGATTCTTTGTCAGCACCCTTGCACTTCGGATCGATTTGTCTGAGGAGCCCAGTACAGGACAGCTTCTTGATCGTGTTCGTAAGGCCACCATTGCAGCACAGGTTCACCAAGACCTTCCATTCGAGCAAGTGGTGGAGATTGTTCAGCCTCCTCGTCGCACAGACATGACTCCGATCTTCCAAGTCATGTTTGCCTGGCAGAACGACGATCTTGGAGCGCTGAAGTTTCATGGAACTGAGGCCGTCCCTGAAGATATAAATGACGGCATATCCAAATTTGACTTGGAACTGGAACTCTACGAATACGGCGGAGAAATTGTTGGAGGCCTAAACTACTCGACCGCTCTCTTCAACCGCGAGACCATTGACCGTCATGTTGGATACCTGGAGGCTATGCTGCGCTGGATGACAGACAACACTGAAGAGTGCATTAGCAAGGCCCCGATCCTTGGGTCGGCTGAACGAGAGCTTTTGCTTCACACGTGGAATAGCACCGAGCAGTCATACCCTGACGGCACTTGCATTCACCGGCTGTTTGAGGACCAAGTCGAGTTGTCGCCTGAGGCCATCGCCATTGTGCACGGTGAACGATCGCTCACATACCGCGAGTTGAATTCTAAAGCCAACGGGATTGCTTGTCAGCTTATTGACGCGGGTGTCAAGGCAGGTGACTACGTTATGCTGCTGTTGGATCGGTCAATTGGTCTCGTTGCGTCACAGATTGCAGTCCTCAAGGTTGGAGCTGCATACGTTCCCATCGATACCAAGGCGCCAGTGGACCGACAGGCATACATCACATCCGATTGTAGATCGACGGTTCTGATCACCGACGAGAACACTGTCGTCCCTCCTGGAATTGAGGCAATTGTGCTTCATACAAGCACGAAGTCAGAGCATACTGAGCATGTGCAAGGTAAGCGACATTCTGTCGGACAAAATCATTGACCTTTCTGAGATCCATTGATGGTGCTACGAACCGACATTAATACGCTCCAATCACACTCCCTGATGCTCATGGCATTAGTAAACTTTGAGGGTCCCTCAACATGCAGTCGTGACACAGCGTATATCATGTACACCTCGGGCTCGACTGGTCTCCCAAAAGGTGTCTTGGTTCCTCATCGAGGTATCGTGCGTTTGGTCATCAACAATGGATTTACAGACATTGGCATTTCCGACCGTGTTGCATTTGGTGGAAACCCGGCGTTTGACCTTAGCACTTTTGAGGTCTGGGTATCATTACTCAATGGCGCTTCAATTATCGTGATCGACCACGAGGTCCTGTTAAATCCGCTCCAGCTTGCGGCTGCACTTGGCCACCACCAAGTCACGTTGCTCTGCTTGACCGCGGCCCTTCTCCATCCCTACGTTCACATCATCGGGCCTGCCCTGTCCAGACTGCGATACCTCAAGGGCGTTGGTGAACAGGGTCTAGTTGAAGCTTTTACGGAAGTGGCTAAGCACAATGGCCGGGTCTGTGTGCTCAATGCGTATGGTCCCACAGAGGCGAGCGCGTGCTCCACTGTGTATAAAGTAACGACATTCACCAGTCAGTTACGTCGACTCCCCATCGGTCGTCCTATCGCCAACACTCCGTTATATGTACTGGATAAGCATCTCACTCCGGTTCCTGCTGGCGTCGTGGGCGAGCTCTATATCGGTGGACCTGGTGTGGCGAACGGATACCTCAATCGACCTGAGCTCACAGCTGAGCGATTCCTTCCGGATTCATTCGCCAATGTGCAAGGCGCCCGCATGTACAAGACAGGAGATTTGGTACACTACATGCCTGATGGAAATCTGGTGTTCGTGGGCCGCAACGATAACCAGATCAAGATCCGTGGGTTCCGAGTCGAGCTCGGCGAGATTGAAACGTGCCTTGCTGAGCACCCTCAAGTGCGCGACGCTGTGATCCTCGTACACGGCGGGAGCAGTAACGACAAGCGACTGGTGGCCTATGTTGTGGCAGAGCCTCAGGACAATCTCGTCCGCATATTACGCGAGTACCTCTCCGTCAGCTTGCCCGAGTACATGGTCCCATCGGCGTTTGTACGCATGGACGCCTTCCCGCTGAACAACAACGGCAAGATCGACCGCCGCGCTCTCCCTGAGCCCAGAGGCGACTCCCTTGTCACTTGTGACTATGTTGCACCGCAGGGCGAACTGGAGGTAGCACTGGCCGAAATGTGGTCGGATCTGCTGAATATCGAGAAAATTGGTCGTCATGACAACTTCTTCATGCTCGGTGGTCACTCGCTCCTTGCTGTACGCCTCATGAACCGTGTTTCAAGCTTGGGAGTGCACATGCCTCTGTCTACGCTCTTCTCCTCTCCTACCCTCTGTGATCTTGCAGAAGTCCTGGGAGGCAGTGGCAATCTGAAAGAATCCTCATCTTCAGCCATCAATCCCGTCACAAGAGGTGGTCCTTTGGAACTATCGTTTGCTCAACAGCGCCTGTGGTTTCTCGCCCAGATGGATGGTCTCAGTGAGATCTACCACGTACCCTTGGCCAGCCGACTTCGAGGTCTCCTTGATCACCATGCCCTGGAAATGTCATTGAATGCACTCTTTTGCAGACACGAGTCACTTCGCACGGTCTTTGTGGCTGTCGATGGCGAGCCCCAGGTCCGGCTCTTGCCTACTGACAGCGGCCTCCCACTCGTCATCCGTGATCTGAGGGATGAGCAAGACAGAGAAGCAGTTGCCAAGCAGCTGGTTGCCCAAGAAAGCAAAACACCTTTCGATCTGGAGAAAGGTCCTTTGATCCGTGCGCAACTTATCCAGGTCGCGGACAATGATCACTTTTTCTTGATCACAATGCACCACATTGTCACCGATGGCTGGTCTATGGGTGTGGTTTTCCGTGAGTTCAACATGCTCTACGAGGCATATTCCTCGGGACTACCCAACCCATTGGCTCCTCTCTCTATTCAGTACCCAGACTACGCTGTTTGGCAGAGGCAACAACTCACTCAGGACAAGCTCAAGGTCCAAGCCGAATACTGGCGCAAGACTCTTGCAGGCGCACCAACATCTATTGAGTTGCCGACTGATAGATCTCGACCTCCTCAACAATCCTCTGTTGGTGCATCGGTCCCCATTCGCTTCGATGCTCAGCTGACTCATGCTATCAAGAGTCTTTCTCAGAAGCACGAGGCCACTGTGTTCATGACGATGCTGGCGGCATGGAGTTCTGTTCTGTCACGCCTGTCAGGACAAGACGACGTTGTCATTGGCACGCCTTCGGCCAACCGCAACCATCAGCAGCTGGAGCAGTTGATTGGATTCTTTGTTAGCACCCTCGCACTTCGGATCGATCTGTCAGAAGAACCCAGTGCAGGACAGCTTCTTGATCGCGTTCGTGAGACCATCATTGCGGCACAGGTTCACCAAGATCTTCCATTCGAGCAAGTGGTAGAGATTGTCCAGCCTCCTCGTCGCACAGACATGACTCCGATCTTCCAAGTAATGTTTGCCTGGCAGAACGACGATCTTGGAGCGCTGGAATTGAAGAATGTGGACGCGGCTAATGAGGATATACAGTACAACATACTCAAATTCGATCTGGAACTCGAACTCTACGAGAAGGATGGTGAGATTCTTGGAGACCTAAACTACTCCACCGCTCTTTTCGATCCCGAGACAATTCGCCGTCATGTCGGATACCTGGAGGCTATGCTGAGATGGATGACAGACAATACTGAAGAGTCCATTGGTACGGCTCCGATTCTTGGGGCCGCTGAACGAGAGCTTTTGCTTCAGACGTGGAACAGCACCGAGCAGCCATACCCTGATAACATTTGCATCCATCGGCTGTTTGAGGACCAAGTCGAGTTGTCGCCCGAAGCCATCGCCATTGTGCATGACGAGCAAACGCTCACATACCGCGAGTTGAATTCTCAAGCCAACGAGATTGCTTGTCAGCTTATTGACGCGGGTGTTAAGCCTGGCGACTACGTTATGCAGCTGATGGACCGGTCAATTGGTCTCGTTGCGTCGCAGATTGCAGTTCTCAAGATTGGAGCTGCATACGTTCCCATCGATACTAGAGCGCCAGTGGACCGACAAGCATACATTGCATCCGACTGTAGATCAACGGTTCTGATCACCGATGAGAAGACCATCGTACCTCCCGGAATTGAGGCAACTCTGCTTTGTTTAAGCAGGAAGTTAGAGCACACTGAGTATGTGCAGGGTAAGTAACATTCAGTCGGACAAAAGCATTTACCTTTCTAAAGGCTTTGAAGAGATGCTATAAACCAATGCTAACACGTTCCAATCATTATTCCCTCGTGTCCACCAGACGTGGCGAAATTTGAGGGTCCTTCTACATGCAGTCGTGACACAGCGTATATCATGTACACTTCTGGCTCTACTGGACTTCCAAAAGGTGTCCTGGTGCCCCATCGAGCTGTCGCTGGTTTGTTGATCAACCAACAATTTAAAGACATCAGTCCAGATGACCGTATCGGCTTTGTCAACAGTCCTGCCTTTGATCCAAGCGTATCAGACATCTGGGGACCCCTGCTGCATGGAGCCCGTATTGTCATCATTACCAATGACACTTTCTTGGATCCATATCGTCTTGCTGAGGCTTTACAATATCATCAAATAACGTCGTTGGAGATGACAAGCGCCTTATTCCACCAGTTTGCATTCGTCATTGGCCTTGCATTTTCGAGGTTGAGGTTCATTAACAGCGGAGGTGAGCAAGGACTCGTCCAGGCTTACACTGAAGTGCTTCGGCATGGTGGACCGGTTCGTCTTCTCAACACTTACGGCCCTACGGAGGCAACAGTGACTGTCACATCGTATGAGGCGGACAGTCAACTCAATATGCTGGATCGCGTGCCCATCGGACGTCCTATCAGCAATGCCCGCATGTACGTATTGGATAAGCATCAAAATCCTGTTCCTATCGGTGTCACAGGAGAGCTCTACATTGGCGGCGCTGGAATCGCTAATGGATACCTCAACCGGCCAGAGCTCACAGCTGAGCGATTCCTTCCGGATCCATTCGCCAATGTGCAAGGCGCCCGCATGTACAAGACCGGAGATTTGGTACACTACATGCCTGATGGAAACCTGATGTTTGTGGGTCGCAATGACAATCAAGTCAAGATCCGTGGATTCCGAGTCGAGCTCGGCGAGATTGAAGCGCGCCTTGTTGAGCACCCTGAAGTGCGCGAGGCTGTGGTCCTCTCACTTGGCGAGCGTGGTGACGACAAGCGACTGGTGGCCTATGTTGTGGCAGAGCCTCAGGACAATCTCGTCCGCATATTACGCGAGTTCCTTTCCGTCAGCTTGCCCGAGTACATGATCCCATCGGCGTTTGTGCGTTTGGACGCCTTCCCGCTGAACAACAACGGCAAAATCGATCGCCGCGCTCTCCCTGAGCCCAGAGGCGACTCCCTTGTCACTTGTGACTATGTTGCACCGCAGGGCGAACTGGAGGTCGCACTGGCCGAAATGTGGTCGGATCTGCTGAACATCAAGAGAATTGGTCGTCATGACAACTTCTTCATGCTCGGTGGTCACTCGCTCCTTGCTGTACGCCTCATGAACCGTGTTTCAAGCTTGGGAGTGCACATGCCTCTGTCTATGCTCTTCTCCTCTCCTACTCTCTGTGCTCTTGCGGAGGTCTTGGAAAGTAGCGCTAACCTGAAGGAGCCCACATCTTCTGTCATCAATCGCGTCGCAAGAGGCGGTCCTTTGGAACTGTCGTTTGCCCAACAGCGCCTGTGGTTTCTCGCCCAGATGGATGGACTCAGTGAGATCTACCACATCCCCTTGGCCAGCCGACTCCAAGGCTCCCTTGATCATGATACCCTGGAAATGTCGTTGAATGCACTCTTTTGCAGACACGAGTCTCTTCGCACGATCTTTGTGGCTGTCGATGGTCAGCCCCAGGTCCGGCTCTTGCCTACTGGCAGAGGTTTTCCACTCGTCATCCGTGATCTGAGAGACGAGCAAGACAGAGAAGCAGTTGCCAAGCAGCTGGTTGCCCAAGAGGCCAAGACGCCTTTCGATCTAGAGAAAGGTCCATTAGTCCGTGCCCTGCTCATCCAGCTTGCGGAAGCTAAACACGTCTTCCTGATCACAATGCACCACATTGTAACCGATGGCTGGTCAGTGGGCGTGATGTTCCGTGAACTTAACATGCTCTACGAGGCATATTCCTCGGGACGGCCCAACCCATTGGCTCCTCTGTCCATTCAATACCCAGACTACGCTGTCTGGCAGAGGCAACAACTCACTCAGGACAAGCTCAAGGTCCAAGCCGAATACTGGCGCAAGACTCTTGCTGATGCACCGGCATTTATTGAGTTGCCAACGGACAGGCCTCGACCTCCTCAACAATTGTTCGATAGTGCATCGGTCCCCATTCGCTTCGATTCTCAGCTGACTCATGCTATCAAGAGTCTTTCTCAGAAGCATGAGGCCACTGTGTTCATGACGATGCTGGCGGCATGGAGTTCTGTTCTGTCACGCCTGTCAGGACAAGACGACATTGTCATTGGCACGCCTTCGGCCAACCGCAACCATCAGCAGCTGGAGCAGTTGATTGGATTCTTTGTCAGCACCCTTGCACTTCGGATCGATTTGTCTGAGGAGCCCAGTGCAGGACAGCTTCTTGATCGTGTTCGTAAGACCACCATTGCAGCACAGGTTCACCAAGATCTTCCATTTGAGCAGGTGGTGGAGGTCGTCCAGCCCCATCGTCGTACAGATATGACCCCTATCTTTCAAGTCATGTTTGTTTGGCAGAATGATGACGATGGCTCACTGGAATTGAAGAATGTGGACGCGGCTGATGAGGACATGCAGTACAACGGACTCAAATTTGATTTGGAACTCGAACTCTACGAACACGACGGAGAAATTGTTGGAGGCCTAAACTATTCGACCGCTCTCTTCAACCGCGAGACCATTGACCGTCATGTTGGATACCTGGAGGCTATGATGCGCTGGATGACAGACAACACTGAGGAGTGCATTAGCAAGGCCCTGATCCTTGGATCGGCTGAACGAGAGCTTTTGCTTCAGACATGGAACAGCACCGAACAGCCATACCCTGACGGCACTTGCATTCACCGGCTGTTTGAGGACCAAGTCGAGTTGTCGCCTGAGGCCATCGCCATTGTGCACGGTGAACGATCGCTCACATACCGCGAGTTGAATTCTAAAGCCAACGGGATTGCTTGTCAGCTTATTGACGCGGGTGTCAAGGCAGGTGACTACGTTATGCTGCTGTTGGACCGGTCAATTGGTCTCGTTGCGTCACAGATTGCAGTCCTCAAGGTTGGAGCTGCTTACGTTCCCATCGATACCAAGGCGCCAGTGGACAGACAAGCATACATTGCATCCGATTGTAGATCGACGGTTCTGATCACAGATGTGAGCACCAACGTCCCTCCTGGGATTCATGCAACCGTACTTTGTTTAGGAACAAAGCATAAGTACAGCGAGCATAGGCAGGGTAGGTGATTCTCAATAGTGCACATTGTTGATCATTGCGAAAATCCTCGAGGTAAAGCCCTGGACCAATGCTGACATATTCACGTATTCCTTTTCGTTCCACAATTTAGACGCTTTTGAAGGCCTTACTACCTCGAGTCTAGACACGGCCTATGTTATGTACACATCAGGATCGACCGGTCTACCTAAAGGCGTCTTGGTTCATCATCGAGGGATTGCTCGGCTGGTTATCAACAACGGATTTGCGGAAATATGTCCCACCGACCGCATGACGTTTACAACAAACCCTGCCTTTGACCCAAGTACATATCAGGTTTGGGCCCCACTTGTACATGGTGCTAGAATTGTTGTCATTGACACCGATACCTTTACGGATCCATTTCGTCTGGCTGAGGCACTCACGCGGTACCAAGCTACATGCATGTACATGACCCATGGCGTCCTTCACCACTACGCACTCCTTATCGGCAGTACCTTGTCCAAACTGAAATATCTACTTGGCGGAGCTGAGCAAGGTCTGATCAAAGCTTACATGGCGGTACTGAACCACGGTGGACCTGTTCGTCTTGTCAACCGGTATGGCCCAACAGAGACGACAGTGAGCGCCACGGCATACACGGCTTCGAGTGCAATCAACCAGCTGGAACGCCTTCCAATTGGACGGCCTATATCTAACACCCGTGCGTACGTCCTGGATAAGCATCTTGCGCCGGTTCCTATCGGTGTCGTGGGAGAACTCTACGTGGGTGGAGCTGGTGTCACGCATGGATATCTCAATCGGCCAGAGTTGACGGCTGAGCGATTCCTTCAAGATCCTTTTGCGAAAGTGCAGGGTGCACGCATGTACAAGACTGGTGATTTGGTGCACTACATGTCTGATGGAAACCTGGTGTTTGTGGGTCGTAATGACAATCAAGTCAAGATCCGTGGATTCCGAGTCGAGCTGGGCGAGATTGACGCACGCCTTACGGAGCACCCTCAAGTACGCGAGGCTGTGGTCATCGCAATCAGCGAGAACACCGGCGACAACCGACTAGTAGCCTATGTCGTGGCAGAGCCTCAGGAAAATCTCGTCCGCATATTGCGCGAGTACCTCTCCGTCAGCTTGCCCGAGTACATGGTCCCCTCGGCGTTTGTACGCATGGACGCCTTCCCACTGACCAACAACGGCAAGATCAATAGACGTGCTCTCCCTGAGCCCGAACGCGACTCCCTTGTCACCTGTGACTACGTTTCACCGCAGGGTGAGCTGGAGATCGCACTGGCCGAAATGTGGTCGGATCTGCTGAACATCGAGAGAGTTGGTCGTCATGACAACTTCTTCGTCCTCGGTGGTCACTCGCTGCTTGCTGTACGCCTCATGAACCGTGTTTCAAGCTTGGGTGTGCACATGCCTCTGTCTACGCTCTTCTCCTCTCCTACTCTCTGTGCTCTTGCGGAGGTCTTGAGAAACAGCGTGAATCTGAAAGAGCCCACATACTCTGTCATCGACCCCGTTGCAAGAGGTGGTCCATTGGAACTGTCGTTTGCTCAACAGCGCCTGTGGTTTCTCGCCCAGATGGATGGACTCAGTGAGATTTACCACGTCCCCTTGGCTAGCCGACTCCAAGGTCCTCTTGATCATGATGCTCTTGAGAAGTCGTTGAATGCACTCTTTTGCAGACACGAGTCTCTTCGCACGGTCTTTGTGGCTGTCGATGGTCAGCCCCAGGTCCTGCTCTTGCCTACTGACAGCGGTATCCCACTCGTCATTCATGATCTGAGAGGAGAGCAAAACCGGGAAGCAATTGCCAAGCAACTGGCTGTCCAAGAAAGCAAGACACCTTTCGATCTGGGGAGAGGTCCTCTGATCCGTGCGCAGCTTATACGAGTTGCGGACAATGATCACTTTCTCCTTATCACAATGCACCACATTGTCACCGATGGCTGGTCTATGGGCGTAATGATCGGTGAACTCAACAAGCTCTATGACGCATACTCCTCAGGACTGCCTAGCCCATTGAATCCATTACCCATTCAGTACCCGGACTATGCCGCCTGGCAGAGACAAAGGCTTACGCAAGACACGCTAAGAGATCAAGCCGCGTACTGGCGCGAGAACCTTTCAGGTGCACCGGTATCTATCGAGTTGCCAACTGACAGACCTCGACCTCCTCAACAATCCTTCGCTGGTGCATCGGTCCCCATTCGCTTCGATTCTCAGCTGACTCATGCTATCAAGAGTCTTTCTCAGAAGCACGAGGCCACTGTGTTCATGACGATGCTGGCGGCATGGAGTTCTGTTCTGTCACGCCTGTCAGGACAAGACGACATTGTCATTGGCACGCCTTCGGCCAACCGCAACCATCAGCAGCTGGAGCAGTTGATTGGATTCTTTGTCAGCACCCTTGCACTTCGGATCGATTTGTCTGAGGAGCCCAGTGCAGGACAGCTACTTGATCGTGTTCGTAAGGCCACCATTGCAGCACAGGTTCACCAAGATCTTCCATTTGAGCAGGTGGTGGAGATTGTTCAGCCTCCTCGTCGCACAGACATGACTCCGATCTTCCAAGTCATGTTTGCCTGGCAGAACGACGATCTTGGCACCCTAATGTTCCACGGCACTGAGGCTGTCTCTGAACCTTTCGAAGACGGCACAACCAAATTCGAATTGGAACTCTTTTTGAGTGAGGAGAATGGCGAGATTGTTGGTGGCCTAAATTACTCGACCGCTCTTTTCGACCGCGAGACCATTGACCACCATGTCGGATATTTGGAATGTATACTGCGCTGGATGACAGACAACACTGAAGAGTGCATTAGCAAGGCCCCGATCCTTGGGTCGGCTGAACGAGAGCTTTTGCTTCACACGTGGAACAGCACCGAGCAGTCATACCCTGATAACATTTGCATTCACCGGCTGTTTGAGGACCAAGTCGAGTTGTCGCCTGAGGCCATCGCCATTGTGCACGACGAACAAACGCTCACATACCGCGAGTTGAATTCTCAAGCCAACGGGATTGCCTGTCAGCTTATTGACGCGGGTGTCAAGGCAGGTGACTACGTTATGCTGCTGTTGGATCGGTCAATTGGTCTTGTAGCCTCTCAGATTGCAGTCCTCAAGATTGGAGCTGCTTACGTTCCCATCGATACCAAGGCACCAGTCGACCGACAAGTGTACATCGCATCCGACTGTAGATCGACGGTTCTGATCACCGATGAGAGCACCAACATCCCTCTTGAAATCCAGGCAACTGTACTTTGTCTAAGCACGAAGCGAAAGCAGACTGAGCATGTGGAGGGTAGGTGACACTTGCTCCGATAACATCATTGACCTCTTCGGAGATCCTTTGAAGAGACGCTGCAAACCGACACTAACACGTTCCATTCATTCTTTTCTGATGCCCTTAAACTTAGTAACTCTTGAGGCTCCCTCTACATGCAGTCGTGACACAGCGTATGTCATGTACACCTCTGGATCTACTGGGCAGCCCAAGGGTGTAATGGTTCCTCATTGCGGCATAGCACGCCTGGTCTTCAACAATGGATACACGGATATTACTCCTAACGACTGCGTTGGATTTATGATCAATCCGTCGTTCGATCCGAGCGTCTTTGAGGTTTGGTCGGCTCTTCTCCATGGTGCACGGTTGGTGGTCATTGACAGGAACACAGTCCTAGACCCCCACCTCCTTGAAGTCGTGCTTCTGCGCCACCGAGTCACGGTGCTGTTCATGGCTAGTGCCATTCTCCACCGCTATGTGTTCATCATAGGCCGTACTCTGTCGAATCTCAAGTATCTCCTAGGCGGAGGCGAGCAGGCGTTAGTGGAAGCGTACGCGACAATGGCACAGTCTGGAGGACCCGTTAGTGTGATCAACACATATGGCCCAACAGAGGCTTCAGTTCATGCTACGACGTTCACCGTGACCAGCGCGATGGGCGATTGTGGACATATGCCATTATTACCGATTGGAAAACCGTTGTCGAACACGCAAGTGTATGTCCTGGACAAAGACCTTAACCCGGTCCCGACTGGCGTTGTTGGAGAACTGTACATTGGTGGGCCGGGTGTTGCGAATGGATACCTCAATCGACCAGAGCTCACTGCTGGGTGTTTCCTTCCGGACCCATTTACCAAATTACAAGGTTCGCACATGTACAAGACTGGCGATATGGTGCGTTACTTGCGTGACGGAAACCTGGTGTTCTTAGGCCGCAACGACAATCAAGTCAAGATCCGTGGGTTCAGAGTCGAGCTCGGTGAGATCGAAGCACGTCTTGCTGAACATTCACAGGTACGGGAGGCTGTGGTCCTCGCAATAAGCGAGAACACCGGCAACAAGCGACTAGTAGCCTATGTCGTGGCAGAGCCCCAGGAAAATCTCGTCCGCATTTTGCGCGAGTACCTCTCCACCAGCTTGCCCGAGTACATGGTCCCCTCAGCGTTTGTACGCATGGACGCCTTCCCATTGACCAACAACGGCAAAATCGACCGCCGCGCTCTCCCTGAGCCCAGTGGCGACTCCTTTGCCACCAGCGACTTTGTTGCGCCTCAGGGTGAACTTGAGATTGCACTGGCTGCGGTGTGGTCGGATCTGCTAAACGTCGAGAGAGTTGGTCGCCATGACAACTTCTTCATGCTTGGAGGTCATTCTCTCCTGGCAGTGAGAATGATTGAACATCTGCGGCAAAAAGGCTATACTCTTTCTGTGCGAGCACTGTTTGAGAACCCCGCCCTCTATACCTTGGCTACCTGTCTCCGCAAGGACCATGTTGAGACTGTGGTGCCACCAAACATCATATCTCCAGCCACAACGGCATTGATGCCGAGCATGCTGCCATTGATTGATCTCACCCAAGACGACATCGACCTTATTGTTTGCCAAGTCCCCGGTGGTGTAGCCAACATCCAAGATATCTACGCCCTGTCACCATTGCAGGATGGTATCCTCTTTCACCACATGATGGCAACGTCCGGCGATCCGTATCTGAACATGACCTGCATGACCTTCAGTGACAGGAGGTTACTGGACCGCTACCTCGGTGCATTCCAGAAGGTTGTCGACCGCCATGACACTCTTCGAACGGCTATCATGTGGGAAAATTTGTCAACGCCGGCCCAGGTCGTCTTGCGCCAGGCAACATTGTCTGTTGCCGAGCATTCGCTGGATCCGCTCGATGGACCTATTGTCGACCAACTCAAGCAGATGCATGATCCACAATCATATCGTATCGACTTGCGCGAGGCACCACTGACACGATTCGCATACGCGCAGGATGTGGACGGCAGGTGGGTGTTGGTCCAGCTGTCCCACCATCTCATTGGCGACCACTCTACCTTGGAGATAATGGACCATGAGATTGACGTGATCCTTGATGGGCGAATCGAGAGCCTTGAAGCTCCCCAACAGATCCGGAATCTCATTGCACAAGTGCGTCTGGGTATTAGTGTCGAGGAGCACGAGCGTTACTTCCACAGCATGCTGCACGACATCGATTCTCCTTCCCTCCCGTTTGGATTGTCGGACGTTTACGGCGATGGTTGCAATGTTGTCGACTACCACTGCATAGTACCGCAGGATCTCAACAACAAGCTGCGCAGCCATGCCAAGCGTCTAGGTGTGAGTCTTGCCAGCTTGTGCCACCTTGCATGGGCGCAGGTCATAGCAGCTACAAGTGGGCAATCGAAAGTCGTGTTTGGCACAGTGCTCTTTGGACGCATGCAAGGAGGTTCAGGTTTAGACCGCGCCATGGGACTCTTCATCAACACGTTGCCAATGCGAGTCGATGTAGAAGGAGTCAGTGTTCAAGACAGTGTCCATCAGGTTCAGGCAGATCTCGCTGGACTATTGGAGCACGAGTACGCCTCACTGGCTGTTGCACAGCGTTGCAGTGGTGTCCCATCTGGGATGCCGCTCTTCAGTGCTATCCTCAACTATCGGCACAACACAAATCCTTCTCAGAGCGAAACGGCGCGCATCGGAGAGGAGGTTATCTCGGGACATGAACGTACCAATTATCCTGTCGTAATGTCAGTTGAAGACTTTGGATCCTCTCTTGGACTGACTGCTCAAGTTGTGCGGTCATGCGAACCTTCGATGATGTGTGGATACATGCAGCAGGCGCTGCACAATCTCGCAGAGTCGCTTGAGAAGTCCCCAGACACACCTATTCAAGAACTCGGTGTTCTGCCTGCAGAAGAGTATGAGTTGGTTGTCCGTACATGGAATGACGTAGACGCGCCCTACCCAAGTGATCGATGCGTGCACCAGCTGTTCGAGGAGCAGGCCGAAAGGAGACCAGATGCAGTTGCTATCCAGCACGGTGACCGCACATTGACCTATCGCACGCTGGACAACTGCGCTTCTCACCTCGCCCACAAACTTGTCGCCTTGGGAGTCCGTCCTGGAGACTATGTGGCCATCCTGTTGGAACGCTCATTCGAGCTGATCATTTCGCAGCTGGCGATTCTCAAGATCGGAGCCGCGTATGTGCCGATAGATACTCGTGCGCCCGTGGAGCGGCAGGCTTACATTGCAACCGATTGTGGTGCCCGCCTACTGATCACCGATGAACACATCGATGTGCCTACTGTATTTGAATTGACGGTCTTCCGCCTCTGCGTAAAAGATGCAAGTGATATGCAAGGTAAGACCTAGACACTCTTTGCTGCATGACTCGTTGCGCACAAGATTGTATAGAGGTGAATGTTAATCTTGGTTGTATCATTGTTCATCCCCAGACACCTTCGACAGATCGTTACATTCACAATCGTCCAGCCTTCACACAGCGTATGTCATGTACACCTCAGGCTCCACCGGCCGCCCCAAGGGTGTCATGGTGCCTCATCGAGGCATCGTGCGTCTGGCGATCAACAATGGATACGCAGATATCGGCCAGGATGACCGGGTTGCCTTTGTCGCCAATCCAGCATTCGACCACAGTTCGTATGAAGTCTGGGTACCGTTGCTCAATGGCGCTCGCATCATCATCATCGACCGGGAGACCCTGTTGGAGCCGCACCACCTTGCAGCTGCTCTTGGCCATCATCAAATAACGATGCTCTTCCTCACCACAGCCCTCCTCCACCAATACGTCCACATCATTGGGCCTGCTCTATCCAAACTGAGATACCTCATGGGCGCTGGCGAGCAGGGTCATGTTGAAGCGTTTACTGAAGTGGCCAAGCATGGCGGCCGAGTCTGTGTGATCAATACGTACGGCCCCACAGAGGCGACTGTGACCTCCACGGCATACAAGATAACGAGCACTACCAGTCAGCTGCGTCGCCTCCCCATCGGCCGTCCCATCTCGAACACTCCACAGTATGTGTTGGATGCTCATCAACGCCCAGTCCCAGTTGGAGTGGTCGGCGAGCTCTACGTTGGCGGACCTGGTGTGGCGAATGGATACCTCAATCAGCCAGAGCTCACAGCTGAGCGATTCCTTGCGGATCCATTTTCCAAAGTGGAAGGTGCACGGATGTATAGGACTGGTGATTTAGTACGCTACATGCCTGATGGAAACCTGGTGTTCGTGGACCGCAACGACAACCAAGTCAAGATCCGTGGGTTCCGAGTCGAACCTGGGGAGATTGAAACATGCCTGACTGGGCACCCTCAAGTGCGTGAAGCTGTGATACTTGTTGTTGGCCAGGGTAGCGACGAGAAGCGATTGGTGGCCTATGTTGTTGCAGAGCCTCATGAGAACCTCGTGAGCATATTGCGCGAGCACCTCTCCCTCAGCTTACCTGAGTACATGGTCCCCTCGGTGTTTGTACGCATGGACGCCTTCCCGCTGACGAACAACGGCAAGATCGACCGCCGCGCTCTCCCTGAACCCAATAGCGAGTCCCTTGTCGCTTGTGGCTATGTTGCACCGCAGGGTGCACACGAGATCGCATTGGCCGCGATATGGTCGGACCTGCTAAAGGTCGAGAGAGTTGGTCGCCATGACAGCTTTTTCACACTCGGTGGTCACTCCCTCCTTGCTGTACGCATGATTAATATCGTCCGCTCAAGCCTGGGAGTTGATCTGAAGCTCCACGTGCTCTTCTCGGCTCCAACGGTTGCCGAACTAGCCACGAACTTAGTGCATGGTTATGTCAAGAATACTCAGGACGATGAGTACAGTGTTTTAATTCCGCTCAAGACCCAAGGATGTCGAGCTCCGCTTTTCTGTATTCATTCTGGATTAGGACTGAGCTGGTCATACAGAGGCTTGGCTCAGAATCTGCATCCCGAGCAGCGATTATATGGCCTGCAGGCCCGCGGCCTTGATGGAAAGTCTCCCTTGCCGACCTCGGTCCAGGAAATGACTCTGGACTACATTGAACACATCCGGAAGATTCAGCCTCAAGGTCCGTACCACCTACTGGGCTGGTCGTTTGGTGGTAAAGTTGCTCAGAACATAGCGGTGGAGCTCCAGAGTCAAGGTGACACTGTATCTCTGCTGGCAATCATGGATACAAAACCAACAAGCCCGGTGGAGGAGAAAATGGAATCGGGTTATCAGGACAAGAACAAGGAGTATGACGAATTCTTGGATGATGTTGTTGGAGACAGTCCTACTGACGATGCTCTGGCATTCAAGAAGACTGCTAGGCCCGTCCTTCTCAACATCTCACGGCTGGCACGAGCTTTCGTGCCCTCAGTGTACCATGGCGACATTCTCTTCTTCAGAGCGTCAGTTCCGCACCAGGCGGACGATTTCTTGATCGACCCAACCTTATGGCGCCCTTACACACGCGGCAATATTGAAACATACGATGTTGATTGTGGACATGAAGACATGATGCAGTCCAGGATTTTGGATGTGGTTGCGCGCATTGTCGCAGCATGGATCGAGAAGCGCCAGTGATGGTGCTCGTCGCGCTTGTTCCAGTAAATCTGTAATAAAAATAACTGTTTGTAAACTCCAACTGCGGTGCCATGCGCTCAGGAAGATAAGGACACGCTTTGGATTATCTCTCTGCCAAAATCGCCACATCTCAAGGATATCAAGGATCGCAAAGTCAATACGGACGGCTTTGAACGTGCACGTTCAGCGCAGCTTCGCCGCCGTTTGCTGAAATTTCCACCTCCATGGATGAGGATGTATTAATACGGCAGAAAATGTATAACCCTACGTCAAGTGGCAAGTTCAGGTTGTAAGCGCCATCACCATAGATCTAACCGCATTCAACGATATAATCCTTTGACGAGCTCCCAAACTTCGTCAAGGAGCACATACGAAGAAAAAAATGCATTGCCATGAGTGCATTTGTGTGTATAAGCTACAGAGGTATCTGGGTTGCGTATAGGTCACACTTGCAGGTCTAGAATGTCCTCGTCCTGCTCGGTGAAAAACGACGACAGTGCCATGAGCGGTCGCGCAAAGACTACGCCGTTCGACAGCGTGTAAAACGATCCTCTTAGAATGCCTTCCGTCGCTATCAGAGAGGCAGCATTGCGCGGCACATGAATTGAGAACTCCTCCAAGGTTCCATCTGCATCATTTAGGTCGCCGCAGTCTAGCTTCAATGGCTTCACCACCACTCTAGAGTATGCCTTTGATTGATGATCAGGGACAGGCGCTATTTCTGTTATGGGCGCTGGTGATCCCGATGTTGTTGCTTCCAGGGCCGGTTCGGAGATGGATTCGGCTGGGGACTCTGAGGCTGACTCCAAACTTTTCGCGGAGGGCGCTCCAAGAGGCACCTCTAATGCCAAACCCGAGTCTGGTGGAGACGCTATTACTGAAACTGGCGTCACCGCTGAGTCGATCTCCTCGGGCTCTTGTTCGATCCGTATAACTCTGACATAACACATCCTTTGGTTCACCAAATGAACCTCGGATACATCCTGGATCCCCGCTACACTCTCTAGTAGCACTGCTGAATCGGATGGGGGTCTGTCGTAGGTGTAAGCGCTCACATAAAGGATGGAGCATGCTGAGTTGAAGTCATCTGGCATGATGGTATTGAATCCCTTGCATCTGGGCGCCTCTATCCTGGCCTTGACAGCGATCTCGAGTGCATGACGAAGTTGGTCCTCATACTCTGGCAGGACCCTGTTCGCGAGGACGTACTGGAGGAAGGCAGTGACCACCTTGGGTGCCATCTCAAAGTAGACAGGCTCATGCCACCCTCCAATCGTGAGCAGGTACGATGAAAGAAACGCAGAGACAACGTATACAAAGTCGACAGTAGCCTCAATCTCAATCCCATCCCGGCGCACAACTGGCGCTTCCGGGTGGTCATCCATGCCTCCGAAAGTAAAATAGGTCGACAATATCTGGGTTGACAAGGATGTGAATGACCGCTCTTTGCGAAAGTTCTCGATGGCAAACCGGAATCTGTCGTCCGCTTTCGATGTTCTAATAGCATAACAGCATAAATATAAGTTAAAATCAGCATCCTTGCGCCTGGCGGCTGGCTGGCTATAGGAATCAATCGGCCGCAAGCTCAAGGATACCAGCCTATACTTACGGATTATACATGTTCCTGGCGTCCTCAAGCTCCACAACCGGTACCTCAAACGCGTCGTCATCGGCTGCGGGCACGTTCTTCTTCTTTTTCTTCTTTTTCTTCTTCTTGGCGGGCATCTCGGCTAGGTCGATGTCCGACACGCCTTCATCCTCCAAGGCCGCGTATACTAGAGATGAGCAAAGGAGTTTGTGTTAAGAACGCCTTGTTATTTGATTTCGTAACCCGTTCTGAGCGAGCATAACTTCGCGCAAGGTACGTAGAATAGTCCGTACCATCGTCTGTGGGATTGACCGGTAGGCTGGCGTCAATTTCGACACGCTCGCTCTTGAAAGTCTCTCCTGCCAGTGCCGATAGTTCGTCGCCGCTGTTGTAGATGTCGCTGTCGTCAACTGCGTTGCGTTCATACACGCGGTCTAAGGCGGCCCTGTCTGGCCAGGGGTACCAGTCCTCTGAAGTCAGGGCTCCCTCCAGCTCTTCCAGCTCCTCGTCGTTCTCTGTGTCTGTGTGTGCCGAGTCCTCTGTGTCTGCGTTCAGCTCGAGGTCCATGAGCTGCTGTATCAGCTGCTGTCGGATAATCCTAGAGTATGGGAAACAGAAGACGCAGTATGCATTGTTAAGTATAAGCAAGACGTATACATTAAGAGGAGGAGAGTCTTTGCCATGTGGCAAGTGGATGTACGCACTCGAGCTCGTCCTCATCCATGGCGGGGGCTTTGATGACGAGCTAGAAGCCGCAGTGCCTGTGTGGGTGATGGGATGGGGTGCGCGGGCCGCGGTGTATGTGCGAGTGGGTGCCGTAGGCGATGTGGAGCGAGTGGATGCGATGGCATGCATGCAAAAAACACAAAAGGCGATGGTGGGCACAGCTGCTTGTATTGTTTCGAGTTCCATCGATGCCATTGGCTGGCGCGGGCTGCGGCAGAGTTCGTGTGGAGGACGCCAAAAATCAAACGCCTGCTCATACGCGACGGGGAAGGGACTACGGCGGCCGCTCATCAAGCAGAGACCAGCCCTCGTCTTTACTACAACTGTAGCGCACGCAAGTGAAGGTGGGGTCGCTTCCGCTGCAACCATTGCCAGTGAGGCTGCTCCAACAGCATTGTCAACTCTTGTTGCGTCACCCTAAAGCCAATACCGCTAAGCAAGGGCCACTCTGCATCCATGAACTCGACATCTGCTTGACCCATCCTTGACCAGTAGTCCGTCCTCATCTGAAGGTCGCGTAGGTTCTTCATGTTGGCCAGTTCTGCCAGCCAACCGTTGCACAGGGTGAGGTCCCACTCGGAATCAAGTATATCTTCTACAGTTTCATAAGGGCTGGGGCTGTCATATGTTCCCAACGCCAACGTCTCCAGAACCACCAATTGCCCAATCTGTGTGTAAACCCGCTTTGCTGCCCATGAATCCATGCGAATCCGTATTTCGTCGTAAGACCGGTACAAACCATCCTCCTGCTGCACCTGCCTGCTTTTCTCGGATGACTCCCGAGCTTTTGACGCCGATAACTCTTGCTGTATATACACGTATGCCGATTTATGGTCGATGGTGCGGTCCAACGTTAGACAAAGCTCCCTCAGTCCCAAACACACCCATTCGCCATCAAGAATGTCCTGAAATCGAAGCCCATGCTCGCTCGCATATTTGCCGTCTGGTACAACCCAAAACCGCTTCAGGTGCTTGCAGGAAGCAAAGATTGCCTGCTGATCGGCGCTGTTGATCAACCTACAGTCCATGAGCTCCAGTTCCTCGAGCGTTCCGAAATGATGCATAGCGAGCACTGATACTATGCTTACTAATGTCGATTCATCAGTAAAACGGGCGCCTCTAACGGTCTTGAGTCCTATAGCTCCTCGGATAAAGCTACACAGCGTCGCGGGGTGAACGATGCCGACGCCATGAAAAGGCGAGATGATCAGGTGTCTCAGTCCTGGAAAGTACTTGCGGGCCATCTCCTCGTAAAATTTCTCGGACCGATAACCATGGAGCTCAGGTACCTCGAAAGTCTCGATCTCCATCAGCTTGGACCTCAGTATTGGAAGTAGCACACTGATACGTTCGCCCTCCAGATCCCTGAGAGCCAAGGGAGAGACTTCAACGCGGCCATTTCGGACACGGAGGAAACCGCCTTCCAGCATAGCGGGTAACCTGAGGGCTTTGATCTTGACGTTAATGGAACCATTTTCGGAGGTCCTGGCGGCTATCGCCTCCTCCAAGATTTTCTTCAATTTTCCTCTAGGCTCTGCGATATCGTTCTCTCCTTCAGCTTCATCTTCGGTGTCATCCTCAGGGTCATTCTCAGTGCCATCCTCAGTGTCATCCTCAATGTCATCCTCGGAGTCGCCTTCGAAAGTCTCAAATTCGGCCGCGAAAGCGAAATAGCAGTAAAGCTCGCTCAATCTCGGGAGTGGCAGAGACGCCCGAAGAAGAGACAAGAACCAGCTTTTCTTCTGACCAGATCCACGGATAGTGAGGTGCTGCAGACGGTATAGTGCTGAAACCGCTTGCATTATAGGCGGCGGTGTGGTGCCACTGAACTCCAGGTGCAGATGGGTCAGGTTACTGTTGGTGTGAAGCAATGGCCTGAGATGTATCCAGAACGAGCCCTCTAGGGCCATAAGTGGTCTGTAAAGCACCACTTTGAGCCGCTTGACGCTCGTGCAAAGCGCGACCCTTACCTCCGTAGCCTGCCTGCACTCGTGGCCGTGTTCCGTTTCCCCTGAGGAAGCCGTAGAGGACATGGGAGAGCCGAGAGAAAGTGTCGTCAAGAAGTCAATAGCGTGCGTGCTGGATGAGCCAACAGGACGAATGGCGCGCAAGTCCAAGTCGATAGTATGAATGCGATGCAAGTTCTGCTCCAGTATGTTCCTTCCTGGCAGCTTCTTCCCAGTCCGCAGGTTGGTCCAAAGGAATGGTTGAAATTGCTGCGACCATGCTCTGCATGTCGCCATGGCATGTGCCACGTCCGATGTTGTCAAGTAGCTAGACAGATGCGCTGTCAACTCCGGTATCCCGATGACGGAGTGGACAGTTACGGATGTCATTGGCGGTATTGATTGGGCAGAGAGGTGAGAGATGGATGTCAGGGCCAGTTCATGACACTCTACGAAAGCACACGCTTGTTGAAGTTGACACGCGAAACCTTAGCCACAATCACAATTTGCCAGGCCGGTCGATATCGTCTCTATTCTTTACAACTGTAACGTACTCGATAGCAGATGAGGTCGCATCTCACGCAGCCACAGCCAGTGGGGCTGCTACGCCAGTTCTGACAACTCTTGATTTTTCATATCAAAGTTGATATCGCCAGGCAACGGCCGCTCTGCGTCCATGAACTCGACTTCCGCCTGACCCATCCATGACCAGTAGTCCGTCCTCATTTGAAAGTGGCAAAGATTGTTTTTTGCCCTGCTGAATCTACCAGCCAATCCTTAGAGCGTGTACGATCCCACTCGGCCGAGTCCATCCTCTTTGCCAAACACTCTCCAGCAAGGGCTTCTGTGGGTCCATGAACTCATCCTCAGCAGGTATCAGTAACAATACGGTACGACACTTGGGAGTTTTTTTTTTCGATTTCAAGAGAAGAAGGAGGAGGAGTATCCAATTTTCATTCAGTCCTCTCTAACATTTTCACCTCCGCCTTCACCACCAAGCTTCATCACCTTCACCACAAACCGTAATCACCCCCCAGCTTCAGACATTTCTCAAACTACGCGTGCGACCGAAGGGAGCGCTTATACCCTTGTGTGGTTCTTTTAATGGATATATTGTGTAAGTTATTTATTAATATATCTCCAGCTATTCACCCATGGACTCCACCCACCAAGAGGGTACAGTACATGATGATATCACATCAGTGACGCACCACTTTCAGCCATGGCGACAGCAGTCATTATGGATGATCCTTTTACACCTCCACTTTTACTTCCTGTTGCGAGTGTGTTCATCTTTTCCAACTCGAAGAGAGGGACTCGCCCTCCACGATCGTCACTGTCTTCATAATCGATCTCGGTTTTGTCCGAAGGTCCTCCTGGCACTGGGACGATGTGTATCTTCGTCTCAACAATTACAGTTTCCTTGGTAGGTGTCGGAGCTTCTTGTTGTCCCACAGCCCATTCTACACCAACTTCGTCGACAGTTGGACATTCGAGCTGGGTGATGGTCTCCTTAATCGTGTCGGTATGGATGTTGTCCATTATCGCATAAAGTTACCTAATTGTTCAATGCGGGCGAGAGCTGTTATGAGGAAAAATCTTTAATATTGGAATCTCATTCCGTCAGAGTGTACGAACATACCAGGAGTTTACGGTGTCCTTCACTTTTTCGTTTGCTTTTACGTGCGGCTGTGATGGCGGCTGTTGTACAGTAAGACAAGAGGATAGATCCGCACTGTAATGCAATATAACCAACCACGTTCTGTTTAAGGTAGACAGTTCTCTTGTACCTATGAAAAAACCGCCTGTCTTTCTTTTTTTTTTTTTTTTTGGCTATTTGTTTTGCGTGGACTTTTGTGTCTTTCTGGCAACTGTCGCTAACGAGTTAGGGCAGAAATGAAATAATTAGATGTGGGTCCTTTGACAGTTTACTATACAAGGAAAAAGTGAGAATGAGAGATAAGGTCTCAGCTGGCTGCTGGTTGATGAGTATTCCGGTCAGAAGAGGAAGAGAAAGCACGTAGACACGCGGTCAAGAATAGGTGACTCTTCGCGTGATTGAATATCCTGGAAGTTGGAGGCTCGATGATCTGAATCGTTACCAAGATGGGGACGTCAGCTTGGTAAGGAATCCAAAGACAGGATATAAATGAATGAACGAAAGCGAAAGGGGAAGGAGATAATTTGAAGACGAGAAAGAGAAAGTTTGAGAAAGAGAAAGAGGAAAGGCGCTGCCTGATGAATGAGCCGAAAAAACCACGCACTGATCTGAGGGGCAGGGGTGTGTGCGGAAAGATAATAGTTGCACAAACAAAATTTCAAGGGTATGGTAAGACCAACTTGAACTGTGAAAAAAGAAATTTACTAAGCGGGATCTCCCGGATTGCGTGAGTTAAGCTGCCAAGATCACGCTAGTAAACGAAAAAAAAAAAAAAAAAAAAAAAAAGATCAGTACCCCAATGGGGGTTGCAAGGGGACCGCAGAGACAGCTATGGCTCGGAATCGAATCGCACTCTTGCCTCGGTAATCAATGCCACAGCAGATAACCATGCAACGACACGTATCAGCTCAAAAGCGTTCCAGCTCGCTATGACTATCAATAAGGCACAAGGCAAGAAGACCCTTGAAATGGTCGACCTCTTCCTTCCTCAGCCTGACTTTAATCACGGTCAACTGTTTATGGCGTTCTCAAGATGTACCACCAAAGACTTGATGAGGAGCGAGTTACAGGCTTTCATATTATGCGGCGGGATGACCAAGTGCTCCAGGCGAGACCAATGCTTGCGGCCCATGTCCTCCTAGAATTCCTCGGACCAATTATTAAAGAACTCAGGGACGGGCCTTGATCTCTTCTGGGTCGGATCTCAACAAGCTGAGGGAAACCAAGGGCGTTGATCTTGATAGGGTATGCAGCAGTGTTGATGGCGTAATCGCAATAAAGCTCCCTCAGTCTTGCGAGAGGTAGGCACGCCCGCAGCAGCGACGTGAGCCAAGTATATATCACCCGCGTTCTTATGTTTGGGATGCTGCAGGCTGTGCATAACTGAGATCGTTTACATCAGTTGTGGCGGAATAACGCGGTTGAAGGTCCCCACTTCCAGATGGGTCAAGTTGTTGCTGTTGGAAGCACCGTCCGGAAGTAGTATTATATCACGAAATATTATCCGATCCTGTATTGGAGCTGCTAAGCGATATACTGAACCATCTGAGGTCTGGATTACGCGGGTTCCTTGCCTCTGCGGGCTGCTTGGGGTCACAGTCGCTGGTCGCCTCTTCTGAGAGAAGAGGGTCTGAGTGACTGATAATGCAGGAAGCAATTATCTTCAGGAGTTTGTCAAAAGGTCTCTCGTCAAGGACAGAGTTGGGGTGGAATTCGCGTGCGTTCAACTCGATGGTGAGAATGCGAATGCATGTTGCGCCAGGAAGCTCGATTTCGTCGGCAAATTGTATTTTGATAGTAGGTAACAGTAGGCGAACGCGAGTGCGCGTGTATTTAAGGGCAGCCAAACTTGAACCCTGTCGCACTTTCGCCGTTAAAAAAAATTGGCACTACCATTCAAGAACTCGAAATTTCATTCCGCAGCCATGTCGCCATCAAGCACATCCAGCAGCCGACCCACACGTTCAACAGCAGGGATCAACAAACCCAAACCCACAACCAAGAGAGCAAAGGACGATGCAGGACCCACAATGAAGCGCATTCCTGCCAAAAAATCCACTGCTGCTGCCGCCGCTGCACCTTCAAAGAGCCCAGTCAAGCGACAGGCAGCTCCAAGCGGAGGGTCCCGCAAGCGAACAAAGCAGGCACTGAGCGAAAGCGAAGGCGAGAGGCAGGATACAGAAGACAGCAGCAGCGACGATGGTGATCATCAAGAAGACAACTACAAGGACGAGGACGGCAGCGACGACGACGACAATGACGAGGCCGAGAGCGTAGATGATGATTTCGAGGACACCAGTTACGTCAACACTCGTAAAACGAAAAACAGAACCTCGACCTCAACCGTCAATAAATCCACCACCACCACCACTAATGCCAAAAAGTCAACCGCAAAAAAGCCCGCAGCAAAAAAGAACGCCAGTCTAAAAGTCGTTCCAACAAAGACTTTCCAAATCTCGCCCCTTCAGATCCCACATCCCAAGAATGGACCCTTTGCGGATGCGATCCAGCCAGAAACACTCGAGTTCATCCGGGATCTGAAACTCAACAATGATCGCGAATACATGATGCTGAATCAGGATCGGTGTGATCAAGCCAAAGCGGACTTCATGGATTTTATTCGCATGGTCAAGGAGGGGCTGCTAGAAGCTGATCCGGATGTGATGGACCAAGAGCCCAAGGAATCCATGATGCGGATCTATCGCGATATCAGGTTTTCAAACGACAAGAGTCCGTACAAGAGTCAGCTCGCTTGCCATTTCTCGCGTGGAGGCAAAAAGTCTATCGCAGCCGGCTATTACTTTGGAACTTCATCCGGTGGCGAAACGTTTGCCGGTTGCGGTGTCTGGGACCCCTCAGGCCCCGTTTTGAGCCGCATTCGTCAAGGACTCGTGAACCACTCGGCTCGCTTCAAGGCCATTCTGGAAACAGACGCCATCAAAGCGGTCACGAACGGACGGACGGGCGTCGATGCACTGAGACCTGGCTCCTCACAACTCAAGACTGGTCCTGCTGGTTACGACAAGGACCATGAAATGATTGAGTATTTGAAGCGGAAATGTTTTGCGGTGGGAAGACATTTCACGGACGAAGAAGTTGTCGGCGAGGGGTTTCTGGAAAAGGTGCTGGAGACGTTTGATGCATGTGTGGATCTCGTTCACATCCTAAATGAGTGGATCGGATAATATGCACCTCCCTTATCACACACTCGCATAGCTCGAAGACACTTCTATTCCATTGCATCTTCACAAACCGATATAAGTTTTGCTGATTAAAATACGACGCATCCAATAGTACAGTACAGTTCATTTGTCTAAGTGCTCTTTTCTGCGCCAAGGGAGAGTCGCTGTCAACGCGGTAATAAGAAGTAGGTAGGCGCCCTTGCCAATTCTATACATCTTTACTTGGCGCGGCCCCACCACTTGCCGAGCTTCTGCATTCCATACTGTCCAGTCTTCATGATGCCTGCCGTTGCAATGCCCTTGATCGACTGGCTCATAGCTGGGATCTGGACAATAGAGTGAATCGTCTTTGCCAGATACTTGTCCAAATCCGGTGCTGTTGCCACAGACTGAATCTCCTGCCCTTCGTCCTTGACGATCTCTACTCCGGCCTTGGACAGCGCAGAGTGGTAACGGTACAAGACACCTCGCTTCAGCATGGGCGGCAGTTTCTGGAACGTGCGGGATCGGACCAATGGGCTGACGTCCTGCTCAAGGAAGCCCTCCCGCAAAGTCGTGACGTTGTTCAGGTTTGCGAGCAGAGGGTCGTAAAGACGATGAAACTGCGAGAGTTGTGCAGTGACAATGTTTTGGACCTTGTGTGGATTCTCGCCAATGCTCATCCGGAAGTCGCCCAAGTATGAAAGTCCTGCGATCTTGGTAAATAGCTCCTCGGATGTGAATTTTTGAGGCAGCGAGAGTAGCGCAACTCGTGTGGCGTTGAACAAGTTGACTTGGTTAGAGAGCCTTGTCCGTGGGTCGTCAAGCAAAATCTTGACCTAAGCGTTCCAAAATGGCAAACAGAGATAAAGAGCTTTCAGCGTCAACATCAGCATGGCTCGGCCTGTTGCATACTAGCATCCGTGCGCGCTCATCACAACACTACATACGGGCTTGTGAAGACGTCCCGAGAGATACATAGTTTCCCAGTTCAGCAGATCATTGCACAGGGTATCGATAGACACAACTCCATACTTGACCGACTATATGCGTTGGTACAGGATGTTAATAAAAAGACGTTAACTTGCACAGAGACAAAATGAAAAGGGGACAGACAAAGGCTCCTTACCATGCCGTTAATCTCCACAAAGGGGTTAAAGTACACTCCTGCTCCAAAGCCCTCCTGCATCGTGGCAACCGCTTTGCTTCCGAACTTGCCAAGCATCGAGTAATGGTGCGGATTTGCCTGAATGTTGAGGGAATGCCAGTGCTGAGGATGCGACACGCCAAAGATAAAGTCGACCATTGGTTTTTTCTATACCATGAGCGCACCAAAGAAAGACGGCGCATGTCAGTTGCAAGAGCCAAGGGCAGCGTTGAAAGTAAAAAGAATAACAATTGCCTCAACATGCGATACGAAGATGAGCGATTTTTTTTCCTTTTTCTTGGGTTCACTCTTTTCACTTTTGTGTGGGGAATGATTAATAAAGTACAAGGGGGCAGGGCTCTCATACCACGCTCCTGCCCTCCTTCCAGCATTCCCTTGCTGCAGCTCCGTCCCGCCCTTCTGATCCGATCTGTCTACAAAATAGCTGTTCTCTTTGGCACGAGGACCTTCTTTTCCTTCACACAGACGCACACCATGCCCAAAAAAAACCATTCCAACCGACAAAAAAAAACTCGCCTATGGCTGTCGATGCACTAAGAATCAAATATAAATCGCTTGCTCACCTTGCCGTCATATCCCTTCTGCGCAAACACACCCGATCCGTAAGCGAAGGCATAACGGATCGGGGCCTTGTGATGGATCGAGTCCACGACAGACTTGAGCTGCTCCCACATGGCATCATCGATGTCGATATGCTGGTTGTCTCCAAACTTGGGTGGCAGTCGCGACATGTCTGGAGGCACCTCGAAATCGCGAATGTAGTTGGGCCGACGAGGTCGGACAGTCGTGGTCCGGACGGTCTTGTTGGAGTGATGGCTCTTGTTATTGGGCAGTGGGGGTGGGGGCATACTGTTCTCGACAGCGTGGCTGACAGCAGCAGCAGCAGTCCCGACACTGTGGATGGGGCTGCTGTGAAGATGACGCCTCTGATCTAGATGTCTGTGTGATGAGGCCATTGGCTGTGGGCTGGTGCGAGTGCGTGTGCCGGTGCTGTCTAGTGATGCAACCAGGCTGTCCTTGGGGATCCATGCTGCCGCATAGCGGAGACCTTGCTGCTGGCAACGGGCAATAGCACCCGGCTATAAGCACAAGGGAAGCAAAAGAAGCAAGAAAGCTGAGTGATGAGAATGGCGCCTCAAGACATCCAGCTTTGCTTTCTTTTTTTTTTCTTTTTTTTTTTGTGTTCCGCAAGTCAGTAATGCAACAGTGCTCCCATACCGATGTCAAGAGCGGGATCAGCATATTATAGTATTAACAAACGGACAACAAATACAAAAGGCAAAGCGCTGCTGGTATAGGCGATGAACAGAGAGGAGCAGAGACCGAGAGAGAAGGCAAGAGGCAAGTGAGCGAGAGTGTGTGTGTATGTATGCAGGGTGCGCGGAACGGAGAAGGAAGGAAAAAGAAAGACGGCCAGCGAGACAGGAATAGGCAAAGGTTGCTGTCCTTGATCGGGATCCCTGCCCCAACGCAGCGCAAGGCCGCAAACGAGGTTATATCCAGGCAAAATACATTTAAATCCAATCCTCGTCTTGTACTGTACGTGTCCCTTTGCGCGTCATGGACGTGACAGAGACACTATTTTTACCAACAGGGACACCCTCATCGCAGATAGGCGACACTGAACATTCAACTGAAAGAGAGCGGCCACGCTGGTCCAGGCTCGAGTACTGGGTAAGGCTAGATGCCTTATAAGCAGAGACGGCACGGGCAGAGCTGAGGAAGAACCGAAGGAGACACTGGCAGGTTTACTGCCTTATAAAATGCAAGGGCCACACTATCCATGCGCATGAACCATACCGACCAAAGCGTTCGTGGGAAAGTTAACGACTCCACAGTGTAGGAAAACTTGTCCATAAGCAAAAACGAATGCATGCACGTGGAATACCCTTTCCTGGGCTGGCATCTGGCCTGCACCGACCTTCTTTCTGATTCCACAACTGCTCACAACAAAAGGTAAAATGAGGATACAGTAGGCGCATCCATCCATCAATCACAGTCTTGGATGATATTAGGCAAGCACCTTTTCACTCATTTTTCCACACGTACGCCCTCTGCGCCACGCGCAGGCATAAACCATCCGGTTACTGCTTTGGTAGGTCGCATTGTTTGGGAAAAGAGAAAGCACTCTTTGCATCGGCTGCGTACATTAGCCGAGGGAATGAAAAGGCAGTCGCCAGCAAGATGATCCTCTTATACTACATGTATGTCGATGTACGTCTGCTTCCCACACCTCTCACCTTGTCCTCACAGGCTAGAGCAAACACCACAAGTGCACAGAGGAAAAGAAAAAATTTCATGCATTTTGTTGTTACTCAAGGGACAAGGGGGCGATGCTCACTCCATCCTCTTTGCGCGTCGTTGCGGAGTGTAACCTGGTCTCGGCTACTCTCTGTGTGGTTTCGCTTACATGCAGCCGTACTGCCTTGGTCAACTAACATCCCTCATCTGTCGCTAGTCTATCGCACATCTATAGCCTGAGGACGATATGCATTGTGTCCTTTGCAACATTAAATTCATCTTGAGGTCAGTGCTGACTCTCGATGCGAACTTATGCAATGCCCCATTTCTTTTTGACTTGCATACACTCTTCTCCACTACTCACGGTGCACAGGGTGTTTTTTGTCTTTTTTGTTTTCCGTATAAATAAATGGATGGCCACAACAATTTTCCCACTCATCAACAGAATCATTCCTGCTTGACACCCATCCGCACATCAGCAATCGAATCTTATTCTTTTATCTGCAATGGTCGCTCTAAAGTTCCTTCTGATCGTCTGCTCTGGTACGTGAGGGACGACAACATCAGCAAGCGTACCGCCTCGAACATTATTTGGAGCTTACATTTTGAATTGCTTGCTCCCTAAATAGTTGCCATCGTCGCTGTCCAAGCCAAGTACGACGCCCTTGTGTCTGGTGCCATCTTTGTTGGAAAGGACACCTCGTTCCCTGAAGATGACAGCACAATCATCTTTAAGGATCCCAGCAATCACCCCGCAGCTGTCACGTCCCTTCTATGGACCCTTGCCCAAGAATCCGATTTTCTTCCCTCTGAATTTGATGTCATCACCGACCCTTGGCTCTACCGAAAGTTTGAGCGCCAGCTTTTGGACTTTCCTGGCTTCAAGGCCTCCGAGATCTCGCAGCGCCCCTTAGACTTGGATGGCACTCCAAATCAGTTCTCGTCACAGATCCGCTCCAACTTTGATTCGAGGTACGCTGAGACCATTGCCCAATCGTTCTGGAGCCAGATACCGGGGTATGTCATGAAGCCATCGTTCCGGCGATGGTTGACGAGCCAGATCATCATTTACAAGGACACGGACTCGGACGAAATCACATTTGAGGTAGCGGAGATCATACTGACGCTTTCGAGGGACCAGTCTGGTCTGGCTATGATTGATCGCCAACGAGCGACCTTGACGAGGACGTTCTTCACAGTCGACACGGCGATCTTGGTGGAGAATGCCGAGGATCTGGCGAGATCGGTTCCGATTGTGGGCATCCATGACTTTATCAAGCACATGACAACGAAGAGGTCGGAGCTGATTCCAAAGCCGATCCCTGAAGAGGAGCCCATGGGTCCCTCAACTTGTGACGGGGGTGAGGTGAGGCAGCATGTGTACCACAGTCGGCAGAGACTCTATCCCATTTCGCGCTGGAGAATGCGCCAGTGAGCTCCACCACTTTGGATGCCTGCCAAGCTGTCGATTGTATATATGGCACCGGCATTCCATCATCCACGCAACGCAATGACATCTCATTCTTCATACTTCATACTTCATACTTCATAAGCGTCCGCTAGCCGAGCATCACTCTCAATAAACCCCAGTTGCATAGTCTCCAGTACACGAGCCTGCCTTTCGTTGCCCAGCTCAAGAAGTCAAGTCAATGTCTTCAGAAAACCCCTTCGCGCATGATATCACAGTGCGATGCCCCATTGAGCAGGATGCCTCCCAAAGCCTTCAAGCAGATTCACTCACCTTTACCCACTCTGCACCAACTCTAAATGCTATTTTGGATTCATGTTGGAAAGATAGACTCAGATGATATCCGTTCGGCGATCCTGTGGCTACGGCATCTCGGTTTTGGAACCTGAGGCCGGAGAGGGTTTCTTGACCCTGTCGACATCAGATAAAGTGTCACTTGGACATGCTGCACGGCCGAGCCCGGCACAGCTCTTTGCGAATGTCCGCATGGGTCAAAAACGATGTCCGATCCAGGTCCGAACAGGTGCATCTGCCCAAGGCTCTATCGATCTATGGCTTTATGGTATAGCCACGGCAGGCACACATGGGATAAACGTTCAGCCGCTATTGCTGCCCGCAGACGCGTACCCAAGTGCTCGAAATACCAACGGAATCCTGTTTGCCCATCGGAGCAGGATGCATGGCGGGATCCGTCTGCTCTCATTGCACTCTGCATCCGCCTTTCCTTCTCTCGGTGCCTGCTCTGCTCACCCACACTTCTCGCCCGTTCCTTTTTAGACGCCGCCCTCTCTTCCACACTCCCCAGTCGCTCCTCTATACCCACCTTTGCTCACTCGCTCGCTCGCTCTCCCGCCCTGCCATTGTGGCCGGTGTCTCATTCACTCAGTCTCTGGCACATGCACACTCTCCGCTAGTCGCTGCTCATTCTCCGCATCGCAACACAGCCGTGATGCTGGAGACAAACCCACTGACCCTGCCAGAGCTGGCCATGCTCATTGGCCAGTTTCTTCCCCGCAACGACATCTGTGCCTGCATTCGAGTCTCCAGGACCTGGCAGCGCAACTATGAGCCACTGCTCTACCGATCCCTCTATCTCGACGAAGGCACTATGCGCAAACTCACAAAGGAGCGTATTCTGCAGCACATCCACCACATTCGCCACCTCACGCTTGTGGAACCCATGCACCTCACCTTGGCTGCTCTCCAACGACCCATGCTTCCTGGTGCCGCTGCAGAACCGCTCATCCCCTCCAAATCTGCCTCCCCTTTGCCTCCCACTTCTTCTCGTATCTCGTCGTCAAATGAACAAGCTGCAGAGCTTGGTCCGCCCTCCTCCACATGCAGAAACCTTCTTTCGATCGACATTCACCCATCCATGCTGTTCCGGAAAGTTGTCCACGAGCAGATACCCAAACGAAAGATTCTCGCCGTAGGCACAGACAGCTACAGCATGTTGGAAGACGATTTTTGGTGCCTCCAGTCTACAGACGCCTGCATCCAGCTCCTCCGAACGAACCCTTCCCTGCGTAGTCTGGCCGAAACCTGGGACAACATGTCGTCGCTTCACCGCATCCGCTTTACACAGCTACTTTGTCGCGAGCCAACCACACTGGTCAAGATGCATCTGTCAAAGTGGGAGGTCTATCCCGAAGAGCTCAACATGCTGATAGCGAACTCTCCCTGTCTAGAGCATCTCCGGTTCTCAACCCTAGTGGTCAAGAGACATCCAGAGACATTAGCCACGGATGTTTCAACATCATCCGCATCAACAGTGTCGCCAGAACCCTCAGTGCTGAATCTTGGACGGCTCAAGATCTTAATACTCACCTATGCGACCATTGGGGTGAAAAAACTGCAGATCGAGGCCCCAGAGCTCCAGACTCTGTGCATCACGATGAGCCACGTCAACTTGGACCCCTCGCCAAGGAACCTGTCGTCTTCTTCATCCTATGCGCACTATACATCCTCTGCTACCTCACATGCGGACTATTGTACCAATCCACCTGTGTCATGGAACACCCCTCGACTGGAGAAGTTAGTGTTCAACAGAAGCGACCACCTTTTCGGCACTGCGACCCTTCTAGAGAGTGCGTATGCGCTCCGCGCCATCTCGTTTGCAGATTACGAAATCGATTCGCGACTGGTGGAGGATATGTTGGCCCGGCAGGCCTCACAGCTAGAGAGAATTCGACTCGCGTGCTATGTAGGCTTGGCAGCCAAGGATATCCGATCGATTCTGACGAGATGCCCTAATCTGAAGGCTCTTTTCGCGCCAGAGATTTTGGCCTGGGCAGGAGACTTGATTTCGACGGTGGTGGTGGATGGTGGGAACCCGCAGCATGTCTGTCAGCAAGAATATCAGCAGCAGCAGCAGCAGGAACACCAGCAACAAAGGAGCCAGGATCGTTGGGTCTGCAGCAAGCTGGAGATGTTGTCAGTGTTTGTCTGTTTGGAGCCGATCGCAGCTCTCGAGGAGCCTGTGTGCATGCAGCCGCACAACCCGTATCCGTATGCAAGTATGCAAGTGCATCAATCTCAGCTGACGACTTTCCCAGGCAGGGTCATTAGGAAAGCGCGCGGTTTGTCAAAGCTCGCGGAGGCACAGTCGCGGAGGGAACGCTCAGCGCGCGTTCGTGAGGGCCTGTTTAACGAGCTCGCCAAATTGACGCAGTTGAGGCACCTGGACTTGAGCGGTGGACGTGTCGAGAAGATGGATCACGTCCAGTTGGGGCTTCCAATGACGCTCAAAGGTGGGCTGCACAGCTTGGCAACGTTGACGAAGCTGGAGCACGTTGCCATCACGGGCTGGATGGACGAGATGGGGCGAGAGGAAGTGGCGTGGATGAAGCGGTTCTGGCCGAGGCTGCGGTTCCTCAGCCTGCTGAAGACGGATGCAGTTAGGATGACGCGCCTGCAGGGGATGGCTGGCGAGATGTGGCCCGAGCTGGTTGTGCAGGATAAAGAATGGAATACAGGCAGCGCCTGTCCGTGGACGTTCTTTGGCCACCACTAAATTTCTTGTGCGTATCGCTGCTGCCTTGATACAAACACACTGTCCATTGTCTCGCTGCTCATCCTCGTTGTTGTCCCCGAGCTCATCCTCGTCCTCCCTTCGTTCCGCCCCCTCTCGCTCTCTAGCGCACGCCTGTCCCATGAGAGACCCTCCTGCCTCGCTTGCATCTCTGCCTCCAGAGCTGCTGGATCGGATTGCATACTTTGTCCCTCGGGCGTCGCTCACCAAATGCATCCTCGTCAGCAAGGCATGGCTCGCTTGCTTTCGGCCCATCCTCTGGCAGGAGATCGACTTGCTTGACTACGCCCGCGACAGCTTTGTGCCCCAGTTCCAGCTCTACCACAGATTCATCCGCTCGCTCTCCTTCTTCATGCCTTCATCATGCACTGCCATCCAGCACCTTTTTGGAATCGGAGCACTCCGGGGGGCAAAGACCATTGTTCACTGCATGCGGCTCCAGAGTCTCCACATCACGTTCGACGATGACGGTTGGCTCCCGAGTGAGCCGGACTACCCTCTCATGGTCGACATCATCGACCAAGTTCTCAAAGCCAATCTATCGACCTTGCAGCAGTTCAAGGTTTCTCGGTTGTCGTATCCAATCGAGGGCACCATCCTACCACGGATCTCCGATATGACCTCGCTCAACTCTCTTAGTCTTGAGGGGTGGGGAACTCTTGGTGGAGCCAAGCTGCTCGCAGTCCTAATGAGCAGGTGCTCGAGCCTCAAGACCTTCTCACTCGGGATGAATGACATGTCAATGGGTGTGGAGCGGTTCAAAGAACTGCAATACTGGCGCGCCAAGGTGGAGGGGGATGTCAAGGGCGACGGGAGGACATCTGAAGATGAGCTCAACAAGCGTTTAGCGACCCGCCTGACCGGGATCACCACACTGGTGCTGGATGGATCGACGATCAACCCGATCGCAGTGACGCGACTTGCAGGAGTCATGCCTGACCTACGCAAACTCTCGTTCAAGGACTCCGTGGGACTGGGCATGAACATGGACCATCTCCAGCATCAGTCCCATGACGACCCCCTCCAGCATATGCACAATCAAAATCAAGTCCCTACTGCTAGCGACAACACGACCAACTCGGAGATGAACGTCCTGGTTGAGGGTGCAAGTGCAGGAGCGGAGGAGGTACAGGAAGAAACTTCGCAGGAAAATCCAACGCCTGTTTCTGCATATCCTATTTGGAACGACCTTTACGATAACGCTCTCGACGACGCCGAGGATGATCTAGGTGATGCCTTTGACGACTATCTCGGCTCTGGCGATGAGGATTTCGACTATCTGGGCTCTGGCGATGAGGATTTCGACGATGGGTACTATGAAAGCCTGTATCATGCGGGGGTCGCCACGGCTAGCAGCAACAATTTCAACTATCACGGCGCCCGCACTCATCCGACGCGCATGCTGCAATCCCTCCACAAACTGTGCCCCAAGATCGAAGCCTTTGACTTTACGGGATGCCGCACAGAAGGTGTTGACCACCACTTCTTACTAAATGTGTGTCAACTTTGGGGCCCAGCTGGCTCGGCCTCCTCTGGACAGCAGACTTCGGGTGGGCTCCAGGTGTTGGATGCAAGGGATGTTCATCAAGTGGAAGACAGTTTCTTTGGCGCGGTATGGACTTACTGCAGGACAACCCTCACGGGTCTCGACCTCTCTTGGAGCAGAAGCACACGCCGCCTACTCGGAACCCACATACGCCCCACTGACTACTATGATGAAATCCTCAACATCATGACGAGCTGCCATCATCTCGAATATTTACATGTAGAACCTTACCCTGTCAACGGGCGAACGATCCAACTCTCAACCGCCGACTGGGTCTGTACAAAGTTGAAGTCGCTCAAAATGTGCATTGGGGTTGAACCATCGTATTCAGGAGACGAGGACGAGGTCCACATCGCTGTGTGCAAGCAAATTGGCCACCTAACTCGACTCAAAACCCTGCACCTGGAGAGTAGAGAGCCATTATCACTCATTGCTCGTGGACGTCGTAGTGCGGATATGGCGGTTCGAAAAGGACTATACCTGTCGCTCGCCACTGGTCTGGATTACTTGGCTGGACTAGAGGACTTGGAGAGTCTAGATATCTCGCGGATGGTATCGCACGGACTTCGGGAGGAACCCGAGATGGACTGGATCATGGATCATTGGCCAGTGCTGAACCGTTTTGTAGGCCTTTTGGACGTGGACGCTCTTTCTCATTCTGCCCAAGCTATCGTGGCCAAGTTGGGACCGCCAGCAGAATTCATGCCAGTGGCGACGCCAGGTCAGGGCTGGGCTCGTCAGAATGCGACGAAGAGGCAACGGGCGGGTATTCCTCTACCTGTAGAGCTGGACTTACAATTGAATCCGTTGACCAAACGTCTGCGGAACCGTGGTGTTGACGTGGATCCCCAGGTAATCCGTGAGGTTTTGCTTGAGGAGCAACTGCACATTGTGATTCAGAGGGACACCAACGTTTGTGACCGGCCCAGTGGCGGCGATAATGTGTTGGACGAGCATGACAACAACCCCCCACCACAAACGTTTAGCTGGGTGGTGTGCTACCTTCCGAGCGTCACTCAAAGTTGGGCCAATGCTCGACCTGGTGGAAGATCGAATGAGGAGTATATGTCGTATGTGATGCGGCCACGAGGAGGTAGGTCTCCATCGCCTTTGGGAACATGGTACTAAAAAAAATAAAAACACGATAATCAAAGTGTATGTATTTCTTTCCACAATCTGTTCATGTGAGAGGCTATTATGCATATACTACTGCGCCATAGCACCCTCCGTCCTTGCTTCGACCCTTTCACTTGGAGTTCCAAACCTCCAAGATCGGAACCATCCACCACTGCCTACAGAACTCACAGTCTTTTGACCGACATCCATGTGACCGGCATTCGAGGTGTTGTTCCTCCAGTCTTGGCCTTGGTTCTCAAGATCGGCTTTCTTGGGCCACATCAATGGCACGGGTCCGCGCTCAAACTCGCGCTTGACAAACTCTTCCTGCTGCTGTGTCAGACGCGGCCGTCCTGCAAGTGATGGTGGGATGGTGAACCAACCCGTGAAGAAGTTACTCTGCGAGGAAGAGTGTTGCTCAGAGTGTGCTTCCTCTGGTCGTGACACCTGTGACACTGAAGGGTGATCCTCCAGAATCGCTGGTGCGTTTTTGTCGCAGCGGTTTCCAAAATGCTGCATCTCGATAGCGTGGAGGTCTGGGCTCTCGAGTACAAATTCGACCGTAGTAGTCGCGTTTCTGGGGAAGGACGACGCTGAAACGGCTGAGTCGACAGAGGCAGACGAAGATAAGGGGGGTGTGGTTGTTGATGTTGTGGTTGTTGTTGCTACTAAAGAGGAGAGTTGCTGGGGTGTCTTATTTGCGTCATTCATGGCCACTGGGGCTGAAGAATGGCGGTGTGGAGAGGTGTTGCAGTGCAGTGGCGGTGGTTGGGCCACGGGAGCGTTGAAGGAGGGCAGAGAGGGCTCTATAGAGTTGCTGTCTGCTGGCTCAAGATCGACTTGGTTCTTGTCAAGAGTGCTGCTGTCTTTGCTGTTTTTGTAGTCTCGGTCACCCATGTCTTCATTGTGGAAGGGCAGGCTGTCCATATCATTGAAACTGACAGAGACGAGATCCGCGTCGTCGTTCTTGAACTGAACTTTCTTCTTGATCGCCATGGTCGACTTATGGTGCTGTTCTATCGGCTTGCTGTAGTTCCTAACGTCTCTTTAGCAATGCCTGTTATTGTTTTTGGGTCTGTTAGTGTTTTTTTTTTTCTGTTTTGATGTGCGATGGGAAAGGAAAGAGAGAGGGCGGGATATCGCGTCCGTTGAGACGAGAGCTTTTGATGAAACTGGGCTTGGGTTGATGACCACGGTATGTCTCAGAGGATACACGGCTCCCGTGCATGAATCCGGCTGGTGCGCATTTTTGCTTTGAGTCCGGGCAAGGGTAGCTTGGTTTCAGCTATTGTATCTGAACCGAATCTGAAATTTTTGGACATATTAATAGGTCCGAAATTTTTCAGTGGGTAACACTCGTGAATAGCAGCCCTTTTCTCCTTTTCCACAACGAGCACAGTCCATGGACGATCCTTTGCTGTTCAGGCCCTCACTCTCCGATTCTTTCTAGCCTTCATTGTTGCTGAGTTACATCCCTGTAAAGATCACCTCATTTCACGCCATCTCGACGCTGGGCAAGCGCATCGAAAAACGCATCCCCTCACTCTCCTGAGAAGCACCGGTTTACTTAGTACAAGTGAAAGCGTTTTTCTCACAGCACGGAATTCTCATGGGTCCATCGCGAATTCTCATTTCGCATCACCCTCTGAATCTCACTCTTTTCATATCAATCAACGAAAACGCATCCCCAGGTCTTGTTCACAGACACCACTTTGCTTAAGCCAGGCGCAAGCGCATACCTTGTAGTGCGATATTCAGAAGAAGCATTCATTCCAAGCCAATCACCACTCAATCGTGACAAAAAAAAGGACGCATTGGTTTTTGGTTCATGCAATTTCTTCAAAGCTCTTATTAACACGGACACCTCACTGAACTCGCAGCCTTCTTGATATCAGCGCACTGAGGCGTCACTGAAAAATATTGTGGATTTTTTTATGTGGAAAGGAGATGGTGAGAATAAGATGTCGTTCCAGAGAACCACACATTGGGTATTTATTACTTTTGGTCGTGGACCTGGGTAAACTATTAGTTAGCAACGACCATGGAGCTCAAGGGCGTAAGTGTTTACAGCTCTAGTGCTCATGGGCGTAGGCGCTCCATCTCTGATGGTGAGATGGAGCTAACTGGACCAAGGCCGATATGCAACAGTCACAAACGGCTATGCCCCACAATGAATGAGACTGGTCGGCTATGCTCGAGCAGGAAGAGCGGTGTCTGAGAGAGTGTTGACGAAGAAGAGCATGAGACTCACACAATCGACCACCGCCTTCGGTCCTAATAAAAAAAGACTGATCAGCATTTCAGCAATAACCACTTCGGGCGAATTCGACTTGGAATCGGCGAGACTTCGATTTGTATATTCATGGAGGAAGTGCTAGAGACTGAGATCTCATGTTTTATCATTTCAAGGTCTAGCTTCAAAGAGTGTGATCAGATTGGCCTTTCCACTTGAGCCAGGTGTGAGCATTTGCTCTATACACCACTATCTGCATGGCCTGCGCTTGGACATTGTGATATTTCAGGAGCAGTACTCAAGTTTTATAGTAGACTATTTCACAGGACAACATTGTAAAGTGGCATCGATCAGGGTCACGGACGAGTACTCGTTCACGGAAGCTGGTGCTGCAGAGGATACAAAATACAGAGGAGACTTTGACCTGTACCCACGAACACGAGTCTTTAAGCTGATGTCGTCGTAGGACTAAGGCCCACAAAGTTAAAAAGCAAGCATAGTTCTGGACACTACTAGCACAATGTCATGGTTCGCTCTGCACGAGAACCAAGGGCGGCTCATAGTAAAGGCATCGGTGTACGCCATTAAAGAACATCGTAACCGTTAATGTATCTCTCGGGGGTTTCTTGTGAAGTGCTCTGCTGTCGCTCAACTCCTCTACAACACACAAGCCATTCCTGCACAGCTGGAAAATGCAGCTGACGACTGGTATAAAGTACGATATGCTGACTACTGGCACAGTGTGGTGTGAAAGGTAGACCAAACGGATACCTCCAAGGCACACGCCAGAAAACGTGGCTATATCGTGTATGGTTTCACATTTAATATACTCGCGTGGCACACTGCCCCTGCATTTTGGCTTCTTTTCTCGTCTCATCTCTTTCCAACGCATCTCCAACGCTTCACCTTCTTCGGCTACTAAGGTATATCAAACAACTCCCAACTCTTTTTCAGAGACCTCCATCCATACTGCGACTTGCGGGAGCGAGCACACACCACGAACTTGACTCAGTTCAGTCTCTTTTCAATATTTATATTTTGAGCTTCATCAGCCTGTCTGCCTACACGTTCCTGGTGTTCACCAAAAGCTTTAAACAGGCTGAAGAGCAGAAAGGAGGGTCCGAATGTGCACGCTCGACTCCCGTTCCCAACATTGGCCTCAGGGCATTGGCCTTCTTGACATGTAACTCTTTGTGCGAGCGTACGAGCGCGTAGTAGCGCATGGTAGCGCATATTCCTGTGCCTTGCCAAGATGTAGACCCACTCCAGCAACAACGTGAAGCGCTTCTCTTCCTATCCTCTCCACCTTTGCACGGCACTCACCTCACTCTGCAAAGCAACAGGTCCCGACTTGCATGCACATTCTCTTTGTTTCTATGCCTCATTTCATCACTCACCCAGGAGCCTTAGGGCAACGCAACAGTGCGGGCGAGTGTCGTGTGAATGTGCTCGACGCTGACAAGTTTTCTTTGAAGCTGAAGCAACAATGACATACGTACATGAGCAGAAGAGTCATTTTGGGCTTTGAAGAGCTAGCCAGGAGTCGGAAAAAAACTTGTTCAAAGCGAGTATGCAAGCCCTTTTTGCAGCAGCTCATACAAAGTACAGTGCAGTTCACTCATGGGGCCACACGCCCCTCGCCTCTCTCACTTTTTTGAATCTGCGCTAGACACAGCAAGACAAGAGGGGTAAGAACAATGAGCTTTGCAATGCTGCTTCTGAATGAGAATGGAGCTCAACCAGACACCCTTAGTAGCCCACTAGCAACCCCTCATCCTTCCCGTCTCTGTGTGTATACTGCCAGCGCATTGGACTCGGGCCAAAAAAACGAAAAAAAATAGAGCATGGTACGTCGCGTCGCGTCTACGTCTAATATATTGCTCTGTCCTCTGTGCTGCCAACCCATAAAGTCAAAGCAGGTCACTGACACGCCTACGTACCCTTTTTTCTTCTCTTTTCTTCTCAACCTGCCCTAGGCACTGCAAGACCCAAGAGTAAGTGCAATAAGCCTTGCAATGCTGCTTCTGAAATGAGAACTGGTGAAAATGCAAAGACCGTCGACAGCGGACTAACAACTCTTCTCTGTTTTTTGTCACTGAGGAGCATTTACCTTGCAGCTGTCGAGGACGACATCAGTAATTCTGGCCATATTCACATGCACAGTGTCGACCGGGACCTTTGAGAGTCTGTTTCCTCAAATCCTGCAGTGATTGTGGTAGTGTCATGCACACATCCTACCTCAGCCATATGCACATATCCTCCCACAAAAAAGCCAAGCAGCTTCCCTTCGCTTTTTTTTCAGCCTTCAACCTCGCCTCTCAGTTCTCGTATGTTTTCTTCTAAAGCCTTTGTTTTTTCATTCTCACTCTCTTTATATATCTCTCAATCATTCATCACTCCTCTCGCTCTCTCTCTCTCCAGTTTCTATTCTCTCTCTTCCTTCTCTCGCTACCCACCCACTCGCTCTCGCTCTCGCCGTCTCACATACGTCTTCACACACGCCTTCTCACACACGCTCACACACACACACACACACACGCGCTCACACACAAACACGCACACGCTCACACACATGTAACATGGGTGTCAGAGGTCTTCCCTCTTTGCTGAACGGCGCCGATGTCCCCAAGGACAATGTTCATTCCTTCGCCGACAAAATTGTGCACATCGACTTGATGGGCACGTATTTCGCTTTGATACGCGCCCTCTACTTCAAACTTCTCCAAGAAGAGGCCGCCAAAGTCGCCAGGCAGTCACCACTCGACATCGCACTCGCTACTGCAGGCGCAAATATTCGCCTCGCCTTTAATTCTGGGAGACAAGCACAACAACGCGATGCACGCCTTCTATACATCGCTGAGGCACTCCACAAAAAATTCGAGGCGATCGGACTCGACCAAACCCGTACTACCATTCACCTCGATGGCGATCGCCCGAATGAAAAGCGGCACGAGCACGCTGCTCGAGATGCAAGGAACACCAGAGGTCTGGGACAGCTGAACGCACTCTTTGTTCAGACCCCGCAAGCACCACAGCAGCAGCAACAGCAGCGGCCTCCTCGTCTGCGTAAGCGCAACATTGAGGCGATAGAGAGAAAGGCCAAGAGTCTTTTGCATGTTCCCCGGGAAGTGCTACGGACTATGTGCAACTTCCTACAGGACAAAGGCTGGCGCGTTCACCAGTGCCTCTTCGAGGCCGACCCATGCATAGCTCGACATTGCTTGGACCATTACCAGCTAGGGCAGCAAGTGTATGCCTTGAGCAACGACTCTGATCTGTTTGTGTACCCGTCTGTGCGAGAACTCATTCGCCCAGTCTTTAACAAGAAGAACAAGTTCCAGCTCTTCAACAAGCAAAAAGTCCTCGAACACCTGCAGGTGAATGACCTTCAGCTGTTGCTCATCGGCATCGTCACTCACAACGACTACAACGACCAGTTTACCAACTACGGTATCGCCACGAACCTAGAAGTAGCCGAAGAGTTGGCCGCCAATCTTCCTGATAACGCTCTCGTCACCGGCACTAATGTCGCCACTGCCCACGCAACTATGACAGCCTTGGTCAACACTTACATCACCAGCGTCACTGGTGCAGCTGCTCCCGCTGCACCCATTCTGAACTTTACAGATGCCATTTCTGTGTTTGCAGGCTTGACGCAAACTCCCATTCCAGCTGTACCAGGTCCCGCTCCAGCTGCAGTAGGCGTCGTTCCACCTGCACAAGGCCCCGCTCCAGCTGTACCAGGCCCTGCTCCAGCTGCACCAGGCGCTGTGATGCAGCCCCCCAATATCAACCAGGCGGTGTTGCAAAGGCTCGTGGACTTGGAGAGAATCAAGATCACAATGCGGCGGGCTGGTCGCCCGGCGCACTCACAAGTGCATCAAGGCCGCTGGCGGCGAACTCGAGTTCCCCCTACTCCACTCCCTCCTCCACCCCCAGCACCTGCTCTGCCAGCACCGGTTGTGCTTGCCAAGTCTGGAGCACACAGGTATGTTTTGTTCTTGAGCCATGGTGTCATGTATTAGGTGGATGGTTCTTAATGATAGGTACAAAGAGATCTCACCAACATTTTTTGTCTTTTTTTTCACCCTGCGCTTCCTCTTTTGTGGCATCAGTCCGCCGCATGTTGACCGCTGCGACTCTGTCAGTCCTCAAGCCGATCGACCGCGATATAATCGAAAGATTATCAACGACTTCACGCTAGGTGCAAGAATGCCCGCCAACTACCTCCAGACGCAGGGTGGGACGCATTTTCAAGTCAGCCGTCCTCGACCCAATACGGGCATAGTGGTTAGAGCGGACACTGCCCCTGCCCGTGTTCGACGTGGAGCCGCGCGGCCCGTCCAGGCGCAAGCGCCAGCAGGCCCACCGAGGACTCACAGGCCAATCACAACTTACAAGCATGCGATGGAAAGAGTCTTCCAGACCTCGACACTGTCTGTCGGGTCATTGAAAGCCAAGCTTCGGCATGCCGTAGGACCTGTCGGCGTTGCCATCAACGACGACCAGAGATCCCTTATGGAAAAGACCATCAACGATGCCGTGACAGCGCTGAACAACATTCGGTCCTACATGCTGCAGGCTATTGCTCTTTACATCTCCATCAGACTGGAAAATTACAACTCCAATTCAGCAGGGGACGTGGCATATCGCCAACGGTGGCTAGATCCACTCCTCAGCACGAACGACATGCAGGTGATCTGCCAGAACATGGCAAGTCTTTTCGCGAGCACAAGCCAGATGTTGCCCAAGATAACCATAGGCAATGGCCATCTACAAAAGCGTCGCAGAGTCGAGGGCCTCGCCACCCCCCATGCCGATGCAGGAACTGCTCTTCCGCCTACTCCACCTCCTGTCCCATCCTTAGCCGAACGTATAGCAGCAGGCGGTGGAAGGCCGCCGAGCGACGACAGGCAGCAGATAGCGTGGGATATGGTCAAGTTCCTTGTGCGACATCTCGAGCACGATCCAGTGATCTTCGTGTCAAAGTCTGCGGCTGAAAAACACTCAAGAGAAGAGATGGCAAGAGAGGTTGGCAATCTGGTGCGGCGCCACTTTATTGAGCTGTTTCCGAGCCTGAATGTCAAGGTAATGTCTGGTGTTTTTTTTGTATTTCGTTATTCTTTTGGAAACCACCCTTGATTTGCACACACCTACTGACTAGGCTTATTTTTTTCTTCTCTCCTCTACCATCTTGAATATGACCAAAGGCTCTTGCATGCAACAGTGGCCCAGAAGTTGGGCTGGACGGCTCCAACATCAGTACTGTCGATCTTATTTGGAGGTTTTGGAGTATGAACCAGAGATTGCCGCCACTTGAGCGCATTGCATTCACTCCTCAGGCTAAACTCGAGGACACGTTCATGATGTTATCAGAGACCTCTCTTGTGGACTTGTTGTGGACACCTAACAGCTCCCGAAATCCCGCAAAATGGAGCAAGGTTCGTCGAGAGGCTGCAGAAACCCTCTGCACGCGTCAGCAGGCACAGGCCATGACCCAGAACACCGGCCAAGTGGTCGAGATGCTCTTCTTTGGCCAACTAGTCCCTGGCAACCAACGCAAGGCTCGTCTGTCCTCATACGATAAGAAGCGAATCTCGATGAACCAATTGGTGCTAGGTGGGGCCTGGCCTGGTATGAGCACTCCTGCTCCTGCCCCTGCGGCTGGTGGCGGCGCTGCTCCTGTTCCTGCGGCTGGCCCTGCTCCTGCGGCTGGCCCCCCCGCACCCGCCCCTGCCCCTGTCCTAATTCCCGATGTGTTTGTCTTGCCCAACCTCCGGAACTATACCGCCGCAGTTGTGGCCTTCCGCCAACGTCGGTCTAGGGCACGGCAAAGCGGCCAAAATTTCCAGGAAAGTCCGCCGGCTCTGCCTACGAGTGCAGCACAAACGTTGTATTATGTGCCGCAGGGGATGATACGAACCAACGGCCGCGAGTTCCAAGTCCTGGCGTTTGATCTTCGCAAGCCGTGTCCTCCTCCTGAAAGATTCCACATGCCGGAGACAGAGAACGTGATCGAGGACATCGAGAAGATGTTCCCTCTTCCGCAAGACATCACCAATGCGTTCGGCGCCAACCTCCTCAATGTCCCTGTGGTGGGTATAGACCCTGGAGAGGTCGTGTCAGCAGCGGGCTGCGGCATCAACATCGATCCTACGATGCCGAACAAGGTCGCTGTCCTCACGGTCAAGCGCGCGGCCCTTTACGCGCCCATCTTCCGGGATCGTTATGTGATGAACCAGCTCAAGGAGGGGCCACCGCCCATTCCCAGATCCCACCCAGCCCCCAGGTTGGCTGCTGCGTTTCAGTCCAACGGGTCCATCAACGATATCCAGAACAGGATGGTTGGTTTCGGCGATGGAAGATTCCAAGCGGTCAAGGAGCATCTCCGAGCGTGGGAGAGAGCCTTTCTGAAGCTGCGCGAGTTTTACTCTTGCAATAGCTACAAGAAGAGAAACTGGGCGCGCCGAAAGGCATTTCGAGCCGAGTATGATTTTGCCGTCACCGGTCTGCTCAGGCTAGCACTCCTCGACGGGGAGATGAACCAGCTGCACAGGAGGGTGGTCCCTGGTATGAAAAAGACTTTGTTTGTGTACGGGAGTGCTCGGTTCAATACCCACACAAAGCTGTCGTCTCTTCACACTTCGTTGATGGGCTTCTTCTACAGAAAGGTAACACGTCCACGTTGCTCATCTTTTGCGGCTTTATGGCATGATGCACACAGTACGCGTGCATAGTTGATAATGCTGACACCATTTTTCGCACTCTTGACCACCCTCTGTAGGCAACAGCGCTTGGCCATGTCGTTGTTGTTGCGGACGAGTTTAGGACCTCGTCAATCTGCCCGAGCTGCGATGCTTGGGTCGCCAAGCCCACGATGCGGTCATGTTTTTGCGTGACTCCAGCATGCAACAGGTTTATCCACAGGGATACCCTGGGCGGCCATAACATCGCCCGCATCGGCCGTAGTTGGCTCACAACACGGCGGCGCCCCGCAGCGCTCTCTCGCACGTAGTCGTGGGTTGACCTCACGAAGAACATTTATAGTCGCAAGGTAACCTTTTTTTTTCTTTTTTTTCAGTTCTGGAAGCATTTGTATGATAGTGGAGAATCACGTACACTAACGATTTTGCAACTATGGTCGGTTAGGCTATATCAATATCCTCAGATCTCTCGCAAAAAAGATTGCTTGCACGCGTCTCAGTACGCTGCTTGAGATGGCCTGTCTTGGAAACCTTCAGAGCAAGGTTGGCGAGCGTAATCCTAAAGAGCCCAAAGTTCTCCACAGGACAAGGATCCATGGCGGGTACGAGCGCTCCCTTGAGCAGCACCCGTTTTAATTCTCTCCCTCTCTACCGTTTGTGAGAGGAAAGACTCCGACCTCGTTGTCCTTCGCTCGACCGGCTGTCTACATGTTTCGAGCTATTGCCTCTGTCATTGGTGTCGAGTTCATACTACTGCGTAAGTATCAAGAGCTACCAGCGTTGAGCAAGCAGTTACTATCCTGCAGAGGGGATCCTAAAAGACGATGGATGTCTGACGTGGACCCTGCTGATAAGGAAAAGTTGAACCGCGTGGTGGAGTGTACTGTACACAAGTACAGTGGAACAAGATAAAGGTGCGCTAGACCTGCGAGACGTGATGTGATGAGGGACATTGGCCATTTGCAAGTTTATAGATGTCCAACAGATCTAGTGCATATGTTTGTTGGTTCTAAAAACGATATAGATATACCCATGATGGCCTCGACTTGGACTGTATATCAAACGTGCTATGGCGTAGGCTTCATCGTCTCCTCATCCGGATGCGTGCCCTTGGGAGCACAGAATCCTCGGCAAGAACTCCACGTGGGTGGTTTGCCACAAGCGTGGAACGTAACTGCAAAATCGTGCTTTCTGCAAATCTGACCTGCCGGGCAATTCGTGATGCAAGGGGTCAGGCCGAGCCCGTTGGGAACGTTCCACGTTTTGTGTTTGGAGTCGTAGCTGACGACTGCGAACTGAGCAGCAACTCCGGCGGCAAGGAAGTACGCGGCAATGATCTATTGCAGAGTGGGGGTGTTTAGATTCATGTTTATACATTATAATGCCCGGTTTGTTTGAACGAGCGTGCAAAGGACCTACCCCTAACGCAATGTGCATTGTCGTTCTTTCTTGTACTTGACAGGAGGGGTTATGAGTTGCGAGAGAGTAGAAGACTTGTTGAGGGTTGACTGAGTTTGGGGTGGTCCTTGGAGAAGAGGCTTTCCTTTATACCTTTTCAATTCCCTACGCTTTGTCCCTCTCCAGAGTGAGATTCAGGCGTAAAGTACAGATAAAACCAGGATACCCTTGATACTCACCTGGACAACTCAAGTGAGCCGGGAACGCGTGGTTTCGCCTCTACAATAATCGACTGCAAGGGTTCTCACAAACATCGGCAATGGTCATGCGAAAGTGAACTTCGCCCAATGTCTTATCTAGAAGACGACACGAGACATAGGATATGTCAGTCTCAGCCCATACTGTGCTCACTACGCGTTGTCGTCTTCCAGCAGCGTCTTTGCTCTTGGAAAATACTACGCCAAACACGACTGATTATAATTAGGAGAAGTACGAGAGTATGAAGGTGTTTGAAAACGGCAGACAGTGGACATAAAGGTGCAGTATAGTAGTATTTCAGCGAATGTAGTTGATGCATCCTCTGTCGTAGTAGAGTGCATCCACGTACGAGGGGTTGGTTATTCTTGAATGCGACAAGACCGGAGGTAGTTCTGAGCTACTCTGCATGATCCACACGCTTGTGCATCTCAATTTTGGGAAAATTTTCATGCGGTGCATGGGCAGCATGGCCTCCATTTTCGCGTATTCGACATTGTCCCCGCATCCATCATCCCCTCCAATCCTGCTGCTTTCCACATTCCTTCATCTGAAAGCAAGTCAACTATCGCTTTCCATATGCCATTATCTCGTGAGGACGAGACCTTTATAGAGCCAGATGTTGTTGTCGCCGACAATGCTCTGAAGCTCCCCGATGTTGACGTTTCCACGATCGCTGAGGCCATTCCCGTAGTCGCCATTACCACTGTCGCCATTACCAAAGGCACCCCTTGGTTCCGCAGGCCTGTAGCATATGGCGTTCTGCATAAAGTTGACGGAGTTTGGACGAGAGCTGTCCAGGTCCTCACGACCAGCAAGGCCCACGTTGATAGCGTGTGCCCCATAGCAAAGTCTGCCTATGTCTACTACGACGACGACGATGTCTACGACTCTGTTCTCACTGAGAAGAGCACTGGCATCACCTATGTCACTCAGCTCATCTTTGACAGCGAGACCAGTATGTACAACGTCTACAACCGCTGGGGAGAGGCCGATTACAAGTTGGATGGACCTTATGATACCATCGAGTCTGCCAAGGAGGCCTTCCACGTCACCTACAAGGAGAAGTTCGAAGTTGCGTGGACCGAGCGCGAGACTACAACAAGCGGCAAGTGCCGCGTTGTTGAACTAAATGGATGTGTTAATGTTTAATGTACATACTAATTTTTTTTCTACTACGTTTTTATACGGCCTGTATAGAGCGCTGGACCTACGAAGTCAAGACCTACGAGACCTTCGAGGAGATTGAGGAGGTTGAGGAGGTCATCGATGACACTGAGGCCGAGATCATTATTAATCGCGAGAAGGATATTGTGGTTGATGCCACCAAGATTGCCGAGGGGGCGGAGCATGAGACCAAGAAAGAGACTGTCGTTGTCGAGGAGGATAAGGAGACCATCAAGGGGTCCATCAAGGAGGTCACTGTCGCCAAAGAGACAGGTGGAGTTGCCAAGCCTGCTGCATCTGGGGCATCATCCTGGTTCCGCCGCGTTGTCTCTACCGCTGGTGTCACTTTCGTCGGTGCCGGTGCCTTTGCAGCTGGAGCTGCCTCTGGAACTGGTCAAGCGATCATAGGTGTTTTGAACAAGCTCGATGGCGTCTGGAAGCGCAGTGTCCAGGTTCTTACTATCCGCAAAGCTCATGTTGATAGCGTGTGCCCCATAGCAAAGTCTGCCTATGTCTACTACGACGACGACGATGTCTACGACTCTGTTCTCACTGAGAAGAGCACTGGCATCACCTATGTCATTCAGCTCATCTTTGACAGCGAGACCAGTATGTACTATATGTACTACGTCTACAACCGCTGGGGAGAGGCCGATTACAAGTTGGATGGACCTTATGATACTATTGAGTCTGCCAAGGAGGCCTTCCACGTCACCTACAAGGAGAAGTTCGAAGTTGCATGGACCGAGCGCGAGACTACAACAAGCGGCAAGTGCCGCGTTATTGAACTAAATGGATGTTAATGTTTAATGTACTGTACATACTAATTTTTTTTCTACTACGTTTTTATACGGCCTGTATAGAGCGCTGGACCTACGAGGTCAAGACCTACGAGACCTTCGAGGAGATTGAGGAGGTTGAGGAGGTCATCGATGACACTGAGACCTCCCTCATTTTGGAAAGAGGGACGCCGCTTGCTGAAGGAAAGAAAGGTGGCAGTGCGGGACTCTCCACTATTGCCATTGCTGCAGTGATAGGTGCATCGCAAATGTAACGAGTAAGGAATGTGAGAGATTATGCGTTTTGACAAGTTGGGTTGCAGGGGTTTAGTACGAGCGGGGACGGGGTCCTTTTGCAATATGAGAGACTTTTGCACTTTGACACTATTTAATACGCAACATGACAAGTTTGACTGTAGGGAGTAAAGATGGCGGGCTCCTTTCGGTCGCGCGGGGGTTTTCATGCCACAATATTTATTTCAAATACAAGTAGCTAGCGAAAAGGCTTAAGAACTAGTTCTACACCAGTCAATGTCTGGCAAGTGGGAGGGAGTCTGATCGGGGACTAGGGCAGGAGCAGCAAGGGCAGGGGTAGGGGCAGGGGCGGGATCCAGGCGAAATACGTTAAATGCGCCTAGGGCAGCGGCAGCGGCAGCGACTGGCACAGCGACTGGAATCCCTTGGATGGCCTGCAGGCTTAAGGTCTCGGGTTCATAAGGCAATATCTATAAGATATCCGCTTGTGACCGGGTTGATTGCAAGAATTACATATGGAAATGGAAGCAGCGTCAGAGTCATCAGCAGGACGATCCAGGCGAAGTCGAATGACAAGGGCAATAGCAGGAGCTGAAGCGTGCGCCGGAGCTGTGGCGGGTTGAGGGGCAGGTACAGAGACAGGATTCACAGGAATAGGAGCACGGGATGGAGCTGGGGCATACATCTCTTGACGTTCCCGATCTAGTGGGGTGGTCGACGAATCCCCGAGTATAACTTTTGAGTGCGTCCAGCCTGCGCTGAGATATTCTGGCGCGTTCCCACTGCGAGGAGTGCGAAGAAAAATCGAAGTGACTCTGAAGCTCATGCTCACAATCCAATAGGAGGTAACTGGAAACAGACTGGCTAAATGCACCCTGTGGTCCCTGGTAGTAACATCCCGAGAAGTTGCCACACCACTCAAGACCGGTGTCTGGCGTGTCTCTCGGCCAGGCTCACCCATTGGAAAACAACACATGATGAAGCTGAGCACTGGGAGCGATGTACGCGTCGTTCACCTACGCCATTAGAAATTGCCTAGTTTTGGACTTTGACATAATGCAAGCTTGGTATCATTTGAGTACGCTATCACCTCCCTACGCTTCACATTGGCAAAAATACTTAACACCTAAGGCTTGGCTCAAGATGAGCACAGGTCTCGACAACTTTGCAACAAGTACTTGCTCACCAAACCCTAGGTTCGACCACGTTTGCAACTGGTGTCCTTCAGACCCTTATCCACACAATCGTTTCTACTATCCTCACATGAAAGTTATCGAGTTCTTCATCGACTTTTATTCATCCTTGATCAGTGTTTTGTTTCGTATGAAAAATAGTGCAGGGTCTTCAACGCCACGAGCGTTTCGAGACGACGAAGTGAATATAAAAGGAGCCCCTCATCCGATGGCCATCCCAAAACTCATCCAACTCTCATCAAGCCTTCTGCTTTCTCACCATCAGGACAAAACAAAAAGAACTACAATGCGCATCTCCTCAGGAGTAAGTCTTTTGAGCACTTCGTTCAAACAGCCAGGCTTAGTAACGATGTCCAGATATTGATATGAGGCACCCTCCTGTGTGTTTAAACAGATTATCGCTGCTCTCGTCCTTGTCGTCGGAGTCTCTGCTGCCTCTTGGACCCTGGATATCAAGAGGGCGAAAACCCTGTGGATGGTTCATCGCAACAACGGATTGTACCCCTGCAGCTCAGAGTGTTTTTCAGATTGGATTTGCATAGAGCACCCCTTTGCAAAACAAATTAACGCATGTGGCAGTGGGATCAAAGTGGAGCAATGCCGTGGATTCTGTGTTCAAGAAGGGAAATAGGCTGATGAGAAAGAAATGAGGCCTAGTTCCAGGACGCTTGGCATACGATTGACGCCGTGGACTGGTGCTGGAGATGCGGTATCACGGAACAGATAGGCAAATAGAAATGCGTTCCTAAAATTCCCGTCGACGTCTTGGACGTGGTCATGAAGTCGAATCTTTACTCCATGGTCAGATAGATTGTGTCACCTTTGAGGTTTAGTATGACTACGCACACAGTTACTTGAGAGTAGACTGCCTCACTGGCAGTGGCTGCAGCAGAAACGACCAAGTCTGCGCTCCTGAGTGCAATACACATGTACACTGGAGCTGGATAAAGGTGTGCTGGGGCGTGGAGACGCGAGGAATGGCAGTTAAGTGGCATATTTTGAGTCTGCGTCTGATTTATTTCTGTCGCGAAGGAAGAGGGAGGACCTCGTTAAAGATCTCCAGATACTCCAGGGATTGCATCGTGCTCAGAGTTGCCAGGGCTTGAGCAGTGTCGAATCGAACTTCTCTTGAGACTGGAGCAATCTGGTATCTCATGGTGTCCCAATGGCGAATGGTCAGTGACTCCAGTTTCTTAAATGAGAACGAGATCCAGCTCATGAACTCGGCTTGATCCTCGGGACTCAGGTTCACTTCCTCCTCGAGTGATCGATTGAGTCGAATATCCAGAACCCTCAAATCTGCAGCCCATGATATGGGAGACGACTGGCGCTTGCAGGCATGGTAGACGTCGATGGCTTTTGAGACTGATAAGGGCGTATCCGAGATGAACTTCTTTAGCCGAGGAAGACAGGCAAGAATCATAGGCACATCAGCCTCTTGCCTTCCAATCTCGTACAGCCTGACGAGCTCAAGCGATTCTAGCTGTGAAGTTTGCGGCAGCAGCAGTATATCGACGACTGAGAGCCGTTGCGGGATGGTTGCCTGTCTGATAGTGAGGTGCTTCAGATCAGGTACCGCGGCAATGACGTCTCCGAGGTTTCCATGATCGGGCCCATCTCCGCCTGGAAGACTGTCCGTGAATGCCAAATGTCCAATGAGAGGGCAATATGCGGATATGATATCCCGAAGGCGATTCACGTCTAGCTCGGACAGCTCGCCGGGAAGCAAGGCTGAAACAAGGTTGGGGCAGCGACCGAGCATCATCCAGACTTGGTCATCGGTATGGAACGAGCCACACCGGGAGATATCCAGCTCCCGCAGCATGGGGTGTGGTCTATAATCCGGAAGCGCGGTGTGGTCAACGTTTGAGCGGAAGTAACCCGCCAATCGAAGCTTACAGAGTTTTCGACACCCATCCAGGATTTGAACCGGGTGTTCGGCATGGAGCACAGAGTCGAGAGTTGGATCCAAAGAGAGCTGTGATAGTTCCTCTGCTGTCGGTCTCCAGTCCATGTCGACATTGTTGAGAAAGGGCAGACTGATGAGGGCTTTAATAATAGGTGAGGGGTTAAACTTGCGGGAAAGCTTTAAACTGACAGACTTTAGATATCTATTTTGTTCTAGCAGTGAGGATATTCCAAGGATGTAGTTCTCTTCGAATTCACCATCGAGTGTTGTTTTGGGCCAGTCCTCGTTGGTGCAAAGGGAACCCAGCCGCAACGAGGTAAGGTTCGTGAATGCCGGCCTGTGGGTATGAAAGGACGTCGAAGAGTCTACAGCCAACGAGCGTACGTTATGACAATACTTTTGAAGGATATGTTTGATGTCAAATTGGTTCACTGCGAGGTTGTCAGCTTGTTCAGAACAAGGCTCCTTGCACAAGCCATGATCATTCGATGGATAGAGGTGATCCAAGGCTTGGACACTGACTGTGCGCCATAATGAAGGGCTGTAGAGTGCAAAGCAACGTCTGTCAACAAGGATACAGGCTAGGACGTCGTTGATGGAGAGGTATTGCTGAGCCAACAGGTGAATTTCGACTGGGAGGGTGCTGAAAGTCGGCATTTTGATAGGCCTATAATCAAAATGGATTGTGTCTGAGGGATAAGGACGTTAACAAGTGTGCCACGAGCAGAGAAAAAACGCAGAGAGGATTGCGAGTTTTTGCAACCGATGTTCATTGAGGAGACGCATAAGGGTCGACGAGAGGTGGCGGTGTAACAAAGACTGTTCTTCCTCCTTTAACTGTGGTACAGAAATAGTGAGGAACAGAGTCGAGATTATACGATGTGGATACGGGATATGCTTACCACATTTCACAAACACACCATAAAGAGTGCACAGCTCTTTCATCATTCATGAAACTGCAGTGGTATCAGTTGTTGTAGGGGGAGGGAGGGGGGTATGACACGTTTTAGACGACGCGTGTTGTCTTTGTAGCAAGAGTTTAGCAGTAAGATCTCTCCTGCATCCAGTACCATCGTCGACGCTGTGTTGCACATTCCGCTTTGTAACATTGGTCAGACTCTCTTCGCCGCTGTAGCGCATCACAACCTTTCGTTTGTCAATGTTCGTTAAATATACAGCAACTCTACCCGGGGTTTGTCCAGGGGCCGGCGTGAACTGTCATGACACAGATACCCATTTACCACACATGCGCCTTTTCTTTTTTGAGAGATGATGGTTTGTGTGATGGGCCGTTTATTCCTAGGCTCAGGAACAATGGAAATGCCGCACCGCAACCAAAATCGACATGCATGTGAGGATTCCATTTTTTTTATGGCCATCGTCTTCGGCTGCTCAAAGGAGTTGGTCGATCTCACCGGCTGAATGTGCACACGACGATCAGGCAGATAAGGGGCAGAAAACGGCCTCTCATGAACCTGCTGCAGAAACAGCGCAGTCGACTTTCGGAGATCGAGATCATCAGAAATTCGGAAAAAGGCGTCCATGAAGATGGGGTATGGAAAATGAAAGTGAAACAGCGCAGAGAGAAGCAGGGTCCCCATCTGTAATGATGACATGACGGGATGTGGATAAATCATACAGCAGCAGCATTTGTAAGATAGATCGCAAGATTAGGGATAATTATACACAAGGTACTCTTCTGCCTGTTCGAGTCTCGCTGAAGACCGCAACAATTTCGTTGTGAAAATCTATTTTCCGCCAGAGTCGATGAGAACGCTGACAGACTTGCCGTCATCAGCCAATCGCCAAGGGGCCCACGCGCAAATTCGAGCAGTTCGTGCCCACAGCCCACTGCGACATGGCTGAGCGAGCGAGAGCCGTGGGCGAGCTTTGTCGGCCGTTCCCAAGTTTCCTTTTACGTCGCGACAGAAAGCAAGTGCCAAAAAAACCCTCGCGGTGTCGACTGTCTCTTTCTCTCTTGTCTCTGCCCTTTCTCACCTTCTCGCCTTATCACCTCTTCGTTCTTCTCACACTTGTCCTCATCTTCCTCGTGCTGTCCTCACCTTGGAAACACGCTCTCCCTTCTGTCTGTCCCTCCTCCTCCTCCTCCTCCTTCTCGCTCCTTCTCTCTCATTCTCTCTCCCTCTCTCAGTTTCTTATTCTCTGTCACTCTGACACTCAATCGCGCCGCCGTTGCATTGCAGTTGACATTCCTTTCTCCTCTCTCCATTACGACTACGGCTCTCCATCAATAACCTTTTCTCATTTTTTAAAACGCATTCGCATCAGCTCATTACTGATTCATATTCATGTCTACAGTCGCCAAGAGACTTGAAGTGGCCCAGGAGCAGCTCTTGGAACTCTACACCAGCATCCCTGTCCTCACACCTTGTCTTGAAAAGATCAAAACCAACCACGCCGAGTTTGTCGCACTCAACAACAGCATACGCCAGCTTCAGGAGACAGTCGCCTCCGGTCAATACAAGGCGTGAGTAAAAAGAGAGTGGCGAGCACAGACATTTTTGCAGAATCTTGGCCTCTTGGAGTCGTGTAGTATACGTCTGTGTCATGTGTGAAAGGTGATCGGGTCCCAAATCATATGAATGTGCACTCAACGACTTGTTGATTATCCTGAAGATCCGGCGGCTAAACCGGTGTAGGGGCAGGGTGATCAGTTTGTGGAGCGTTTGACTGTGCAGGGAAGCAAAGTCGACACGAAGCACTTGAGAGCCGTGATTGCGTTCAGACCTGGTGATTGAAAATAAGGCTGTTTCGAATGCTTCTTTTCTCTGTCCAGCTGGGTTTCGCACCTTGATTGCCAGATATGTCCGTTGCGGCGTGATAGAGTCCAGTCGACTGTTCCTGTTTTATTGATTATGCGTGCACGGTGTCCTCCTTTTTCATTCAATAGTGACAAAGCTAGGAAGCAGCTCGATTCGGTCTTTACAATCAACAAGGGCGAGATTGAAAAGGCGTATCGCCTCGAGATCAATGGGCTCAAGGTAGTCGAGGATGAACGCCGCAATTGCCTGCGTCAACGGGACGATGTCGTGACATTGGTGAGTGGTTTGAACCTCATTACCTTGTTCTTTTGCTCCAATCTCTTTGAGCTGACCGGACTTCTGCTTGGACAATTAGAAGTATCGCCTAGAGAAGGACCGTGTCCTGCTTCTCGAGCAAACCCGCCAGCTCAAGAAGCTCAATGACTCTGTAAGTGGACAAACACCACTCATTAAAGCTGTTTAAGAGCGATTGGTTTCTATTGGCCATCCTTACTAACATTCCGCGAACGTTTGCTAACGCTTAGGTCTTTGATCGTTCCAGAGGTGAGTAAGGCTGTCTTCTGAGACTGGGTATTTTTAGTGGGGTCTTCCAAGTACTCTCTGTCGCATAATGCCACGAGCTCAACAGGCGACCCAGGGACCCTCTATTCCGGGCATTATGTCCCATTATTTCTACTATGACTGACTTTATCTATATACCGCTCTTTTTGTTCTCTGTATAGATGAGGTCGCTAATACCGATTTTCCTGAGGAGCTGTATTGGCAGCTGGAGTTGAAAGAGTACGACTTCAAGATTTCAGCATTGCGACAGCAGGTGATGAAATACAAAATTGCTCTCTCGAACCTCGCAAGGGCCGCCAATCTCTCAGAAGCTGCCCTGATGGCGCTTCTAGGATACCCGGATGCGGCTTACAAGGTTTGGAGAGTTGAGTATGCGCTCAAAGCCAGCCAGAAGATGAGACTCTGTATGTGCACCTGTCTGATTTATGGATCGTCGACTCTGCGTTGTTTTTTTTCGACCCAGATAAAGTTTTCGACGGCTAACCACATGGTATTTTGCGAGATGTAATAGATCTCCGGGTAGAACTCTCGCTGTCGAATGCCTATTCGAATGAGGATGCGGCCCGCGAAGCATGTCCGAGCATTGTTCCGCCCTTCACGACACCTGTGAAACCGTCGTCGGTACAAGGGTACTTTGGTATGTTTCGATAATTCCGGGAATGCGTGGCTGATCATATATTTCCTTCGCGCCATACAACTAACCCATGCATTAAATGTTTGATCTAATAGAGGCTGTTACCAAGAATTCCAGAGGAAGGTACAAAATCCAACCATTCACTGCCGAGCAAGAATTGCGATCGTACATTGCTCAGCTTCGAGCAGCACACAAAAACGCCGAGCAAGTGCTTGGCCAGGAAACAGAGCGGTTACGATCTATGGAAGTATACCGCGAGTCCATCGTCCCTCTGCTCGCAAAGATTCGCAGACACGTCTTTCAGAACTCTTGCATGGCTGGGCTTCGGATCGAGGGATGGGAGGATGATCAAGGACGGTCCCTATTGGGCACAGAGGCTGATATTTTGGTGAGAGGAGGTCTCCATGAGATTGTCCCGCCCATGATGGGTCGATCGTCCCATTCTAGCACTTCGCCACAAACGGTACCGGGCTCTCGCAGGACTTCAGATGCTTTCCTTGATCAGGACGAGGAGACCCTCAACACAGCGCATAACAGAGAGCGGAGATCAAGTGCTCGCTTGTCTGATAACGAAGATCAAGATACATCGATTGGTTCGAGTAACCCTGTCATTGTTCATGATGGACGTGTGGTGCTTGGTTCCGGACGGGCTCCGTTGTCTACTATTTCTCCCGAAAACATGCTTGGATCGGAAGTCTTGATGCAAGTAGACCGTCAGAGGCAGGCGCTTGCTAATCAAACACGCAGGGATGATCAGAGGCGCTCACATTCACGCTCAGGACACGATTCAGAACGTGGATCCGCTCCTGATGGCCAGCAAGGACAAGACTCTAATGGATTGTCAGCTCTAGGATCGCTCATACTCAACAATGGACCCGCCGATCAGGCAAGCGGCGGTCAGGGTCAGGGAGAGCGGGAGAGTCGTAAGAAAATTTCGAGAGGACTTTTTGGATTCGGTCGTGGCAGGAGGGGCAGTCATAACGATGACGCCGTTGTCCCTATGGGCTCTTCACCTGACACTGCATTACCTTTCCAACTCCCGGGTCGCAACAGCCGGAGCAGCATGGATGTCACTAGCATCAGCACGGATGGTAGCAGTCTACCTAGCAGCAATGCAAGCAATGGCCATCGCAGTAATGTCCCATTCATATCGATTTCAAGAGAGGATCAGGACGGCTTGACGCAACACCCATTGAGGAGGACATTTTTCGAAAATGCATCGCTGGCTCAGCTTCCACTATCGTCATCGTCATCTTCTTCTTCAACAGGGCCTGTGACACCCATATCTTCTCCAGGTGCGCGACCTCGGGTGATTAGCATGGATGAGTACGTCGGCGTCGGTCCCGTGGCCGAGCGGGATGAGAGCTTTTCCAGATCCCTTGAGCTCTCCCAAGGTTCAGCGCCGCTCATCCCAAGTTACGAGGAGCATCAAATGCATCAGGCAATCGACCCCGAATCGGCTTATATGATGGGACTGACCTCTTTAAGCGAGCGCGATGAGGATTCAGCTTCAGGCATGACGAACGGGCTGAGAATACCCAACAACTCTACTACAGGCTTGAATCATCAAGGGTCCAGCCAAAGCCAGCAGGGAACACGGGCTCGATCCCGTTCCTTATCACCACAACCACTGTTCTCGTTTGGAGCTATGACGGAGAACAATTATCGTAGTACCAACTCGAACATGACAGAAGCAGAAACAGGAGCAGGGGAAGAACCCACCCCACGAGCACATTATCAGCAACACCAATACTCGTTCTCGGACCAGACGCCGGATGGAAGTGCATTGAGTCGTGTGGCGCCGCCGCCGGACTATGCTATGCAGCCGCCTCAGTACACTGCTTGAGTAAGTTTACTGATTACTGATCCACATATATCCCTCAAAAGGAAAAAGAAAATAAAAACGTGAAAGACTTGGTATCAAGAGCCAAGTTTCGGCACGGTCCAGGTGTTAGCGACATTTTGCAGGATCGGTGTGTTTCCTTTCGGTTGCACGAGGTTAAACAGGGGTGGTGGTGGGGGGGTGTGTGGATGAAGGAGCATGTCGGGGAGCATGTCGGGGAGCAAGGTAGATGGCTTGAAGCACTTTGTTGAGAAGCATGGCTAAATTATGGCCGTGCCTACGGGGGCATAGCGTTGCAGTTGGTGCACCCCAAAAATACAGAAAGACGTCAAAAAAATAGTCGCCCATTGGGGGTGGAGGGGATTGTGGGGATCTGACATTCTCGAGTATACTCCTACTAGATATCGACTACAGTCTGTACATGTCTAGGCTATACATAGTCGCAAACATGGGAAAGGGAAGACCCTGGCATGATTTTTTCGCTTTATCGGCCGATAGCTCCTCTCAGCGGACTGTGCTTTGATACCGACGTCCGCTGTTATCGGTGGTGTCTGAGACGCTCTTCCTTGCTGCCCTGATTGTTGTGGGCCAGAGTACTGTCTGGCAGAGAGGCAAGTGCACTCGCGTGGCCTTCCCAGGGCGTCGCCCTCTCTCGCGTGAACTGACAATCAACGGGTCTCTCGATCAGTTTAGTCGATGATAAAAACATGAGGGCCCTGTGTGCACACGGAGACGAACAAGAGGGACGGGGCAGATGGGATAGGGCGATCCCACCCAAAATTAGATTACTCACTCAGTGCGAATGTTAAATTTTTTTGCCGCTCTGACTGGCCTATCTGCAGTCACCGCCCCCCTTGGTGAGGTGCAAGGCGACCCCAAAAGAATCGAATTTGGTGGGACTTGGACGCAAGGAGCGTCGGTCGCTGCAGCACTAGACGAGTGTTGGGTCGTCCCCTCCTTCGCGCTATGGCCATTCATGCTCGTTGTCCTCTGCCTTGTTCATTTGTATTGCTCATGGCTGCAGCCTGTTACCAATCTCTTTTTGCTGCCCTGGCTTTCTTCTACTTTACAGGGTGACGGTCAAGATAGAGGATGGAACTCTGCCTCCGCAAAGTGGGCTGATTCCTTCTTGGAAATAATTTTCCCTTTGACTTGCCGCCGAGTTCAGAGTGACCAAGATAGACAGATGAATAAAATATCAAAAAATGAGCAATCATTCCTCCGTCTTTGTCGTTTCTATGCATGGCGTGATAAAAAATAACCCGAGTTTGCAAACAAGCGCATCATAGAGTGGAGCATGGGTATCACCCAAGATGGCGCATCAGTCGCGCATTGTTCATCAAGATCCTCTTAGGAGAGTTTCCTAGGGTGGTAGCAGCGGTGGCGGATGGTTGGGGAGACATTATTTTTACAAGTTACAGCAGATGCATGAAGGGGGGAGGGTAGGGAATCGGGCACAGGCTGGAGTGAGGCCGCGAGAGGGGCAGCGTGTAGAACAATAGACACACGGATACAGCGAGCCAAGAATCACATCAGTTGGCAACCTTAATGCAACTCTTGGGTCCAGTGGGACAACAATCGGTTATGTGTTGTATAGGCCCGCTCAGTGTAGGCTGAGTCGGCAGCAGCGTTGACCCATTTTTTTTTTCGTTTTCCTCGCTGTAATCTCCTGCACGGTGGATGGCCGCGAAGACGTCCTGCTCCCCCAGTCTCTGGGCGGAGGGCAGGGGGCTGTTCCTCTGGCGCGCCCATTGGTCGAGCGAATGGCGCGTTTCGGTTTGGGTTGAGCGAGGCGATATGATACGGGCCAGACGAAACCAAAAAAAAAGAAAAAAAAATTCACCCCAGCATTCAACAAAAATACTATCTGTGGGCCTCCTATTCTTTTCTGCTCCGTGGGTGCAAAGGCTGGTCGGTTGGAAGGCGATCAGTGCATTTCTCTTCGATCAGACCACTTTTCTGCCGCTGCCTGTTGGCACTCCCTCATCGCTCTCGCCCTTCGTTTAAATATCACCCACGCTTCCTTTTCCTTCCTTTCCCTTCCTTTCTCTCTTCACACTCCTCTCACTCTCTCTGCTTGCTCTTCTATTGCCCGTTCCTCCTGGCGCCCCTTCTCTCGCTCCTCACTAGACTCGTCCTCCTCCTCTACATTGTATACCTAGCCTTCTCCTCCTACGATCTCCTTCCGCTCTTGGTGATTTCCATCCTCATCCTCTTTGCATAGCATTTCTTCCCCTTCTATAATTTACATACACACAGCAACATGTCTGCTAAAGCCGTTCGCGAATACGATGGAAAGCTGCTCTTGGCCCACTGGCTTCACCGCGTTGCCGTTCCCGAATCAGAGACCGCGGGATCAGCAACATCAGGATCCAAGTTCGTCCAGCCCACCACCCGCCTCGCCCACATCTCTATCGACACCTCGCTCTTGCAGGACAAGACCCAATTCGATCAGCACGTCCGCTCGACTCTGGATCAGCTCGAGATCTCGCACCCTTGGCTTCTGACCAACAAGCTGGTGGCTAAGCCCGACCAGCTGATCAAGCGTCGTGGAAAGAGCGGCCTGCTCCTCTTGAACGCTGACTGGGCCGAGGCTAGAGCCTGGATCGAGAAGCACGCTGCCAAGGATGTCCTTGTAAGTTACCCGCAGAGCGTTTTTTTTTTCTTTTTTGCTGTGACGGGCTGTCATTTTAAGGTTGCTGTAGTGTGACAAAAGTAGAGGGGTGCGAGAATATGACTGCAATCAGGGTTCTATGAAATGAACAGCAGCGAAGGCGGGCAATCCTGCGCTACAAAAGGCGCTTTCCTACGTACTTGTAACCTAATGCATTATCTGCGATGCATGTGTTCTAGGTGGACTCGGTTCCCGGTGTGCTCAAAACCTTCCTCGTCGAGCCTTTCATCCCTCACCCCTCCAACACCGAGTACTATATCTGCATCAACTCGGACCGTGATGGCGACAACATCCTCTTCACCCACGAGGGAGGTATCGAGGTCGGAGACGTCGATGCCAAGGCACTGAAGCTCCAGGTGAAGGTTCAGGATGCCTTCCCCACCGCAGAGGCCATTCGCTCGGCGCTCCTGGTCCACGTCCCTGAGGCCAAGCACGACGTCCTCGTTGACTTTATCACTCGCCTCTACGCTGTTTACATCGACCTCCACTTCACCTACCTCGAGATCAACCCCTTGGTTGTCTTGGACCCCACAGAGGACGAGCCCGCTCGCGTTTACTACCTCGATCTGGCTGCCAAGCTCGACCAGACTGCAGAGTTCGAGGCTGGTCCTAAGTGGGCCATCGCCAGAGCTCCCCAGAACATTGGAATTGCTGGCGTCATCCCCACCACCGTTGGCGCCGATGCTGGCCCCGGCATGGACTTTCCCGCACCTTTCGGTCGTGAGTTGACCAAGGAGGAGGCCTATGTTCAGGAGCTGGACTCCAAGACCGGTGCTTCGCTCAAGCTCACCATTCTGAACAAGGATGGACGCATCTGGACCATGGTTGCTGGAGGCGGTGCCTCTGTCGTTTACAGGTAATAGAGGCAATCTCTTTAGCGTCACACCGTGGGGGTTCACACCCTTTTCGCTCAAAAAGCAAGCAACGTTTTTTTTGGCCTCAAACTTAACATTGTCTTTCATGTCAACTTGCACTTTAGTGATGCCATCGCTGCTCTCGGCCAGGCTGACGAGCTCGCTAACTATGGAGAGTACTCTGGTGCCCCCACCGAGACCCAGACCTACGAGTACGCCAAGACGATCCTCGATCTCATGACCCGCTCGGCCACCCCTCACCCCGAGGGCAAGGTTCTGATCATTGGAGGCGGTATCGCCAACTTCACCAACGTCGCCTCGACCTTCAAGGGAATTGTCCGCGCTCTTACCGAGTTCAAGCAGCCCCTGATCGCCCACAAGGTCCGCATCTTTGTCCGTCGTGGTGGTCCCAACTACCAGGAGGGTCTTCGCTCCATGCGTCAGCTCGGCGAGTCCTTGGGAGTTGAGATCCAGGTCTTTGGACCCGAGACCCACATCACCGAGATTGTTCCTCTGGCCTTGACCGGCCGGTCCTCGGACAACTTGGCTGCCTCCAACGCCAACAGCAGCAACGCCTCGTCTGGAAACCTCCTTCAGGATCAGCTCTTGGGCACCAACAGCAACCTCAACACCCCTGTTCCCACTGCCCCCGTCTCCCGTGCCGGCACTCCTCCCGCCAGCGAGAGGATGACCTACTTCACGGACGCAGATTCTAAGAAGGTCGGCCACGATTCCAACGTTCCCTTCACTGCTCAAACTCGTTCGTTCATCTACGGAATGCAGCCCCGCGCTGTTCAGGGAATGCTCGACTTTGACTTTATCTGCAAGCGTGAGGTTCCCTCGGTCGCAGCCATGATCTACCCCTTTGGCGGTGCTCACGTCCAGAAGTTCTACTGGGGCACCAAGGAGACTCTCTTGCCCGTCTACACCACTCTGGAGGAGGCTACTGCAAAGTTCCCCGAGGTCGACACCGTCGTCAACTTTGCCTCGTGCCGCTCCGTTTACCAGTCCACGGTTGATATCCTCAGCCACTCTGACCAGATCAAGACGATCTCTATCATTGCCGAGGGTGTCCCAGAGCGTCGTGCTCGCCAGATCCTCTGGGAGGCCAAGGCCAAGAACGTGCTCATTATTGGACCAGCCACTGTTGGAGGCATCAAGCCCGGCTGCTTCAAGATCGGAAACACTGGAGGCATGATGGATAACATTGTCTCGTCCAAGTTGTACCGCGCCGGTTCTGTCGCCTATGTCTCAAAGTCTGGAGGCATGTCCAACGAGTTGAACAACATCATCTCCCGTACGACTGACGGTGTCTACGAGGGAGTCGCCATCGGAGGAGACCGTTACCCTGGATCGACCTTCATCGACCACTTGCTTCGCTATGAGCAGGACCCCAACTGCAAGATGCTGGTCTTGCTCGGAGAGGTCGGAGGCGTCGAGGAGTACAAGGTCTGTGAGGCGATCAAGAACGGAACCATCCGTAAGCCCGTGATTGCCTGGTGCATCGGTACCTGCGCCAAGATGTTCGCGACTGAGGTCCAGTTCGGACACGCCGGTGCCCTGGCCCAGTCCGATCTCGAGACTGCTGATGCCAAGAACAAGGCTCTCCGCGCCGCTGGCGTTGTCGTCCCCGAGACCTTTGAGAAGCTGCCCTTGGTCTTGAGCCAGACGTTCCAGACCTTGGTTAAGAACGGCACCATCCAGCTCAAGCCTGAGCCCGAGACTCCCAAGATCCCCATCGACTACTCTTGGGCTCAGGAGCTCGGACTTGTCCGTAAGCCTGCCTCGTTCGTGTCGACCATCTGCGATGACCGTGGTCAGGAGCTGCTCTATGCCGGTATGCGCATTTCGGATGTCTTCAAGGAGGATATTGGTATCGGAGGTGTTTTGTCGCTTCTCTGGTTCAAGCGTCGTCTGCCCGACTATGCCTGCAAGTTTATCGAGATGGTTCTCATGCTCACTGCTGATCACGGTCCCGCCGTCTCGGGTGCCCACAACACCATCGTCACTGCCCGTGCTGGCAAGGATTTGGTCTCGTCGCTGTGCGCTGGTCTCTTGACGATCGGAGACCGCTTCGGAGGTGCCTTGGACGGTGCAGCAGAGCAGTTCTCATCTGCCTACGACAAGTCTCTCACGCCTCGCGAGTTTGTCTCTGTCATGCGTAAGCAGAACAAGTTGATTCTCGGTATTGGTCACAAGATCAAGTCGCGCACGAACCCCGATCTGCGTGTCGAGATCATCAAGGAGTACGCCAAGAAGCACTTCCCTTCGACCCCTGTTCTGGACTATGCCCTCCAGGTGGAGAACATCACGACCTCCAAGAAGGACAACTTGATTTTGAACGTGGATGGAGCGATCGGTATCTTGTTTGTGGATCTGTTGAGAAACTCTGGTGCGTTCACGCGTGAGGAGTCTGAGGAGTACATCAAGATTGGAACTTTGAACGGTCTCTTCGTGTTGGGACGCTCGATCGGATTCATTGGACATTACTTGGACCAGAAGAGGCTGAAGCAGGGCTTGTACAGACATCCTTGGGATGATATCTCGTACTTGACCCCTGGCAATGAGCTCGGACGGACGGTTGCCTCGCTGGATTCGATCAACAAGAAGGCCTAAGGAGGGATGCTGAAAGAGAGAATGAACTTATAGAAACATATCATTTATCGCTGTACATATTAAAAAATACTTTGTGAAGCCCAAGAAAAGTTCGATTGCTCTTTCTGTATAACCTACGCGCAAGCATGTACAGAGCTTCATCACGCTTACTGAACTGTCACTCAAAAGGCTCCAAAAAACAATGCGTTCGCAGATACAATTACTGGCATATCCACGGCGTAATAGATTCAAGTTTATGACCATGTCCAAGAAATCGACAGGCATTTTTAGTAATTGATCTCCATCTGCCTATCTGTTCGGTGATACCGCAATTGCAGCACTGGTCTTCGCTGTTAATCGTATACCAAGCGTCCTGGAACTAGGTCTATTCCTTCCTCTTCTCAACACAGAATCCACGGCAGGGGGCCCAATTTGATCCACCGCCGCAAGCGTTGATTTGCTTCGCAAAGGGGTGCTCTTGGCAAGTCCAACCTGAAAAGCAGGTTGATGAGCAGGGATACAACTGGATGCTCTCATGAACAGTCCACATTCCCTTCTTCAACCTGATGTCCTGGGGCCGAGAGGCAGAGACTCCGACGACAAGGAGAATAGCAGCGATAATCTGTTTAAACATAATTTAGATACACAGGAGGGGTGGGTCATATCAGTGTTTGAACTTCACTACCATGCCTAACTGTTTGAACAAAGCGCACAAAAGACTTACTCCTGTAGAGATATGCATTGTAGTTCTTAGTTCTTTGTTGTTCCGAGGGTGAGAAAGCAGAAGACTTGGTGAGAGTAGGATGAGTTTTCCGATGGTCGTCGGAGGAGAAGCTCCTTTATATACAAGTCGCTCGTTCAAAATACCTGTCGCGTCGAGGAGCCTGCGCTATTTTTCACACGAAACAAAAGTTTACGAAACGTTGGTCAAGGATGGACAAAATTCAATGAACTCGCTGGCAATCTGTTACGCCGTAGAAGTCACTGAGTGGGTCAGGCTCCCATGGACCCCAGTTGCAACATCGCGGTCAAACCTATGGTTTGGTGAGCAAGCGTTGGCAGTAGCAAAGTTGTCGAGACATACTGCTCATCATCTTGAATCAAGCCTGGGTGCTGCCAATCTGGAGTGTGGGGAGGCGATTTTGTGATAGTCCAAAACTGAGTGCTTTCAAATACCAGAGTGAATAACGCGACTATTCTATCGCACCAGGTGTTCAGCTTCATCCGTGTCACTTCCAATGGTTTGATCCTGGCCGATAGACACATGCCAGATTGCTGTCTTGAGTGGCAGCTGCATGGCGTGGCAACTGCTCGTGGTGCTACTACCCCATTTTGTCTTTCTACATGCTTGAAATAGAGTGAGGATTTAGCCTAGTTATCCCCTTTGGATCGTCCACATTATTTGCTTCAGAGCCGCTTTGATTTTTTTGTCGCATTCCTCGCAGTGGGGCATGCGTCCAAAATGTTTCAAGAATTACTTCCCGCAGGCTGGACGCACGCGAAAGAGATACTCGCGGACTCGAAGCACTCTGTTATCTCGGAATCGAGATGTGCAACTGCTTGGATCATGGATCATGGCTCAGAAGCAAATCCTATCTTGTCGCATTCAAGTATAACCCGTCGTGGGTGGAGGCACTCTAACACAACAGACGGTGCATCAGCCATATATACAAATTACCGCGTCAGCTTGAATGGGGCTCTTTACGCCTTGATATTCTCATGATTTTCGTTGTAAAAAAATATTTATGAAATGTACAGTAGCACATGTCGTATTGGGTGCAGTATTTTCCAAGAAAGAAAATGGACCTCCAGCTCCTGGATGGTGGAGTTGGAGGACGACGTGACGAGCATTGAACTGAGGCTGGTGTACTGGTGTACAGTCCACGCTCGGAATAGGGAACCATAAGTTCCCTATTCCGAATGTTGCTGCTCTATCATTTCAAAAATGTATACGAACTTTAAAAAAAAAGAAAATCATCCC